>VZSF01005830.1:115515-144207 GCA_013398295.1 Chionis minor | reverse complement strand
TTTTTTCTTTCCCCCCCTTTTTTTTTTGGTTGTTTTTTCTTCTCTCCCTCCCCACCCGCCCCCCCAAAGATCTGGTAATGTGACCAACCCGATTTTCATTATCATTTTTGGTATCTTTTTACCAAATAGTATGTCGACCGCCGAAGCTCCAAATATTTTCCAGAAATAAGCCCCTTTCGTTAAATGTAGGGCGCTTCTGCTAGAAACGCTTCGCAAAGCCCCGTAGTTAATAACGTTGTCATAAAACGATCGTTTACACAAACGTTTCTGGTACAGTTGCCTTCCAAGAGACTTAAAAGGGAAAAAGAAAGATGCTTATCTCTTGCCCTAACTTTTTTCTTTCCACAAGAAGCTGTAGCGCTGTGATCAATAAATGAGCATCCGTACAATGACTTCTTCTTTTTCTTCTTTTCTGATGGTGGATTCCCTGCGGTCAGGTTTCCAGGCAGACTCAGGCACAGGATTCCTACCATGATAAAGGCAGAGAGCACCCCGAAGAAGGTGAGAAGCCCACCATCCTGTCTTGCGATATTGTCCCTCTTAGTCCCCCCCATGAGCCGTGAGCCTCTGCACGGTCCTCAAACTGGAGCTTGATTTCTTTTGGGAAACACAAATTTAGTACCTTTCAGGGAGGGGGGATGCCAGGGTGCATCAAAACCCGTTTAAAAAGGGAGATGAACGTGCAGCACATTTATCTTGAGTGACCAAATGGTATTTCGGTTGTTTAGAAACTGATAAGTAGGCGAAATGGATCTTCGCTGAAGAAAAAACTATTTTTAGGATATCAGCTTAAACAAATCTATCTCTTCCCTCATGCAGTGCAGCCGAGTTGTGTGTGTGTGTGTGTTCAGAAACTCTGCGCTTTTTTCCCCATACCAAAGTCTGTTGGTTAAATCTCTTCCCAAATCTAAGCATGAGCAGACCTCTTGCTTTTTTTAATGTACCAGCTGGTTAATTTTGATTGAGGAGGACAGAGGAAATAACAGAGTTCGCTGAATATCATTTAGGAAGCTGGACAAGTGTACAGAGAACGTTTGCTGTGAAGGATGGGAGATATGTTTAAAATGAAACGCTTATCATCATGAACTCAACCAGATCGTAAATTCTGTATAAAGACAGACACAGTTCAGTCCTGGTGCTTTGCGAGAGTCTGTGGCGAGCTTCCTCCAAATTGGTCATTAAACAGCCTAAAAGCAATAATGTCCACGCTCGTGGCATTTTGGCAGCGAGGGGGCGGGAGGTCAGCTCAGTATAGTTTTCTTTTCAGCCTCGTATCCTCTTAAAACCTCACATTCAAGTAGTATCATTGTCAACGGTCGTATAGGTGGGAGACCTGTTCACTCCCCTTTGCGGGACCTGGACCCAAATTCTTTATTTTCCTACAAAACAGCCTCCCTCAGTTGGCTTCCCTCCTGACTGTAGTGCCATGTGTGTTCAACAGCTCCCCCTCCCCAAATCGTTAGGGTCTCCTTCTAAGCCAGCCCCTGCCCTCTAATTGTTCCTGGTGAGTGTGGCCAGAATGAATTGTTCGCTGCACGCAGTGGCTCAGCGAGAGAAGGAAATGATTATATCTAGTTATCACTGCCCTGTTCCTCCCTTTCCTAACAATGATGTTGGAAACCCATACTGGCAATACTTCTGAATCCACAAATCCTAGAGGGATGTATTAAAATGGGGGAAAACTGCTACTTGAGAAAATGTGATGTCATTGCCGGTGTTTCTGCCCTGGTTTGAGCAGGGACTATCAAAATAAACTGGTTACTCTGAGGCTATTCCGTATTTTAAGCATAAACTCCTCACTGAGAGTACTTGCTCCTTTAAGAATTAACTCTTCTTAAAAAATGTTATTACAAATTGCCGTGGACCACTTTCTGTCAGAGGTAATTTCCATGAGTAAGGAAACGTTTGCATGCAGAACACTTTTATGAATGCACAGTACCTGTTTAAGTACTCTAACTTGCGAGAAATGCATATGTGGGGAATAATGTAATCATTGTTTCCTCTTCCATAGGAAAGCATCCAGACAGTGGCTTATACAGCAAGGGACCATCATACTCTGGTTATTCTGGGTATATCATGATGCCAAATATGAATAACGACCCGTACATGCCTAATGGATCTCTGTCGCCACCCATCCCCAGAACAGTGAGTTATCTCTTCCAAAGACCGTTTTTGGCGAGCTGGGTTTCCTCCTGTTCGGTCTGCAGTATGTGTTCACGCCGGGGTTTTTTGGGTAGCTGCAGTTACGGTGAAGGTTGTGCTTATGCTATTCAGAGCCTCCGTCCACTGGAGTTTGAGAGCCCTTGGAGGTGTTGGTCACGGTCGCGGTGGAAAAGCTGAGATTAACGTCTGCAGTGTCTGACGTCCTTTGAACAGGGATGGGGGCTTTGGGAGCGGGGGAGCCCTGGTTTATGACTGTAGGATAATGTATGGCAGAATGATGTAAATGCCGTCTTTGTAGTGACTGGGACAGATGTGAATTTTCTGGCTTTAACTCTTCGCTTGTTGAGGAAAATCAAGGGCTGGAAGCAGAACTGCTGAAGTTGGAAAAGATTGGGTTTTTTTTTTTTTGCCTTCAGATATGGCATTGCTCTTAGCTGACTGATATTTATTTCTGCCATCAGTTGCTCTGCGTGAATGCTCTGTATCTGGGAGTATTGCTTTGAAACGTATTCTGTATCTTCAGTCACAAATTGTGAAATGGTCGTTTAGGAATTAATATCAACTGTGACGCAGTAGTTACAGCTTTCCTTTATGTTGTGGCGGGCGCTGATTCTTCTGGGTTGGTCCCTCTGTTTCCATCGATGTAGATGCACGTGTGGTGGATTTTAATGTATTTTTAATTTTGGATAGTCAATTCCCATTCGTTTTTGTAAACGTCTTGGTATATGTATAAAGTGATGGGGAGGCAATGTTAAAATGAGCTGCTGGAAATTACATTAGTAGAACAGGAGTGGAGCGGGAATCAAATTTGCTTGTAGGCATCCCGGTGAAAAAATGCCGCTGCAGTTGTGTGTGCTGTGATATGAGAAGTTGGATGCTGTTGTTTCCCTGTGATAAAGCAGTTTTCCGTCTTACTGGCTCTTGGATTTGTACTTGGTGGTCTCTATCAAACAACTGGCATTATTTTGCTCTCTCACATTCCTGATTTTTCTTCAGGGTTGTGGCTTTTTGACTTCAAAAAAGAGGGGGCCTAATCCGTATTGGTAATTTGACAGTAGCAAAGCCTGTTAAATTAGTGCATGTTCAGATTTGGAATGACAGGGCGGTTTGGCACTGGGAAACACACGGATCGGCCCTTTTTATATGTCACTGTTTGCATTTGAAAGACGCAAAAACTCATACGGCATATGCTTTCTATAGCGCTCTTTTTAAAAAGGACCTTGTTTGTGTATAAATTACAGTTCAAAGGCCTACAGCCATTTAGGGTGAAGCATGATGGCCACAGTCTGTTGGTATCTGTTGTTGTAAACGCTGCTCTACAGAAAACTTCAGTTCGGATATATCGTGGGGAAAAGGACACAGCTTCTTGAGAGGGCACCCAGACTCAAACCTGCCCCCTTTGAGGACCAGGAAACTTCAGACCTTTTTTTTACCCCCTCTTTCCCATGTTACCTTCCTAAGAAGTTCCCTTAGTGCTGGCTCAAGGCTTTGAACAACAAAATCCAGTTTAATTATTCACCGAGGATTTTTTCTCCCTGTACGCGTGCCGTGGGGCTGCCGCTCTTGACTGATCTGGCATCGATGCCCCCGGAGCATCGGCTTCTTGTGGAGGCTGCCTGCTCAGGTACTTGAGGAACCATGCTATGTGGGGACGTTGGAGGGGGAGGAGGGGGCAAAACACATCTGCTTTCTAATCGTAAAGCTCCTGGCCGAACATCCGAGGGGCTGATTTAGTTCAGTGTGGCTCTTGCATGTTAGAGCAGCACCACGATTTCGGTAAAACAGTGCTGTTGCAGGGCTGCAATGTTGACATAAGCCTGGAGTTCTTTCAGTTTAACCACAAGGCTACATGCTTGAGTTANTTCCTGAACTCTTTAATTTTTTTATTTTTTTTTTTTTTTTTTTTTTTGTTTAGTTGAACTATAATCTTTGTTAGTCTCCTAGCTGACAGCTGGGTTTTAATGCGCGCGAGATCAAAACGCCGCATCCAGGAGATGACACGCTGGCGCGCTTCACGGCTAACCGCAGCTCCATCCCCGCGCCTCACTGCCTCTTCACCTTCGCCGGGTCCCAACCGCCGCCCGGCGGCTTGGCGTTTGCTCCCCATTTTTTGGAGGGGACCGGGGGACGGGGGGGGCCCAGGAGCAGCCGGGATGAGCAAGGTGGAGGTGTCCCCTGGGGTGTCAGTCCCCGGCCATTTGCGCGGGGAGCAGCCCTGCGGTGCGTACCTGCGCCCTGCCATTTGCATGACAAAGCCGCTTCGTGTCCCTGCATCTGCTGCCTGGAGGTGTTAGGCAGGATTAAAAAGCCGCCCTGGGGCGCTGACTCTTTTTTTCCCAAAGCCTTGGAAGGTACCCGGCTGCCTGCAAACCGCCCGNGCAAACCCCCCCGGGGGATTCCCCCCCCCCCCCCCTGCCCCCGGCAAAAGCAGCCAGACCCCAGGGCTGGACCATCTCTCTAATGGAGGTGGCCTCCGCTCGCTCTGCCAGTGCAAAGATTTCTTGGAATGGGAAGAAAGTTACTTTCGCCAACATATGCAGGAAAAACAATGACTTTTTTACAGAGCAAACGCTTTACATTCTTGCTCTGTAAAATTAAAAATAAAAATCTCCAGTCAGGCACAACGTGTCTAATAAGCCTTAAAAGAAGAAAAAGTGCAGTTTTGGTGCAGCTTTTGGAGGGGACAGGGTACATGAGGAGGATTTCAAATTTTCCTAAATCTGCTATTGTTAAGAGTGGCCTCATCTTCCTTTCTCCTCCTCTTTTATTTTAAATTTTTTTNTTTTTTTAAATTTTACCGGCAACTGGTTTGCCTTTTACAAGTTGGATTTGTAGAGCAGGAGAGTGTTAATTACAAGTTCAGGTACAAGCCTCGCACTGCAGTGCGAATTCTTATCAGATAGCCGGGTGAGTAAAAAAGCAAAGCAGTTAGTTTGGGTGGCTGCAGAAGTGGCACGTGATGGTACTAAAACCGCAGTAACACCTGGTGGCTGCATCCTGTGTGTTCGAGAGATCTTTTGGTGGTTTCTCAGCATCGTGGGGGTACTGAAGATGGGAGATGGAGGCAGCTGTTTGTTTTCTAACGTGTGGCTTCTTTCTTGCTTTTTCGTTAACAAGACTAGTTTTGGGGTAGCAAACGTGCCTCGTCTGTGTGATGGGAATGTGGGGACAAAGAAGGTGACTGAAGAAGAATCATTTCTCTGTGTCTTAAATTCCTCCAGAAAATCGTTTTGCCTTTGTTCCTCCCTCTTTCCCAATGAATTAAACTTTCTATGGGAAGATAAAGGATTTCTGCAACCTCCCTTTTTTCTGTTCTTATCTGTTCTTGGGGTCTGGCTTTATTTCTTCGTGGCTAAACTGTCTCACTGTAGCAGCTGGAGGTGTTAAGTAGGTTGGAGGATACAATCTGTAAACACAGTAACTTGCAAAACACAGCATATCCATTTGAAAATGGTGAGGAATTCTGCTGAGAGAGTTGGAATACAAGGAACAATATTTATACGCAGGATCCCCCTACCCTGCTCAGGTTTTGGATATTCCTCGTGCGCTTCTGCATGGCAAGGGGTATGGAGATAGCTCCTGTCTTGAAGGGCTAATGTCCCAGGAGAAATTGTGCAGATAATATAGGTAGGAGGAGGGATGAGGGTAGAAATAGCAAGAACGAGTGGCTACAGACCCTCAGTAAGAGGGTTTTGTTTCCCTAGCTGCATCTTGCTGTCCCTCTGAAAGCAGGCTGGTTCGCTGGCTTGTGGGGAATTTTTGGGACCCCAAGGGCAACGTACAGGAGCTGCAGAAGGACACGAACCTGATTTTTCACAATATTGTCTTTTCCTGAGAGTTGGCTTCTGCTGACTCTGCAATTGTAGGCACTTGCTGGGAGCTGTGGTCAGCTGAAAGCTCAGCAAGCCCAGCCCAGTATGGAATGGGCTTTGTAGCAGAGATGTTGGGGCTCAGCTCTTGTTCCCCTGTCACCCATCAGAAGGCTTTGCGCTAATTCCCAAGCTGGCATCGGAGCAGGGTGCTCCGAGGGCCGTGGGCAGCTGTGGTCCTGTTGCACGCCTCTTTCTTCCCCCTGCAGCCCCAGCTCCGTGCCTGAGGAGAGGGGCTGCGTGGGCAGCCGAGGGTCTCGACAAGCCGGAGCTGCTCACCCAGCACACGCTTGTGCCTTCTCTATGAAGTTGAGCGACGCCAATCAGCTCCTCAAAAAAACCTTCAAAATCGGGTGCAGAGGAGCACCAAGCTTCCCGACCCTATGGACGCAGAACTTGCCGGGTTTTATTCGGGTTTGCACGGGGAGGAATTTTAGCACTGTTTGCTGAAGGGCTCGGCGAGTCGCGCCAAATGCCAGCAGCGGGGGAGAAGAGGAATCTGCTTGGCGCTGATAGAGGGACCTCACTGCTGCAGACGCCTCTGTCAGCTGCTCTCGCTCAAGCGTCACAGCTGATCAGTCCAAGGTACACGCCAGGTCTCTGGCGAAACAGAAATCCAGGCTGTTAGTGGTTGTGGGGCGAGTTTGGGTGGTGCTGTCTTTCACTCCCCTGCGTAGTGAAATGAATTCTCCATTTGGAAAAGGCGGGGCAGAAGAAGTTACTACGGTGCCTCTAGGTTGGCCTTTGTCCGAAGCTTGATCTGGTTGCTCATGATAAGATGGCAGGATCTAGGCAGAGTCTTATGTACATATCTCCATCGTTAGCGTGGTCTTTGGGCACATGCTGGTGAAGGAAACAGCCTTTCTGCTTTTGCTGCCTTCTCCTTGTCAGGGTGGTGCAATTAGCCAATCTATCTAATTGTGAATGGGCAAGGGGGAAAGAAAACGTTCTCCTGACGTCTCAGTCCGGAGGCAGCAATTGTGTGTGTGTGTGTGTCTCCTACAGAGGCGTAATCAAAAACCTCACCCATTACAAATCATCAAAGTCGTAGCTTTTGTATATCAATATGTGTGTATGCTCATGTTTTAAATGTCCTTTTTTCTATCTATCTCAGTGTTAATTCAATATAAACTATAAAAGCCAGAGCTGCCGCTTTCATTTTAAGGCGGTTTAAAAGCAAAATGTCATTCCTGTTGGTTTGGTGCTGTGCCACCTCTTCTCCAACTTAATCCCAGCCCAGAAAAAATGTTAATAAGAATAGCTTGTTACAGGCTGCAAGTGCCAGGGAGGATATGGCTCAAGAAGAAAGCCTGAAGCTCCACAGGTTCAGGCATCAAAAGAGGAAAAGAGTTTTTCCAGATACTTGCAGCGCTGCATGGCTGCAGGCATCGAAAAGCTTGGGTACCACAGGCCTGGCTCCTCCCGAGTACTTAACTTCTGTTTATAGTTAGGGAAAACTCCTCCTGATACGGGAAGGAAATAACCCACACAAAAGCATTTTACTGCTGCTGTAATATTTCTGAAGTCCCATTAGAGGCATGTGCTTTTTTTGCTAGTAGCAAAGCACTGTCTGTGTCTCTCAGAAGAAGACACACGTGCGAGAGCGTGCTTCGGTACGGACACCGAACATCTTGCAGCCTGAGGTCTGCGCATCGTGTGGCCCACTGTCACCTCCCGTCTTGCTCTCACATGGGTGGTCACCAATCCCACCTGTGGCCGGTCCGAGGGGAGCTCTGCCACGAGCCGGGCGCTCTGCGGGTCCTCAGCCTGGTGGAGGCGGGTTGTCCTCAGCGGGTGTCCTCCCCACGGCTGCAGGGGAGCCACCTGCCCTGCCCTGATGCTCCAGTTGTATGTAAATGACTCCCATTTACCCCAGATTGCCCCCGTCCTGGCCAGCAGGCAGTTATGGCCAAGCTGCTTTGGGCAGTAAGGCATGCTTGGCCTGGAGACCACTCTCATCCGGCCGTTGGGTTTGGTCCCTTCCTGCAGGATGCTGGGGGGGAAGGCGGCGCAGCTGCTTGGCGTGCGGCTCCTGCCCGGGCAGTTGGGGATTAGTGTCTCTGTCACTCCGGCCCTTCGTAAGCATTAGATTCACTTAAGAAAATTGCATTCAGAATAACTTAATCTAGCAAGCCAATGGCTTCTATTTTGAGACTTGGATCTTGTGGATATGTTTATTTAGTTTGGGTTTCCCACTTCAAAGGAATCTGTCCTCTCAGCAAGAAAGTGATTGAGCGCTTAAATAAAAATGTATTCATTGAATCTTTGGGATTGAGCTAAAAGTGCAGTAGGGAGTTAACGTGTGCGCCAACTGTGCTAATGAGCCAGGGATTGTCTGTTCTAAAGGGGAAGAAAAGTGGTCTGAACTGCCTGAGGAGAAGTGGCATGCCCTTCCCCTGCCTTCTGGCGGTGGTGTTGCTCGCTGATGCTTCAGGTTGAGATGAAGGACCTGGAATATCTTTGTCTGCGATCTTCAAAGATACCAAATCCCTGGTGTGGAAGAGCATTTTCATGGCGCTGAAAGTCGACTTGGCATTTTTTTATTTTCTTTAAGTGTCCGTGGACGTAGGTGAGGTTGAGGCATAAAATCAATAGAATGAGCTTAGTCGGCAAAAATTACGAGCGTAAAGTTACGAGGCTTTGATTGAATATTTATAAAATGGGCAGTTTAACTCAAGAAGTAAGTGCACTGTTGTCACCAGCTGTAATGCATAAACCAGAGAATTGCTTTGGTTGGGAGTTATTACGCAAGCCAGAGAGCAGTTAATGCCCAAAAGCGTCTGTCTATCCGAGTGTTTTCACTACTCTGGCCCTGTAGTTCAAAGAGAGCCGCCCGAGCCAGCACGCCGGTCTGCTTTGCCCGGCACGGTGCACGGGGGAGAAGTCCCTCGGGAACCTGTGATTTCATGCATGTGTTTGCCACGAAGTAGCTTCTGAAAATGCTGGCGCTTCGAAGGAGCAGGGGTGCGCACGTATGTCCTCGTGGTGCAGGGGAGCTCTAGTAATGCCACTGCGGCAAAGAACAGAAGAAATCTGTTTGCTGGACCTTGGGGTTTTTTTCCTCCTTGCTTTCTGAGTAGGGAAGCTCTAAATGAAATGGAAAGCAGGCTGCTGCAGTGGCTTGGTGGCCCTGTGCTGTGGAGCCTGCATCCGTGACTCGCGGGAGCTGCAGCAGACCCCGCCGTGTTGGCACGGGGAGCGAGATAGCGCAGAACTGGAAGGTGCGATGCTGAAATCCCATGGATGCTGATGGCAGCTCAGCTTCCCCTGCGTGGGGATGCAGGCGTTATCCAAAGAACATCAGTCTGGAAGTGGTCTGATTCGCCACGTGCGTCCAAAAAACAGGGACGGGGAACATGGGGCTTTTGTTGGGCAGTTTTATTGGCTCAGAGATGGAGAGTGATGAGCTCCAAAAAGCTATCCCTGTAGGCCCTGTATTTCTGGGTTGGGGTCCTAGCGACACCGGCTGCTTGGAGCCAACGCTCTATCTCAGTAACTGGTCACTTGGCTATGCTATAAGGCTCTATTTCGTCAATTTTCTGCCTCTTTCTGTATTTCAAAACTGCTTCAGAGATTTATCTTTGTGACCGTCTGTTGTCTCTCCGCAGTTTTGGCATATCTTCTTGCCTTGATCTTTCTTCATCCCTCCCAAATCTTGCATTGGCAAGCTTTGTCTAGCATAAAAAAAGTACAATATGGAGGTGACGATTAAAGGTGTCAACGCTTGTCAAATGCAGAGCGCGCTTGGGGAGAAGGCCTTTTCCCTGCCGATGTGCTAAAACGCTGATAAACTGTGTCCAGCAATGCAAATGGGTTTACTTTGTTAAAATGCCACAATCCAGCGATTTGTTGAGGGTCTGTCCTTTCTGAAGCTTGACTGGGGCTGCGTCAGGTTTGGGAAGCTGCAGTTACAAGTGGTAATCGTGGTTCTGGTTGCGTTTTATCCCCCCCCAGCCCTGTCGTGCCTTCATTGCAGTTCCGTGTAACCCTCATGTACCCCCTCCTTACATCCCACGCAGCCGTGCCGTGGCGCGTTCTCCCGCCACGCGGCTTTCCCGACTCATTTTTGCGCAGCGGCTTCCTTCTCACATCCCTGCCCCTTCCTCAATTTAGGCTTTGTGGCAGCTTGTTTCATCCCGTGGCGTTCCTTGCAGCCTGCTCAGCGGCGCTTCCATTTCTGAAACTGGAGAAACACTGGTTACAGAAAAGTTGAGGTGAAGCAGGATCCCTCCAAACAGGGGGGGGACTCTGATTTCTCCCCTCAACGTCTGCATGTGGATTAGCCCCTGCAAAGAGTAAAAACTGTCCCTGGGTTCACGCACAGGTCCTCCTCTCTCAAATAGAAATGCAGGCACATGTTCAGCCTCTTGAGGAGCTTTTGGGAGTGGGGTGGAAGCGAGCTGGGGGGTGCCCGGGGTGGTGGGGCAGGCTGCAGCGTGCCCACGCCGCGTCCCCTCCGGGCTGCTGGGGACCAGCACCGAAAGGAAAAGGGAGCCCACCGAGTAGGTGCTGGGAGAGCTTTTGAGGATATTGAGGAAGTAAGCCGTACATTGGACATACTAAAATACGTTTTGAAAAAACAGAGGCAATTAAAATAATTTACGGTAAAGGATGCCCCTAAAGCTTATCATTTCGCTGCCCTCTGATGCTATCACACTGGGCTGTATTTGCGGCTCTTCCTTACTGCCCAATTTCTTCCTGCACACGACTGAAATTCAGCTTAAAAGAATAAGTTGGAACTGAGCATGTTGGATTTGAAACATTTGTTACTCAAACCCCCTCTCTCTCATATGTTATTTCGCGTCTTAAATACCCCTGGTACAGGGAGAAAGGGAAGCTGTGCTGGATTTAAAGGAAAAAAAGAAATAATTTTTTAAAAGCTTAGCTCTTAAGCGTGTGAATTTTTATGGTTTTGTTGTGACTTTTTTCCTCCCTCTCAGTTATTTTGAGGATATTTCTAAGATAATAGTGCAGAGATTCTGGTTTAGATATAAATCTTCAGAAGGGAAACTTGGAATAGGAGAACTGCAAAAAAATGCTAATTTATTAGGCAACTCCCCAGACAGTTTGACAGCACTATTGCAAACACTTTTTTTTTTTTTTTTAAACTGGTGACTACCAGGCTTCTTATCAGAATGACCTGTAAAAGATGACTTCATACTTTGTAACAAGGAAATATTAAGAGACTCTAGGAGAGTTGGTCAAAATCCTGGTTTGCTTGAAACTTTTTTAATTCACAGGCGCTCCCAAAACAACTTGTATAGAAAGCTTTCCCTCTTTCTTTGAAACTTTAAATTCTGGTGGGGGTTTTTTTTTTTGTTTGTTTCCCCAGAGCTGTGTGTATTTAAATGAGAATGATACAACCTAATGGGGCAGAACAATAAATAATCAGCAAATGTGGTTTAATCAAAGCTGGTTCAGAAACCCCTGTTTGGGGCACAGGCAGACTCTTTAGGAGAAGGAGATAGCAGAGGGGCTTTTGTGAGCTTGTCTTCTGGCTCTGGCTCCAGGACTGCGAGTAAATACATTCAGTACTAACTAGTTAAAGAGTTGTGCTCGCTGCACGAGAAATGTCCTCCTCCATTAAATGAATCTTTCTGGCCAACGTCTGCTGGAGAAAGCATTTTTTCCGGCTCGGTCGGCAGAAGAGCCTGCAGGTGGGTCTTGCATTTCTCTTCTGGCGGCAGCGTTTCACATCCCAGGAGCTCACAAGCCCACCGTGGGCTGATGTTGGCCTTTCGGGCATTATCTGCATCTCCCCTCCTCATCTGGGCTGGGTGGGTTTTCCCAGGAGGAGCTGGCTGGTTAAGAGAGTGGTGGAGATTTGAGCTGGCGGGGGGTTAAGGCAGGACTGGGAGAGCCGCCTGTAGCAACACACTTGCCGCTGGTAGGTTATAGCTGTTTTGGGGGTGGAGCAAAAGTTTGTGCCTGTGCAATTAAGCGTGAAATAGGTAGATTCTGTGTATAATTACCCAACGTAGAGCCTAGCGTGAGGACATGACCCGTGGAAATCACAGCGCATCGGTGGCTGCCGGCAAATTCCCGGGAGGTATCCTTGGCATCCACGCTGGCAGAGGGTGTGGGGGGAAGCCAGATCCCCTGCCTCCCCCCACCCTGTTCACAAAAGCAGAGGCACAGTCTGGGATGAGGCTTCTGCAAACGAGGAACCAAAAGAGCAAAATTTGTTCACAGGCTTAAAGGAAGGTGATGGCAGAGGCAGGAACAAAATCCACGTTTCCTGAGTTTGTTCGCTTCAAGAACCCACCTGAAAGACAGCTTGCTTATGAAGATATGTTTCTTGGGTTGTTTTAGGGGTTTTGTTATGAAAATAAACCAGAAGTCTGAGGAAGTAAAAACTGGGATGTGTGTGGAGGGATAAGAGGATTAAAACCAGTGCAGATGATAAGAAAGTTGGTGGCAGCGCTGGCTGTGGCTGTATTTCATACTACACCTTTCAATTAAGGGCCAAACAATCCTACTGAAGTTTCTAAGTAAAAGCAAGGAATGGCTTAAAAAAAACTAGCTTAAAACCTTTTTGTCCAAAAGCAGACTGTTTTTTCCCTCTTTCCGTCTCTGCCATCGCAGCAGAACCCGTATCTTCCCTCTCTTTGTCCTGTTTGCTGTCCTGCCGCAGCAGGGGGCAGGCTGCTTCCCCTCAGCATCATTATTTGTACCCTCCACTTTTGTCTGGTGTCCCCTCTCTCAGCCCAAACGCAGTTGGATAACCAGCATGCTGTGCTCGCTCTCCCAGGAAACTGCCATCGGTTGGTGGCTCTTGCATGTGGTGGGCTGGAGGCAGCTGGCCAGGGTTTCTCAGCCGTCCCCTCCTGGACACTGGTGTGGTTGGGGCTTTTGTCATTTGACGTGGATCTGGGAGGACCTTGCTCTGCTGCTTCTCAAAGTGCCTACTGGAGATGGTGTCTTGGCAGCGATGGCATCCGTCCTCCTCTTCCAGCCATGGTGGGCACCTGCTGTGGCCTCAGCAATGTCCATGCCCAGCACCTCAGCAGCCTCTGGTGGGAAGAGTGGTTTGCAAAGGAGGTGCTGGCTGGCTTGAAGCTGGAGCGTTTCAACTTCTGGGCATTTTGAAACACCTGCTGCTTTAATGTGCGCCCAGGCTGTGCTCACTGGAACAGAGCTCTCACCTTCCTATCTGTGTTTCCTGAGCGGCGTGCCCCGGTGGCATTGCCTCCCCAGGGTTACCTCCGTCATCGGTGTCATTTTCTTTTTCCTTCACAGCTGTGTAGCTGCAACCCATACATGGTGGCCACAGCTGGTGGCTGCATGTCCCCTAGCACCGCAGCCAAACCTAAAACTCTGTTGCAGCCACCGCGGGTCGTCACTTTGCAGGGATCGGGATTTAAGGAACGGGTGAGGTTTGTTGTCAGGTCCCCCCGCATCTCCCTGACATTGTCACTGAAAAAGCCTGTGCGAGGAGAAGCTGTGCCTCTGCTCGGGCACGGGGAGCTGCCTGTGCGGGTCGTGCGGTGGGCTGCGCGGGGCCAAAAGCTGGCCAGCAGCCTTCGCCTGCCTCTTTCGGGCTAAATGGCATCTCTTACATTTCAGTGAATAGTGCAAAAAAAAGTACCAAGCTTTCAAGCAGAAGTATCAAGTAGCAAGTGAACCCTCTGCAAATGAACAAAAAATTCTCTGGAAGGGAAAATAAGCAGTAATTACGGTAAAACATACTTTTTCATCACAGTAATGGTTTGACGCTGAAAGGCAGGCTTGCAGCATCGTATAAAAGTGACTTCACTGCTGCTGTTTCTTCATATCAGCGAGTGTTTTGGAGACCTTTGCGATGCTACGCATGTTGCTTTCTTGGTTTCTGGAGGCTGGCATTTGTTTCCAGGTGCTTGGGACTCCTTGTGGGATAGGCAGAAGTTGAATTAGGTGCCCTACCAACATGGCAGCAGACGACCTCTATTTACAGTGACTGCTCCAGCTCTCAGTATCTTGCCAGTCTTTCCTCAGCTTTGCTTTATGAGCATCCCTCCAGTTATCAGACTGGACACCAGAGCCGCAAAGAATTTGTCCTGATTTAAGAAAGCAGGCTGTGCAGAGGAAGCAGTAAATTTGCTGGGGATGGCAGGACAGCAGAGGCAGGGTGGAAACCCCAAAACCTTGGTCTAACACAGAAAAGACTTCTGTCTTAACGCTAAAGAAAAAAAAAAAAGCTTTTACATCTTGGTAAAGAGCTTCCTACGTTTGGCTCTAGTGTCAGCTTCAGTATGGTTAGTGTGTGTTAAGAAACAGTCAAAGTAAAAATAAGACAGTTTCCCAGCCTTGAAATGTCAGGGACATAAGCTCTGTGTCCGCAGGGAGGGAGGGCAGATCCGTTTGCTGTTGTCTTTGAGTCAGGGTTTTAATGACTACAGGGTAAAAAGGAGTGTTAGAACAGCAGAGGAAAAACGATACAGCTAAGAGGAAATTATTTTTATTGCTAATACATGGGTGCTCATAATGTTTAATTCTTTACAGCTTATAATGTTTAATTCTTTACAGCTTATGCTTTATTTGCACATTCTTCCTTCCTCACCACTCTGCACGCTGTACTGGCAGCTACCATATTTCAAAATTACTGCTCTTAAAAGCTCCTATTCAGCGGTTTTAGAATGAATAACAGCATTTGTCAGAGTAACAGTGGTGCTCAGACCGGTCAGTGTACGGACACAGAGTGGTTCAGCTGCTGTGCCCTCCCAGGCTCTGACTTTTCACATCCTCCCTGTCCCCCTGCCTTTCCATTGGTAAGTTTTAAAAGTTCCCTGGAAATATCTTTTCAGCACAGTGTAGGTGTACGATTAATCAAAGTTCAGGAGAGCCTTTCTCGGTAGAGATTTACGTTTGTTTTCACCAGCGAAGCCAGACGAGAGAGGAGGAGCGTGGGAGCGTTTGATGCTCCTGAAAACAATTTTGTGGCAAGAGTAATTTTAAGGCAGCTTAAGAGTTGTCTGTATGACTGGAGGAGAGGGAATCTTAGAGGAAGCTTTGTGGTATTTGGCACTTTTAGATCATTTTTTATCTTTTTAGCTAACTAGTGGGGACTTAGTGCTCCTTTGCCATGTGCCGTGTGTCTGGTTTAGGGTAAGCGAATGGCTGTCAGTTTACTCCGAGGAGCTGCAGAGGGGCGTAGACAGCCTGGGCATCTGCATTATTTTGCCTTGCATCAGGTGCTAAAAGTCACTAAACCTACCATGAGTCACAATATTTTTTCCCAATTTGACTCACTTGCCCAATCGTATTTTTACTTCAGCCTTTAGGCTTGAAAAAGCATGTGCATAATCAGTCCATTTTGTGTGGTCTAGGCTATAAAAATGCCCCCTCTGTTCTTTCCATATGAAAAACGTGTTTTTAATTTCAGGGAACTTATATAATTTTCTGTGCTTTCTTTTGTATCTCAGATTAAAAACAAATGCTCCCTTCCCCTAACTTTGCATGTTCCAATTACGGAGTTGTGAAAATAAGTCATCCTTCAGCTTTTGTTACTTTAAAACAGCTATCGGTGATGTCAGAGTCAATACTAAAAGCATTAAGAATGCTGGCAGAATGTAATGCAGCTGCAATCCAACATGATGTTGGAAATGGGGTTGAGAGCATAAAGGCTTTCCATATTCCCAGGGCGCACAACTGCTCGCGGCCTTGGCTTTGATCTCTTCAAAGGCTGCTGCCTCCTCCTAGATGGAGAGACTTGGCTGCCACTCGCTCGCATTGAAAAAAGGCAGAGGTCTCTATTCAGGCAGAAATCAATCACTGTGCAGAAACAATTATGTGTAATTCAACCATCATGAAAACAGGGCGAGATTATGGGTTTGTTACCTGAGTGACTGCGTGGAGATGGGGAGCAGCGGACGCGGGAGTCCTGCTGACATGCCACATCTTGATGACAATTATAGACACATGAATGATGTGGCGGGCGGGGGCGGCGAGATGACAAATGCTGGTCACGCTGTCCAGCAGAGCAGAAAATGAGGTTACAATTGGGAGATAATGTTTGCATATGTAACCATATTTCAGCAAGCTGGGCAACTTCAGGGAATAGCGGAGACGGGCAACCATAAACAAAGTCGGTGTGTGCCATGGCTATCGGCTTTCCACCACACAGAAACACGTATGTTTCAGGCAGTGAGAAACCGGGGTGCCGCCTCCTGAAGAACTGCTGCTCTCAAACAGCCTAGCGGCATTTTTTTTTTGGAGGGGGGAGGGAAGAATTGCCCGGGAAAAGGAGAAATCTCCCGAGTCCGGCCCTCAGAAGGCGGAGGAAGCAGGCAAAAATCCTTCTTCCTCCCTCCGCGTCTCGGGACAGAGTGGTATTAACATGGCAATGAGGGATCGCTGTTTACGAGCGGCATTGACGAGCACGTCTCGTGTCGCCTGCCATCCCCTCCCAGAGGGGATTTAGGCTAGCCTCATGGCAGCGCATCTCCGAGCGAGAGCGTTTTTAGATTTGCATGGTAACATTTTGGCTGCAGTAGGCTGTCGGTTGTGTGATGTGATGCTCAAAATATCTTCTGATGTATAATGGCCTCCTTTAATTAGGAACTTTTTTTTTCCCCCCTTCCCCTGAGTGGTGAGCAATAGCTGACTGTCTTTAAAAAGAGAACTGGCATGTGTAGTATCTGCCATGAGAATATTTATTTAAAGTATTATTGCCTATAAAGTCTTAAAATAGTTTTCCTCCCGAAAAGGCAAAATAAAACACAGATGACTGATTATAAAATGGTATCCCTGCTCACTTTGGTACACAGGACGAGCTTTACCTTTTATACAGCTCAGGCTTAGACATCAGAGGCGCAAGAAGCTGCTTTGAGTTACAGATCTTCAAACAATAAGTCAAAACAAAAAATCAATCCCTCCAGTCCCTGGGTGCAGTTAGCTAAAGATAAAAGAGAAAAATAAAGTTATGCTAAAGCAGATAGAGGAAAGGAACAGATATGCCAAGGAAACACAGAGGACAAGTGCAGAGTTGGAGTGGGCCTAGTGTGAGCCAACATCAATGAATTTTTATCTTATCAAAAACTTTTAGGGTTGCCAGTTCTTTTCAAACTGGATCCACTCTGCTCCGGGGCTGCCTGAAGCGTTGTCTTCAGTAAAAGTTGCTTCTCCCCAGCCCTCCGCACACCTCCCTCTCACTGCTAAATGCAATCACACGCAGGGATTAGGCTGCACCTTGCTCAAGGTACGAACTTCTCTCCAGACTTCAACAGTAAATTAAGTACTCTGATAATCCCTTGTTATTACAAATATGAACCTAGATTTCTTTTTAAGCATTGGGTGAAAGAGACGTAATCTCAAAAGTGGTAAAACTGTTTCCTTCTGGTGGTATGTTCCCCCTCCCTCTGCCTCCCAATAAATTTAAATTGCGGAGGAATTTTTAAAATTTATTAAAAAAGAATTAATGGGTTCTTTTAACCCTTTGTGATAGCTGATTCGTGACATTTTTAATGCCAGTTAACAGTCTCGATTGAATCAAGCATGTGGCTTAAGCCTCGACCTGCAAAGAGCATCACACCTCAAAGCTGCAATACACAAGGTAAACCCCTTAGTGTGCCATTTTGGGATCAACCTCTTGGGGTGCACTCAAACCAAAAAAGCTTTCTTTGGAAAGAGGCACGTTGGCTTTGAGCTTCTGCCGTTTCTGTCGCATCTTTAAAGGTGTTTATAGCAGGGTCCAGCTAGCATGTTTGAGTCCCGTCCGGAGGAGCCCAAGGCGGCTGTTGGCACCCCTGGCTCAGGAGGGCCAGTGCAGGTACCTGCCCATGGGAACCTGAGAGGCAGATGGGAGCAGGTTATTGCTTCAAGTAATAGCTACTCCAACAGCAGAAAACACATTTATCCGAGCAAAAGCGATTAATAGACCTGGATTGTACATTGCGTGCAAAAATACCTGGAATGGGCTAATAGTCGAGGGATTTGGGGAAGTCTAGTTGGTGCACAACTTAGCCCAGTAGTGGTTGTCTCAGGGCCCATTTCCCATCTGCGGTGCTGCGTGATATCCATTTCATAGATGGGACAACAGGGCAGAAGAGGAAGAATAAAGCATTCAGGGTATGCAGATGCAGGTAAGCTAAGGCAAGGGCATTGATGTCAGGTTTTGCTCTTCACTAGGAATGAGGAAGCGATTTCAGACAGCTGCCTGGTAACCTGGGACTGGCTCTTCTCACTTCAGGCTGCTGAACTGCTGCCTTTGCCGCTTTGAGAAAATTACAAATCACGCTTTTCTATGTAAACAATTGCAAGAGCTGCTATAGAGGTGTTTATGGGATTACGAACTGAATGGGAAAAGGGTTAGTGAGTATAGATGTAACAACGAGATACAGTATGGAAGATGTGGCCCGCAACGTGAAAAAATGGTATCTCCAGTCTCTCATTTTGATAAGGTAGAAGTTACTGTAGGTAACGCTGCTCAGAAGAAACATTCAGCCAGATATTGCCTTAAAAAAACATAAAAATCTGCAGCTTGATAATTATTCCCATTCATCTCTGGGTAGATTGCATCTTACAGATAATTTTTTTTAATTGCTTTAATAGTTCTCCTTACGGTTGCCTTCTTTGAAGTGAAGAGCAGCATGGCATGATACCTCTCATCCGTAGCGGCTGCACGAAGGGCTGAGATGAAGCTGGAGGCTGCCCAGCTACAGCTGGGTGGTGTGGAGCCGCTTTCATCCTTTACCAGATTTGGTTTCCTCCAGTCCCAGCCGTAGGTGAAGTCTTGTCAGCAGTAATTGTCAGGCCCTCAAAAGAAACATCTTAACGTTTTACAGAGGCAAAACCAGGTCCAGGGTTTGGTTTTCAAAACGCCGGCTATGGGATGTGATGCTTATCGACCGGTGTGGTTTTGCAAAAGTCAGTGGGAAGAAGACCAGTAGCCCTAGGGACAGCTGATGGAGAGCAAAGATCACTGCACAATAATGAATCCTGCCCAGAGAAGGTGGACACGCGAGGCACGTGGTGCGTTGTGGTCTTCTCTGTGTCCTTCCTGAAGGATGCTAAGCACAAGCTCCAAAACGTGCTGTTTTGAATCAGTTTGAATGGGGATACTTACAGGGCTTAAGCAACCCAATCTGAAATGGAAAGTGCCCTAACTGAATTTACAGAGTATTTTGCATTTTTAGTGTTTGTTTGAAGTGTGTGCTGAATGGAAACAAAGGATGAAGCAGAGGTGAATGGGAGCTTGTCCTCTCTGCCCCTCCTGCCCTAGGAAAGCCAACCCGCACCTCGTCGCTTCGGGAAGCACTAGCCATCTGCCTTTCCCACTTCAAATATGTTGATTAAAGTGTTGGAGATAAATGTATTGACTGGGCCTGGTTCCTCTAGGCGTGGGGCTTTTCTTTCTTGGCCTTTTTTTTGATCTGGCCTAGCTGAGCATCCCAGCAATAGCAGCTAATTGATTTAGCCTGTGTCAACTCAACTGCAGTACAGAGACTCGGTTGTTTCAGCTCTGCCCGTACAGTGTGCAGGGAATAAATAACACCAGTGAACACCCAACGCTGCACCGGGCTGGGCTGGAGCAGGGGCACGGTGCGGAGGTGCCTGGCGAGGAGCCGTGCTCCATCCCGTGGAGCCCCCAGGAAGCTGGAGCTTGCGGGATAGCAGGGCGGGTGCGATTCCTTAAAGCTGGCCTACTTAGCCTCTAAAGTAAATACCAATTTGTGGTCTCTTAGTAGCGAAGGAGCAGTCCAGTAACGCCGGCATAACTTTCTTGCCAGCAACGCTCATTGTTCAGGGCAGCACATAGCTTCCTTTAATTGGGACACTCAGGTTTCGACAGTCATCTTGCAAAAAAGGCGGGCAACCCAAAGGTGCCAAATGATGTGTTAGAGGCCCCTGATACAGAGTCTGAGTCTCTCTGGGAAAAAAATCCAACCCCAGCTGGGTCCTGTGGGTGGCACAGGCTCTGGAGGGGGCTGCTCCTTGGCGGAGAGGGGGGCGGAGCCCTCCCCGGAGGGCCAGCAGCAGCATTGGCGGTGCCGGGGGAAAAGCGCAGAAAGGCGACGTCGGCTGCAGTGCTGGGAGCGAGGAGTGACCACCCTGACCCTCCGGTGGGCACGCCGCTGCCCTGGGATTGCTCCGGCAGCAAGGAGCCCTCTGCGGACACGCTGGCTCAAAGGTCTGCCCTGTTCAACTTCTGTCCCGCTGGAGCCAAGCCTTAAATAACTGGCAGATGTTTGCGGAGCGTGTATTATGGAAATCAGACCAGTCATAACTTGACTGCTCTAAAATAACACGCGTCTCTTCAGAAGAGTGGCAGCTTCGTTTTTTTTTTGGCTGGAGGCAGAGACAAATTTGTGTGCGCAAGGCAGTGGCCTGTGCAGGGCGGCCGGGGGCCAAGCTGTGCCATTCCCACCCCTTGGGGCACCGGGGCCATGCCGGGGCGTCCCCGGCAGCGGCAGCAGCGCATCCCCTGCTCCGGCAGGAGGGTTTCCCTTCTTCCCGCTCCTCGCGGGTGTTGTGGCAGTGAGGAGGTTGCCATTGTGGCAATGAGGAGGTTGCCGGTGTGGCCACGCAGTTGCTGATTTGCGTGTCTGCCTATGCCGGGCAATTTTTGTGTCCCCCCGTTTTCCTTCCCGGGGCCGCCCGCACGCGGCTGTCTCCCATGAGCGCCTTCCCACATCCCGGCAGGCGGTCGCTGGAACGCAGGCAATGCCACTGCCGGCTCCCGTGCCCCAAGTCGGTGGATCTGGCTCGGCAGGGTGGCTGGGCAGCACTGGGTGGGCTGGGAACCTGTGGCTGCCTTGCAGGGTTTTGCTTTTCCTCGGCCTGGCAGGGAGTCACGGGGAGCGCTGCTTCGTCGTTAGCACTTGCGCAGGGTTGCCCGCAAGAGTAATTGGATTTTAAAAATAAACCTTAGTCTTGTTGTTGGAAACTTACTTTATTTTTGACATTTCCTGCCTTTCTAACCCTCCATCCGTTCACGTCGCCCTCTCTTCCAGAGGAGGTGTCGGTGCGGCAGGAGGAAGGCTGCCTCCTGCTCTTCCATGGTAGCCTCATCAGCTAGACCTGGAGAAGTATTGAATTAGCTTTATTATGCCGCTGATTTGAAGTCATTACTGGTGTAAGCCGATGCAGTTCCATTATTGTTGATGGGATTGGGGCTCTTCATGTCACAGGTGAATTGGACTCAATTAACCGAAGCTGTGGTCTTAATTAGAAACTCGGCTTTCAGTGGCTCCTCCCGGGCGCTGGAGGTGGGACGCCCCCGCCTTGCCTTGCCGCCCTGCAGGGCTCTGTGAGTCAACCCGGGAAGGTGCCATTCGTCCCGTGCCGCATCCACGGTGACCGTGCGGCATCCCCTCGGCTTTGCCGGAGCGGGAGAGGAAACCCAGCGTGAGCCGTGGAAAGTGCAGAACCACCGGTGTGGAGCCCGGTGCCTGTCTCTCGTTGGCTCCAAATCCGCCCCCGTAGTCTAAGCAGTCCAGCCAGTAGGCAGGTGCTTGGCTGTTTACTTGGGAGATGGTTAGTCAAGGGTTTTGACAGATGCTTGGCTTGACAAGCTAAGCTGGAGAGTCTGTGTTTTCACTAGCTGACAAATTTTCAATGGTCCTTATTAAATATTCCTTCCTACAGCCATGCTGGGCTCTCCCGAGTGCCTGGATGAAGCAACATATCCATAAGTGCTTTATGAAGAACACAGTGCCCGTTATCCTGCTTTAACACAGGTAGAGAAACCCGGGTACAGGGGAGGAAGCATCCACTCGTGGGACAGGCCAGCGGCACAGCTCCTGGGGAGGGCCAGGCTCCTGCCCCCCACTCGGCTGTTTGGAGCAGGGACCACTAGCCAGTGGGATTGCAAATGGTCTCCTGCAGCCTGCTTTCACCTTTCCCTAAGAAAACGCGTCTCCTGAGGCACGCTCCTGCTGGGTGCTGGTGTGTGGGACGATCCCGAGGGCATGGCCGTCTGCCCCGCCACTGCTGCTGGAGGGGACGACAGCCCTTCCGAAAGCGTGCACCCTCCCGCTAAATATAGCGTCAGCGTGGACTCTATTTTTAGCGTGCATTTTAAGTGTACTTTTCAGCAGGAGCCCTGCAGGATTTCGTCTGCAGACCCGCCAGAAAGGGCTTCCTGGGGTTTCGTGTCCTTTCCCAGCGAGGAAGGATGTGCCGGGGACGGAGAGCTCATGTGGCACTTGCCGGCAGCCCCACGCACCCCGTGCTCACCTGGCCGGCCTCTGCAAAGCAGGCGGTGTAGCAGCTGATTGCTGCCTACTGCTTATTAGGAGCTTCTTCCTCTGCCTGGCCGCTGGGGTTTTTTTGTTCTTTCTCTCCCCTCCGAAAGCTGGTGTGAGCATAGCCTCCTGGAGAGCTCTCCCCTCTGCTCAGGTGTGGCCACGGTTGGCCAGCGTGGTCCAGGGTTAAGAAGGACTAAGCCATGAGTGTGGGTGAAGGTTGGTTTAACCTGCAACCTCAAGTAATTCCCTTTCAGACCACTTCCCCCACTCACGTTTGGACTTGGTACCCCATTGCATGCCTAACTGCCGAGTGGCACTCCCCGTACGGATGGCAAGGAGGGGATGAGAAGATGAGGACCTGGGCAGAAGGGGAAGGCTCAGGGCGCCGTGGTTTAGGTGTGTTGCACAGAACTGAACGGTTTGGGGCTGTTGCTGTAGATGCTCTCACCCGGTTGTACTGCGGGCAGCAGCTTTCCTTGGGCCACGCTGGGGCTTGCACCCACCAGCAGCCTGACGGTCCGTCCCTGCTCCATGGCTGTTTGGGAAAGAAGGGCTGCTCCTTCTGGTAGCCATCAGGAAGGGCTCCTAATGAGTGTCTGGGTGCAAGGTAATGATGGGAGACCCCTGCTTAGTGCCTCTGAGTTTGTGATCTGCAAAATGAGACAAGAGGAAATGGCCTCAAGCTGTGCCAGGGGAGGTTTAGGTTGGATATTAGGAAAAACTTCTTTACCGAAAGGGTTATCAAGTATTGGAACAGGCTGCCCAGGGAGGTGGTGGAATCGCCATCCCTGGAGGTATTTAAAAGACGGGTAGACGTGGTGCTGAGGGACATGGTTTAGGGGTGGTTTTGGCATAGGTTTATGGTTGGACTCGATGATCTTGAAGGTCTCTTCCAACCCAAGTGATTCTATGATTCTGTGATTCTATGAAAATCTACTGGCTGGCAGTACCATCCTGCATGTGACCCGTGTCCGGGGGAGGCAGGGGAGAGAAAGGTGCTGCTGTTTTTGTTCCAGCGATGGTTTATGACGGTTGTTTCGTTGCCTAGATAGCTTACGGTGGGTGGCATTCACATCAGACGCTACCCCACACCCAAAAAAACAGAAAACAAACAAAAGCTGAGATAAGCGGTACTTTAAGGAAGATCAAAAACTTGCCTGTGTGTTTCTTCTTCTTGGGGGAACCTACAGTCCTACTGACAGATCAAATGCAGGTTTATGTATGTATACACAGGGCTCTCAGTGGGCCCTGTTGTTCCCCTCTAAAGTAGCAAATGAGCAGTATTACTGAGAGGATGTGACAGGATAGGTGTGAATCACCCCATCAACACACACATACAAAAGTATTCTCTGAAAAGGTTATTTTTGTCCTGATGCGGAAGGTCAGATGTGTCCTCAGAGTGTTGCTGTGACAAAGCAGTGTATGGTAGAGGATGGTAAAATGGCTGCTTTTCAGGTGGTAATCGTACAAAACACACTTCTTGTTACTTTATCTCCCTAGCAAACTTGCAGTGGCATGCATCGTTGCTTTATAAGCTTGCTTTATTCTCGTTTCAGCTCAGCTCTACTGGAGCAGCCCTTGCTTGTGCCCAGCACACCAACGTACCTATCTGTGTATTTTCAGCCCTCTTACCTCAGATGGGTCGAAACCTGATGGCTGAATAAAAAGCGTAATGTTGTTGAGCTGTGTTGTCTTGCTGAAGTTTATGTGCATCTTCATTTCACTTGCATAAGTCACATACATAGGGGCTACTCTCTGCTGCTATTGCTATGCAAGAAGTCAGCCTCTAAACTTAGCTCTGAGCCGAGCCACCTTCCCCTGAAGATGCGTAGCAATTCTTCTCACCATCATTGCTGACAGGCGGGTCTGATTTAATTCACATGGACGATCTTCCTTCTCCGTTTTCCTGGGTGCCCGTGTTTCTTTGGGTTTTACCCCCCCCATCCCTCGCGTGGTGGCCCTTTGGCCACAGCGGGGTCAGTGGGTGCCTGGTACATGTGGCTGTGGGAGCTGCCACTGGTGTTTCGGAGGGCACAGAGCTGACTCTCCTCCGATCTAAGCAAAATCCTGTGCCAGCTGGGTAATGGGGAGAGATTAATGACTGCCTTGGAAGCCAGTTTTCCAGCATACTGGCCGGAGGGCAAGCATCATGATAGTTGTAGCAGCTGGTTTGGAGAGGAGGGAAATGAGGGGAAGATAAAATTGCACGCCCAGAATGCCAGGGTAGCCTGTGTCCATGCTTTGATGTCTTCTCCCTCCACACCCTCCTGTGGGTTAAAAATGAAACTAGACTGCATTTATAATGGGTGTGTGAATATCTGCATTTAGCTCGAGCGAGCAACCTCCTGGACTGAATCCTCCTATGTGGAGAGATAGAATTCGGCCAAATGCAGGAACGGGTATTTTCTGTGCCCTCATTGTGGGGATGGACGGACACACACAGACAGACACACACACACACGTCGTCTCATCAATTCAGGCATCGCAGCCTCACACGTTCTGACACACATGTGCATGCTGGGTTTACGAAGGGGGATGAAACGTTATTTTATTCCTCCCTAGTGATTCTGGAGGGAGTAGGTCAGGGGTGGGTTCCCCCTACCCCCATCTGCCCTGCTTTGGGGTTAGGGCTGTGGCGAGACAGCCCTGTTGAGGTCTGCAGCGAGGATGCGGGCACCAGGCAATAAGCAAAATTGGCCAGCCTCAAAATCTCTACAACCCATTTGTGCAACAGGAGAAGCCGGGGTGAGCATCCTCTGCTTGGAGGGGCAGGAGCCGTCCTCACAGCCTTGGGAAGGCCAGGGCGAAAGAACGGGGCTCCTCCAAAGCGGCAGGCGGGGTGCGCCCGTGAAGGCAGGTAGCTCAAAGGAATTCTGTCTCCCTCCTGTTACTGTGCAACACTTCTGCATCCAGTTCTGCGCGCCGCGCTTTAATCAGCAGCCCTCCCCCCTTGGCCCCCAGGCCTCGAAATTCCACAAAACCCAATTAACAGAGATGAGAGAGCTCTAGCATGTATACATATGAAATTTCAGAAGGCTGAAAAAGAGACTCTTAATACCATAAAGCCTGCCCTAAAGTAAAATTTGCATCTGAAATCTACATAGTTAACCCCCGTGAGGAAGACAGCATAGCTGAGCACAACTTTTTCCCCCCCCCAAGAGGGGTAACTTTTCCAGGTCTGCTCGGTTTGGCATCAGCCTGCTTGCAGCTGAGGAGTGCTGCAGAGCGAGCCCCGCGCCGCCGGTACAACCTGCAGAGAGCACTGAGGAATTGTAGCTCCAACTTCAGAGACTGTACTGCAGTGGTCCAAACAAAGTGAAACAACCCTAGCACTGGGGAGGTGACACGAACTTCTCTAGGTCGGTGACCAGAAGCAGGCTGGGTGGATGTGGTGCCCTTGCATAGACTCATTAAAGGAAGTATTCAAGACTGATGTAATTATCACGTACCGATTCCACACGTTCAACCCAGGGCTCCAGGTGTTTTACGCTTTACTAACCTGGTACTACACTGGCTTGTTTAAATTGTCCATCATGTACTATCCTGAGAAAGGCACCCCCCACACACAAAAATAATTACACACAAACAAAAAACCCTCAGCAAATCCAGTCCTTTCTGTCTGCATTCAGTGTTCAGAGGGGAATGGGAGATAAAGCTTTATTCCCTTTCTGTGCTTTTATCTATCTCTTTTGCTATCTTGTTTGTGTAAGATACAAAATTTCTCCTCCGATTATCCTACTTACAGCTTAATCGCGTACTAATTGGAGACCATACTTCTGTCGCTCTGTTCTTTTTTGAGTCTCTGTACGTGTGTCTTCCTTAAGAGCGATACGCAAGTACCCTCTTCAATTAAGAGAAATTAAATGAGCGCTACAAACTCTCACCTGAATGTTTTGTGTGATAGCCCTAGCTGACAGCGATGGGTTTGGCTTCAAAGTGGCTGCTATCTGGGGAGGGCAGTGGTGGGGACTGGGCAGTGTGCTGGGAACACAGGTAAGTATTTCCCTGCAAAAACACGAGGCCTCAAAGCTGCTTTTTTTATTACCTCCGGATTCTGCAAAGGGCTGGTTATCTCACGCTGCGAGCCAGCATGATCAAAGCCCCGGGAAAGGTCAGGCATTCCTCCAGGAGTGACACTCGGCTGCCGGCAGCACTCCTCCAGCCCACGGCTCCCACAGCCCCGGCTGCCACACCGCACTCAAATCCTTTATCTCATTAACGAGTGAACCTACAGATTAGCCAGCCTGGCCTTAGCTTGATGTTGAGAGCGTGTAACACCTGACCGGGGTTTTCTAAAGAGGAAAGGTGGTGTTTTTTTTTTTTTTTTTAAAAAATAATTCTGTGGGGGAGGCAGCATTTCCTTCCTCTGACTTAGTGTGAGAGAGAGCTCGGTGCTGAGAAATCCTGTGCTCTCTCTGCGTTACACCGAAGGAGCTGTTTTCCTAATGTTCTCAGCCCCTAGTTTTGTGCCAGTGATACAAATGGTGAGTTCCAAAATACTGGGCGTAGGAGAAATTATGCACAGGAACTTTGTGCGAGGATATTTGTTTTCTTACTGTTTTGATAGACGGGCACTTAATTGCTCCTTTCGAGCTGGCTATCCCCCGCCAGCAGCTTGTGCGTGGACCGGGAGGTTTGGGGAGGGTGAGCGGAAGGAAAAGATGCTCGAGACGAGCAAATCCCATCTCTGCTTCCGCACATTAGATGCTATATTTTTGCGTCTGTGCTAGTTTGGTGGTGTGAGGGGCTGCGTCTGTTGGGTTGTGGTGATGGGGGTTCACCTTGTAGCTCACGGTCCCGTCTCTGGCTGCGCCTGGGGGCTGACTGTCCTGGTTGGCGTGGTGTTTTTGCCAGCTTTGTCTTCAGGCACGGACGCTGAAACTACATGAGAGGCACGTGAAAGACTTCTTCTGCCTGCGTTTCATGGTGTGGTAGCCTCTTGGCTGTGACCCAGCACCTGTGAGACGGTGGAAGCATGTTAACAGCCTGAAACATGGCGTAATTTTTATTTTTAAATGAGGTTGAGGTAGCCTTACCCTTGTTATAGGATAGGAGTAAAAGAGACCTAGACGTGCTTTCTCTCCAGCAGCATGTGATATCACACAGCAAGGGCACTTGCTGCCATGAAAGGGGAAAATAAGTATTTATTTTTTTTTTAGAACAGAGCAGTTGATTCCTTGTTTAAAGGTCTGAAATAGATGCCCCTGAATCTATTTCCCAGCTTGTTCCTTGAATAAAGGGGCAATAAAAATTTACCACATCTGCAAATAAATGTGGCAAACTGGCTGTGGACACGTGGCCTCTCAAGCAAAGTGGAAATGTGTCTGTGTGTAGCATCCACCAGGCCTGCAGCTGGCAGGCCCATCTCTGCCACCCAACCTCCAGATGATCCTCAGATCCCAGAGCATCAAGCTAAATGATCCTCAGATCCCAGAGCATCAAGCTAAAAAGCGTGCTCCCTCTGCAGGGGAGAGGGAAGGGTCTGGTCCTGACTTCCAAAACACCATGCTGGGAATGGGGAGGGAGCCTGCCAGTTCTGCTGGGAGCAGAGGAAAGGGAGAAGGAGGGTGGAAAAAACCCCCAAAATTTAAATTTTCCCCAGGAGGTGGTTACAGACCTCTACCGTGTTCCTGGCTGGTGGCGGCAGCTGGAGGGGCTACTGGGTGGGAATGTCGCTGGCTGAGTTTGCCCATCCCATCCCAGGTGCTGTGGCAGTTTTGGGGTTTACTGCCCCACAGCAGCACGCGTGCAATGGGCAGGTCTCGTGTAGCTACCGTGTGTGCCCACCCCAACAAAGAAAGGGGTTAGCCTTGCGTTTGGGCATCTCTGGCACTCTGGACCATCCGCCCGATCGGCAGCGGCGGTGGGGAGAGGGGCTGAATGTTTCCCCAAGCTCTCCTGGCACGAGGTATTTTTTTTGCCTGATAAATTGCGTAGTGGTGTTTTGCGGAGTCTAAAGCAGCTGTATGTCTCCCAAGTGCGGCCTTTATTGCAATGAAAAGTACCGAGGAGGGATGCAGTTATGATAAGAAATTGTCCACCTCTTCCTCCGCCACGCTTCGGGGGGGAGTTAATTGCACAGGGGAGCGCTAATTGCATGAAAAATCAAACTGTTGGTAATGACTGGGCGATGGTAAACTTCGGAAGTGCCTCTTTAATGAAATCGAGCATAACTCGTATAATGTTTGTTGAGTTTAGTAGGATTGAAATATAATTGCGGGGCGACCTGTTGCTACTAGCAGGGCTCTGTGTGCAGCCATAAGCCCATCTGGAAGGGTGATTTACTGGAGGCTTGGGCAATCTGGCAATTTAGGCTCTTTTTTTACAGTGTTTAGACTTCTACCCATGTTATAAAGTGCAGCCCAGGGTTTTTATGAGGATGTAGGTGCCTGCTGCACAAACTGAGGCTGTGGGCTGGGTGTGTTTTTTTCCTTTTAAGAGTGATTTTTAAATTTTAAAGGGCAGCCCTTGAATAAAAAAAAAAAAAAAAAAAA
>VZSF01005830.1:41570-115488 GCA_013398295.1 Chionis minor | reverse complement strand
AAAAAAAAAAAAAAAAAAAAAAAAAAGTCTAGCAGCAGGCAGAAATACCCTACGCAGGATTTAAAAGGCATCACGTGTGTTGTGCATACCAGCAACCTTTTTTTAAGCCCTGTGGCCAACTGAGGGAAGGAGCTTAGTAGTAACAGACCAAATTGAGTGGGGTGGGAAGGGGGGAGCAGGTGAACCCCACATTTCTCCCAGTTTGTCTCATGGGCCCTGGGTCTCATGGTCAGTACCCAGGGTGGCCGTGCACCTGCATGGGCAAGGCCTGAAAACTGAGGGAAATGCCTGTTTTTTGGGGAGCCCAAGGGTACTGTGCAGTGCAGTAAAATGAGCTGAGCGGGGCCAGGGGGGCCCAGGCAGCTTCCCCGGGGACGAGCACAGGGTGGTGGGGCAGAGGCAAGGATGGGTGGTGAACGGGGCTGGAGCAAAGCCACAGGAGAGCCAATGCCACCGACACTGGGAAAGATGCATCTGGGGTCCTGAGGTCTCCCCGGATCACGAGGGTGCCTTTTGGCAGGGATGGGCAGCTCTCAAGAGGCTGATCTAGCCCCAAAACTTACGTGGGAGCATCCCTCCAGGGCTCCTTCGTTGGTTCCTCTCTGCAGCTGGAGGCAACGCTTGCCGTGAGGTTACCATGTCTGCTTTTTGGGGAGGGGTGGGGAAAAAAAAATCTTTTTCCTAAGCTGCCCTGGGACGCAGCAGGCATGAAGGTAGGGTGCTCCGTTTTTTCTGGGTGCCCCTTTTCCCTTCCTTTTTCTGCTTCTCCTGCAAAGGGTCTGGTAGCTCGATTGGCCCCGTTGTAATCATGGCACTCCCCTGAGCTGAGCCATCTCCCACCTGCCTGGCAGGCGTCAGTGCCTTTTTTTGTATCTTAGAGATGCCGTTCCACAAACAGGACTAAAAATACTGCACATTTAGATTATGCGTCGGTAGCTCGGTGTCCAGTGGTGTTTTGGGGTAGTTTTATTGGTCCTGTTTACACCAAGAGTTCCAATGAAACAGTCGGCATCGATGGTTTAGGCCGAAAGATGCGTTTGCAGCACTGCTGCTTTGAACAAGGTGTGGGCTCAAGTCGTTCTTTGTTCATCCTTAGCTGCGTGCTGTGATTTTTATATTTTTAGCTACGCATAGATGTAATTTTAGGGCATGTTTTTGTGTCTCATTGATGTGCCAAACCCTCATGGGACTGATCTATAAAATTAAGTTAGTAGCTTTTCAACACTTCTGTTTGTACTGAAATCATCTCGCGCAATGTGGTAGAGAAATAATTCCTGTTGTGACCTTCTACTGATGGTTCAAATAACCTGTCTAAGAGACATCCTGTTTCTGGAGGGCCCTATTGCTTTAATTCCTGTTAAAATTGGTTTTGCCTTCTGTGGAACAGTGCTGCAGAAATTAAGTACTTGCAAATGCGTTTTACCTCCAGATAAATGTTGCAGTTTGCATTTTCAATCCTGGTGAAGCTTTAGCAGACTGCTACTTTTGGCCTAATCATTTGTACGTTTTTAGGGATTTTTTTTTTTTTTAGTTTAAAAATGAATATTTTATTTTAAGCCTTTGGACCATCTTGCCCACATCCAATGATGGATGTCTAATGAGATGACTTTTTACCTCCACTAAATGGTTATATTGTTTGCACTGATGTATGCTAAGACTCGATGCATTAAATCTTTGGTCATTAGCAGATGCCATTAGCAGAAAAGTCCAAATCACTTAGAGCTGGGACTTAAGACTTCTCATTAAAACCTGAATTTGCATGTTATTGGATAAATCTGTTAATACGGTTTAGCTGGACTCGGGGAAGTTTCGTGAAAACTTTTTCCAGTGCATATGCAGGGTCAGCGGTGCCTGAGAGCCTCGAATTTGGAGAAAGCAGCCCCTGTGGTGCTTCCTTCATACCCCATCATATGCCGAGTGACCCCTGTGTCGATCCCACCCAGTGCCACATGTCCTTGCTGTCCTTAACGCCACACGTGCAGCCCCGGCTGTTGGTGTTGGGCTTCACGCGGGGAGTGGGTCTGCTCCACTTCTGCTGGGAAATACCCCTGAAGCAGCTAAAATCTCAGCGGTGGGGGCTCCTCACCTCCCAGCAAAGCGTGGGCAGCCTTTCCCACCACTTTGGAGCCAGAGGGGGTCGGCCTCACTGATGATTTCCCTGCAGGAGCCTTTTGGCAATGGTAGTGTGGTAGGGAGCAGGGCTTGCCAGGGGGAAGGACCAGCCGAGGAGTCATCGATGCAGCCGAATTCATCCCTTCTCCTTCTTTGCATCTATTTCTATCCCTTTTTTTCTTCTCCCCTGTTTTTTAGAGGGCAGATGAGGCAGAAGCACTTCCAAAAAATGTCAGTCATGTTGGGTAGCTTCATCTGTTTTGCTATAAGTATACAATTGCTGCTTGGTCGACCTCTAAGTTGCAAATTCAGGCACGGTGAACAGAGGTTTTGGACACGTAGGGGTGTGTCGGGTGCCTGCCCAGGCACACGAGCCCTTGTCCTTAAGTTCTGTGAGACAGAGCTCAGATGTCTTCCCGATGCATGTCATTCTCTTGAATTTTCTTAATCAAGAACATTTCTATTCAGTGTTTCTTAAAAATTGCTGCTCAAAGAGAGGTTGAGCCATTTCTCAGTCTTCTGGGCCTGTGATGGTCTTTGTTATGGCATGTGGTGTTGAACAGGCTGTAACATAGACTTAATGTAAATACGTTTAGTGGAGGTCTTATTTCAAGCACTTTTGATCCATTGCCTGTACGATGCCGAAAGGCATCTTCCTGTCACCAGGGTGCAGGACAGGGTTTTTTTCTTGGTTTCCCCCAGGAGCCTCGGTCTGTATCCTGTGGGACGTGAGGAGGCCGATGAGGAAAAGTCATCCCATCCTGTGACGCACGTTGTCTGCCAGAACAGGAACGCCAGGCTTCAGAGGCTGCCATCGGGCCGCTGGCTTTCGCACAAAACTTGTGCATTTGTGTAGTGGATGGTGTTTCACTTGCCTGAGCGCTTTCTGTGCTTGATTTAAGTGGGTGCTTGAGGGTGCAGAGGAGTCCCCGCTTTGAATACCGGACCAAAGCTCACCCTTTCGCCTGGGAGAGGCACATCAGCTCGCAGGTCTGAGCACCCCAGAGAAGATGCTGAAGCTGTTCCGAGCGGGGATGCTGATAACCTCGAGGCAAGCAAAACAACCTCGTGTCTTTGTCTTGTCTCAGCAGGCGGCTCTGGTGACAGAAACCAGAGCAGCCTTGTCCCCAGGGAAGAGCTGAAGACGGCACAAGAGGTGACACCAGGATGGACTCCAGCGTTTTTTCCCCCACCCAAACCCCCAGAGCTCCCTGGCACGTAACACACCTGCTGAATGCCCCCCTCCCTACCCCCCATCCCCAGCAAGCAGCTGGGCGGTGAGCGCTGGTTCCTCTGGTATCCCGGAGGCTTCCTCTGCTGGTTTAGGGCAGCGGTCCTTATTGACAAAGCAATTAATAAACCAGACCCCTGCGACTTGGAGGCTTGAGCTTCGGCTTGTTAAAACGTTGCAGTGCCTGTGTTCCCCTTGGCCAACAGAACAGAACAGAAAGGGCTCTGGGCAGGGCAGGAAACGATGGGGGCAAAATACCTTTTCAGCTGATGGGACCAGCTTGTGTGTGGCAAGGATGCACGAGGCTGGAGCAGGGATGCTGCGTGGGGTGCAGGCTGGGGAGCCACGGCCCGGGGGGGCGTGTTGCCATCCAGAGTATTTCCAGTGCCAGTGGTCCCACTTAGCAGGTTTCTGGACTGCTTAGCTGACCCCTGGCGTCATTTGATGCTGTGGGTTTGTCCCGGTTTGAGGTAAAACAGGACCAATTTTGTTCAGTAACTCTGCTTTCTAACCAGGCCTCTTCTAACTGCTGAAATTAACAGCATATTGTGCAGAAAACTGCTCTTTCTCAGAGTGATAAGACCCATGTTTATAGCTGATGCCGAGGCACGGTATGCAGAGAGGCCCTTGCTTAGACTTACTGCGATAACGACCAAGGGCAGACACCTTGTTATTTGCCCCATTGGAGGGTTGGAAGCAGAGAGGTGTAGAGGGGTCCCATCTGTGGGGAGGAGCAGACAGGGCAGGTGACCCAAAACTGACCAAACAGTGTATTCCATCCCATCTGCATCATGCTCAGTATAAAAGCTGAGGGATCAAAGGGTCATCATCAGTTGATCCAGTTTTCCGTTTTATGGCTTCCGGCTTCACCTTCTTCTTGGACTTGCTCAGGCTTTTGCTCTTGCTGGGACTCTTGTTTTCCTTCTTCAATGGCTGGCGTCCGAGGAGGACTCCATTGGTTTGTCTGCCTTTGATTCTGACCCGTGTGTTCCTGGATCCAGTTCCCTTCCGTCGCCGAGTCCAGTCTGGGACTTCCCCAGTGCCTGCTGGTGACGTGATTGTCATCCTGGGAGCTTGATACGGTTTTGTATATATTTCATTATTTTCTTTTTGTTATTTTATTCTTTATATTCATTAAAGTAGTTTAGTTCTTACTAAACTAGTCTCTCTTCTTCTCTCTCTTGTGCTCGGCAGGAGAGAGGGAACATCTGTCGCTCGGCTTGCTTGGGCCAATCCAGCCCAAACCCACGACAGGGTTGCTGCTTGTTGGGCGCGGGCTTCTTGGTGCACGTATTTACATCAGGAAAATGATGAACCGTTCAGGATGGGCAAAGTTAAAAGGACCATCATGTGGGAACCGGAGCTTAAAACGAGCATCGGCTGGTAAATTATGGAGTATTTGCTGGCTGTCGGAGAGGACACGGTGCTGAGTTTGTAGAACAAAATAAAACCAATGTGAAATATGTTAACAGGGAAAGCCCTCCCTGCAAGCATGTGGCTTTGCTGGTAATTTAATGCCCTATCAGTTGTTAGTACATATTTCTAAACCTAATGGGCTGTGCAACACTAAGTATAATCTGTGTATATGTGAACTTGCAGTGTGTAAATAGAAATGGGCTTGTCCTCCCCCGTTCGGAGCCTTGCAAGACCTGCCTGGCTCCTCGCACGGTTCGCCAGCACTCCAGGTCTCCCGACAGCCTTCCTGAGCAGGCGAGAACAAACAAATTAAGAAGTCACGGGAGAGAAGAAAACGGAGATAGCAGGGGATTTCTAATCGAGCTATTTTAATACTGGGTGTGCTTTAATCACTTACTTAATGGCAGTGCTTAATGAACACTTGAAATAAAGCATGTTTCTGTCAGAGATTCAACACCCATGTTTTTAAAGCTGTCTTGAGGGAACTCAAATGTTTATTACAACTTTTCAGCAAAAACCCATCACAGTGGTGCTATATTAATTTCCAGGACTGAAGGCGGGGGGTGCGTGTGTGTGTGTGTGTGAAGTTGGAAAAAGACAAGAATGTAGACAAGCCATTAGCGTGGTGGTTTCTCACTAACGTCACAATTAACCTGAATCCGGTTACTGATTGTAATCCGTCTAGATAGATGCTTATCCCAGGCTTTATCAAATCACATTTACTCTTTTCTTTGCAATGCTCCTCTGGCTGTTGTACTGAAGTTTTTATTGTGTGCCATCCCTTCGGGCTTTGGGAGGAGGGATTTGCTCCGACGCCTCTTGCCTCTCCTTGTACGTCGCCTGCGTTCCCCGCCGTGACACCCCCTTTTCTTCGGGCACTGATCTTTGTGCCCACCGACCACGGCGCAGCACAGTCAGCCGTGAAGCTGCCTTTCCCATGCGTTACAGCCACAGCCAGTTGCTGCTGGGCTTTCCAAAAAGGAAGGTGCTCTGGGCAGCTGGAAAAGGGGCACAAACTTTTCCTGCTCCTGAATACCATGGGAAGCTCTAGCAGGGATCCTGGGTGCTTCCTTCACCCGGAGTTACACTAGCACCTTCTCTTCTCCATCTCCCAGGGGTCTCCTGGGCTGCTGCGGCTCTGTGGTTGCCTGATGCAACGTGTCCTGGGGAGGGGGGAAGCCTCCCATGACTCACTTAAAGTAACTTTCATGTTCTCCTGTAACTTTCTTGTTCTCCTCTTTCCTGGCTCCCAACACTAAATACAGCTTAATTATCCGTCAAAGCACTGAAGTACAGGACGTGAGGAAAAGGAGGATTTTTTTTTCCTGATCTTGGCTAGCCGTCAGTTTACCCCCTGAAATGTGCGATTTTTATTCTAGTTTTGTTCTAAGTGTTAGCAGTTTTAAAGCCATAAAGCTTCACATAGAAGCGGAGGCAGCGTTCCACTTTGCCTTCTTACTGAGGCAAGTCCCTGGGATGTCACCCCCGCTGTTTGTAAGCACGAAAGGTCAGGGAGATAAATGGCCTCCCATTGCCAAGTCGTGAAGCAGGGTAAAAAGGCTACGCCTTTTTTATTTGGCTTTCATAAATCACAATATTCCTAAGCCCCTGTTTCCTGTGAGTGGGGTGTTTCTGTAGGCATGGTTTCCCTTCCTGCGCCTTTTAGCTTCAGGTGACGCTAAAAGTAAGGTTAGAGATCCACCACCCCTCTATCTGCTACGTAATTTTCCCAATTGTGCTAATGACTGGAGGAGGTTTTAAAGATGAAGCATACAATGATCTCTGCTGTCAAGAGCCTAGAAGGAGGTTGGCTTTGGGCATAAAACTATTTTCTTGGAATAAAATGGTTTGGGGCAGGACCTGAGCTGTCTGTATGCTTGCGGCATCTCTGCAAAGTTGTCCATGGAAAGGGATTCTTCGATAGCTCCCAGGGAGGTGGCACATTGTAATTGCAATTACTGCTGGTGTTGATTATCTTGTTTCCTCTATTGGCAACTAGTTCTGGCCAAAATATCTTGCTGTTACCTCCTCTCCTTCCACCTTTGTTCCCCCTGTGCTGAAGTTTGTCCATGATGACAGGTCCATGTTGAACCAGGACATGGGCCTGGTTTGGCATTGCTCCAAAAGTACATTCTTCTTGGTCTTAACTTTTTATTGCAACAGCTGGTTGGCAGAGAGATAGATGTGGAGTTAGTTTAGTCATTAAAATGCTACCGCTATTTTGAGAGGACAACTGAAACTGCCATCCTCTGGATTTGCTAAAACCTTCTGTGCAAGGATGATTTCAGGACTCTAGAAACTGGAAGCTAAATAGGCTAAAAGATGGATGGATTTTTCTTGTCTTTAGGTCAAGGTATCCTCAGATCTTCTAACAAGTCATTGGTCCTTTTATTTTACTGTACTTCTGTAGCAATAGTGAAGGGGTTTGGGGCTGATTTTTTTGGGAAGAGCTGTCTGTTGTTGTGTTTTCACCCCTGAATTTAACATTTGCTGTCAAAAACTTGAAGCTGTGGGGTGTTCTTTTTTTCAAAATGACCCTCTCTTTCAGGAACAAAAGGGAATGTGTGCATTTCTCCTTAAGTTTTTATTTCTTTTTTTTTTTTTAATTGGCTTATTTTAGTCTGAATCGAGAAGACCATCTGCTACCGCCTGTACCCAACACACAACTTGTTGACAGGAGAGGAAAAGTAGACAGGCTGGGGCCTTTCTTGGCTTTTTAGAAGCAGCTTCGTGTTTAAAGAAAAGAGGAAGAACAAACCAAAAAACCAGCGCAGGACCTCTTTGGTTGTTGACCCAGGGACGCTGGAGCCTTGTGTGCAGGAGCTGTCTTGCTCGTGGTTCCCTGCCAACCTCCCTGCCCGTCTGCGACCTCCTTTGTAGATGTGTGTCCTTTGAAGGGTCGTTAATTTAATATCTTTCTCTGCGCAGCAGCTGGAACAAATGGTCCCCCCAGCTCCAGCAAGAGCTCCCAGCCGCCCGCCTCGCCCAGCGCTGACCTACAGGCATTTTTGCCGTGGCTGTCTCGGGCTTTTTATAGTTTTTGCACACTTGTTGCATATAGGATACCTTGCAGGTGCGGTCCTTTGCTGAAACGTTAGCTAGCTGTTTGGGGAGGGCTTGGATCTTGGTTGTTCTTCTGGCAGTCTTGCTTTTCAAAAACTAGGAAAAAAGCCTGCGTGTGGTTCAAGCCTGACGCTTGCAGGCTGTGCTTGCTGTGTGCAAGAGAAGCGTTTGCTCTTGTGCCGAATTGGGCGGTTGTTCCTGTGTTACTTCCACACAGCGACAGTATTAAGCTGGTGGCCAGTACGTGGTGAAGCTCCTGCTGGAGTAACACCTACTGCTGGGTCAGGGTCCTTGTTCTTCTGCGCTCTTGCCCTTTGCCCACCAATGTTTCATTGGGAATTTTGGTGTATTGTTTTGGTTTTTTTCAGGTCAGCCATAAAACTGAATAGCAGCTTCATCTCTGCACTAACTGGTCAAATAACTCTGCTCTTACTGCTTCCAGTAGATGTATTCTCTCCCCAGCTCTGTCTGTTTGCCCTGTTGGTGTCCCTTCAGGGGACCATCCCCTGCCAGCACTGCCTCATCTCAGCCTGAGCTAAGGAGAAATAGAAGATACCATCTGTGAAGGCCAGGCTGCTGAGCAGACGTCCACGCAGCAGAAGTTCCCTGGCGAAGGCCAGAGAGACTTCCTCTGGGTGCAAGGCTAGTTTCCAAAGGATGCTGCTGGAGGCTCTGTGGTGAGACTGTGCTGTGGGACCAGAGCTCTGATGGGCCAGTGGCCTCCAAGGAAGAGGCTACCAAGGTTTAGTCACTGAGAAGAGAGTGACCCTTTGAGCTGAGTCCCATGGGGCACATCTGGGTGTCCCCAGGCCAACCGGTGTGGGTGATCCCTTCGCCATTAACCTTTAATGTTCGTAACAGATTATGACACCCACGTGTCAAGTCCTTAAAGCCTTACACCTTTATAAGCCACAGGTCCTCATTTTTCTCTTTTGGTTTATTTTTCCCAAATTGCAGATCTTGAGGTAGGCTGTAGGTTCAATTTCCTTTACTTTACAGGGCGTGTGAAGCAGCTTAGGCCCAGAGCTCCATGGAGGTGAGGAAGCTGATGTGGTGTGGAAGGACACCATGTACGCTGCGTTGGAGCTGTGTTAGGAACCCTTTCAGTGAACGTCCGGCTTCTTTAAATTGTCTTGGAAATGAGAATTGCTTTCTCATCTGCTTTATTGTCTTTCTAGAAGCTGCTTAGGTACTGACTTGCATCAAAATACTACATTTTGGTGGGTGGCTGAAGTATAATTTCTGTACTGAAATATTGAAGAACCTCATGTAGGGAAGTGGGTAATTATGTAATTGTCTCATTGAAGGCGTGTGGACTGACTGGGTTTTGCAGAAGGTTTTTTAAGTTTCTCTTGAGGAGAAAAAGTCCTCTGCGAACCATGCCTACGTTAGATGTGAATGTCAGCAGCACAGCGGGGGTAGCTGTGGTGGGCACTAGCAAAGCGTGAGGGACCGAGTTCCCCCTGCATTGGAGATCATGTTGACCCAGATGGGCAGTCCCTGGGTTCAGCTGCAGCTGTATGCACCGTCTTCGGGGAATTTGGGGAGATGAACGTAGCAGGGATGGCGCATTTGTGGGAGGAGAACCCTAGGGGCAAAGTCAGTGGGCTGCCGTTGGAGTCATCTAATTGGCAGTGCCTTGTGCCTTGGTGTGAGGCAGGATTTTGGCCACGTCACTCAGCCCTGAAAAGCCTTGGAGGTGGTGACGCCCACTGCGAGCAGTAAGTGGTGGAAGGGGCTTCGGCATCGTCCCCAGTCTGGATGTCGCTGAGACTGATGGGTGCAGACCAGCATCCGTGGGGCCGGATGGGGCATGTGGGGCCAATCTGCTCCTCCCCTTGCCCCGGCCTGGGAGTGGGAGGGTTGAGAGGGCAGTGAGACGGGCATCCAGGTCTGCATACCCGATCCTGGTCTCCTGCCCTGAACCCTCTCTGGGAGGAGGGCCCAGATAACCCATCTGGGCTGCCTTGTGGGGCAGCTGCCGTAGCAGGACCGGTTTAGTCCACAGGGCTTTGGGAAGCCCTTTCTCATCCTGGTTTTGTTTCGCACGTGTCACCCTGTGTTTTCTCCCCCTGTCTATCACTGTCGTTGTCTTGGCAGGACCAGAGGGAACGGAAAGGCTCAGCCTGTGCCCACCGAGCCCCACTCCGGTGGCACTGCTGGGTGCCCAGCAGGATTTAGGTGGCCAGAGCTCCCTACGTCCTCCCAAAGAGGTGTGGGGCAGGCAGGTCCCAGGAGAGCTGTTTATTATTGCTGTTATTTATTATTAACTTCTTTTTTTTTCAGTTTCTGGCTCTGCAAGACCCCCAAATGCTCTTAATGGCGATATAGCCCGTTTATATGTTAATTTTAAGCCCACTGACAAGCGGTTTGCTTTTCTCCTGACTCCTCACGGTTCCTTCGCCTGTTGAAAGCCGCTGCTGTGGGCTTAGGGGATAAGGTGGCGAGAATTAGAAAATAAAATAAAATCTGCAGGATGCTGGAGAGCGAGGGGGTACAGGGATTGGCTTGCTCAAAGTACAAACGGGTGATTTCTGAAAGCAAGTAACCCTGATACCAGGGGCGTGCATGACAATTACATCCAGTATAATACAAAATGTTAATTAGTAAATTTTGAGAAATTAATGCTGATTAGCAGCTGCGTGTGTGTGACCTAAATACATCTACTGCTTGATCTTTATTCATAATATACAGTTTATTGTTGATAAAGTAATTGCTGAATGGTGGGCTGGCCCACAAGTCTTGTAGCTAAAGACTGAGGCCTGATTTGTAAAGCGTCTGAAATCTGTTGGCATCTCGTTTTTGTTGAATTTATATAGGCAGGGAAGATGAATAGCAGTCTGAGCTATCCCCTTTACAACTCAACTCATATATATTATTGAGAATTCATATCGCTTTTATTATTTGGTCACAAAAATGGACCTAACGCTTGTTGGTTTTAAAACACCTACTGGCGCTGCTTTCTCTCTCCATCTTGCAAAATATAAGACAAGGCCGGAGCTTAAATTAAAATCCTCAGGTTCTTATCTCCTTCCCACAGGAAAGCAAATCTGTGTTGAAAACCGTAAAATTAAGAGGAGAGCAAGGATAGCATAATTTAGCAAAAATTCATGGCACCAGATTCTGAGCTATATGACTGGAGGGATAGGTCAGACATTAAGAAGATACTGCCTGCTAATGCAAGTTCCTTAAGGTGGTGCTCTGGAAACAAGGCAGGCAGAAAATGCTGCACTGGTTCCCGTTTGCTCCCTTTCCTCGACTCCTACTGGCCTTAACAATAAATTGAGTTGTCCATTTAATAGCCCTTCTGCTTCTAGAAGTCCAGAGAAATCCTGGATCTGTACTTGGAGTATTGTTCTGACATCTGTTTGTGCCGGGATTTCAATAGTGAGCTCAAAGAAAATTAATTTCATTGGGCTTTGAAATTATTTCTTTTTCTTTCCTTAGTTCCTGATATTTGACAGGCTGCCATTGCTGAGTTTTATCAGCATTTCTTTCTGAGGGACTGTTGTTTTTTTCCCCTTTTTTTGTTTTTTTGGCAATCTTAATAAAGACCTGTTTGGGGCATAATTATTTTTTCTAAGGGGCACGGTACAGAGGAGCAGGGTACAGAATCGCTTAGGTTGGAAGAGACCTTTAAGATCATTGAGTCCAACCATAAACATAACACTGCCAAAACCACGCGTAAAACACGTCCCTCAGCACCATGTCTACCTGTCTTTTAATTTACGGATTAATTAAGAGTGCCTGTTACACGCTGGCATCATCGCTCCATCTCATCCTGCCATGGGAAGAGCAACTTGTGTTTCAAGCACCGTTCATACGGCAGCATTTCGTCGGGACAGACGAGCCGCCTTGGTCCAAGCGAAGACAGTGATTTTGGGGGGCATCACACGGAGTGCCCCCTCCCCTGCGGCTCTGTGGGAAGGGCCGGTGGGAAGCGTGCCTCTTGGCCTGTGTGGAGATGGCTGTACGGAGTCCCCTGTTTTGGGACCCTCTCGGGCGTTTGTAGCTTTTCTGGTTTCTCCTTGGGGTGGTGCAACGAGAGGCCACCCAGCCATCCCTGGGCTGTCGGCGGGTCTCCTCCCTGACTGACCCCTCTGAGAGGCTGCTGCCAGCCACTTATATGTGAAATTAGGCTTTTAAGGATGGCTCTTGTGTTACCTGCTGCCCAGAGCAAGGGATTTCAAGTGGAGTTTGTAAACTTGCTGGGGGCAAAGCCTGGCAGGGCCGGGGCTTGTCCCCCCAGCGCCGTGCTGCGGTTGCGCAGGAGAGCGATGGAAAGGAGGAGCGAAGTCAATGATGCTTGCGTTGCTCTTAAGGCTGGAGATGTGGCAAACCTGCACTTTAAAGTATTGGGGGTTTTTTGTTTTGTTTTTTTTTAAATGTTCCCGTAACCGAACGGTTTTGTCAGCACTGCTGCTGGCTCTGTCGTCCTTCGGTGGCAGCCCTTGGTGTGCGGTGCCTGCCTGCCTGGCAGGTTGCTCCTCCTGCCCTGTGGCTCTCCAGTCGCCACTTCCTTGCCCCGTCTCCCAGACGCCTTTCCTCCTGCTCCCAGTCCCACCCATTTCCCATTTCCCTACGTTTCCTCAATGCCTGCATCCCTCCTCAGGCGCCGGTGGCTCAAGGATGCAGATTCTGGCGGCAAACCTGGTTGCCATCCGCCAGCCCCAGTCTTGCCCACCCTCCCTTCACTAATACAAATTGCATTTTGGAAGTGCTTTTTTAAGTATTTTTTTTTCCTTTAATAAATGCAGAAGCCCCACCTCGCTAACACTATTTAATTTAATTTTTTTTCTTCTCTTGCAGTCAAACAAGGTGCCAGTGGTACAGCCTTCTCATGCGGTTCACCCCCTCACCCCTCTTATCACCTACAGCGATGAGCACTTTTCCCCGGGGTCGCACCCGTCTCACATCCCCTCCGACGTCAGCTCCAAACAAGGTGAGCCCATCCCACCCTGGCAGGGAGGCACAGCAGTCCCACTGCCCCCCGTGCTGCTGATATGGCTTTATTCTTAATATTTTTAGAGGGAGAGTTCCAGGGGTGCATGCCCGCTTCCAGAGATTCTGCCATGATGCTGATATTTAACTTGGCCATTTAAATCTTCGTGCTCTTTCTAATGTGATAATTTGGGCTTGTCTTAGTCATCGAAATCTTTTAAAATCTCAGTAAGCCGCAGCCAGTCCTCACCACCCCCTGTTGCGCCCGAGGCTTGCAGCGTGCAGATGCAGAAACGGTGACTGTCCCTTGCCTTCCTGAAAACGGGGGAAGTGTACTTCAGCTCTGGTGTTATTGGAACCTTTTCTTTCTTCCTTTTACTCAAAATTGTATTTTGTGCTCTTGTATTCTGGCTATCCGAATTCTTCCATGCATTGGCATAACTGAAGCATTGCCCATAAAATACAGTTTTGGGCGTGCGCAGGTTAAGGCTTTGCAAACGTGACACGTTTTAACCTTCTGATGCCCACTGCCTTCTGCAGAAAGCATCGTTTTAGGTGCCGGAGTGGTGGGTGCCAGTTTTCCCAACGCTCCCTAGGACTCCTTGAAACAAACAAAAGGCCCCCTAGATCCTTGTCTGGGAGCATCAGACCAGGTCAGGCTGTGGGTCACTGGGGAAGTGCCAACAAGCCCAGCCTGGAGAACCCTCCCCAGGAAGCCCCTGGGTGGGTGTGTTTGCTTGCATTGGGGTGCAGGAGCTGGGTTGGGGGAGGGGAGCGGATCTTATAGTTGTTGAGGGGGTGTGAGGGGAGGACTGACCCCGGACAGCATGGGTCTGAGCCAAGGATTTGGGTAAGCATCCCGAGGAGGAGAAGCCTGTTCAGGAGAACTGGTGGTGGGGAGGGAAGGAGAGGGATCAGAGGGTTTCCAAAGGTGTTTGCTGTAGTCAGAATGTCAGTGCATGGACGTGAAGTCTCTCAGTGCTGGGGCTGGAGGGTTGCCTTTCCCTGCTGCTTTGTGCACACACGTGTCCCACCACGTGGTGCGACACCTAGTTGACAATTTCATGAAGATCTCTTTTACCTGGGCACACATCTACGTGCACAGTTGCCCTGTTTGTCTGGAGAGGTGTCTAGCCACCATCGTTCAGGGAGAGAGACTCTTTTTTAGTTCTGACTTTCCCTGAATGCCTAGTTTTTATTTTGGCCTTGCTGCACAGATAATAACATGGGCTACGTCCAGAAAATACCACGGCCTTGCGGCTCTGTGTGGTTTTTGTTGTTTGTCAGTTAGTTGGTTGGTTGTTGTTTTTTTTTTAGGGAGCGGGAGTACAAAAAGCACTCTGCCTGGAAGCCTGGCCTGTGGATACATGTAAAATATCTTTTTTCAGAGTTGGAAGAAGCAAATGGAGACCTCCTGTCCTCATTTGCCTCCTCCTTTGCGTCAGTGCTCAGGAGAAGGATATTCATGTTTGTTCCTTGAAATCCCATGGGTGCCACATGTATGGGATTTCAACCTCTTGCCCGGGCTGGCTGTGGTGGCTGGGGACACCCCACTGCTGCCCCAGTTTGTGAGCTCAAATGGTTTTTGCTTACTGTCCAATCGGTTTGCCCTCCTGCACCCCAACTCTTGGCCTTTACCCCTGGTTTATTTTTGTGCTCCTCTCCTGCAGACCCAAACTGAACATCTGGTTTGTTGTTTCTGCTGCCCGTCCTTCCTTCTGCCTCGTCTCGCCCTCCTCCCTGTCCAGCCCTGGTGCATCCCACCGCTCACATCCCCATCCCCGACCACAAGCCCAAAGAAGGACTCTGCTGGGGGGTGGCCAGGGGCATCTCTGGCGCAGAGCTCGTGCCCCTCTGGTGTTCTGTGAATGGGCTCTCGATCCCTTTGCACAGTGTCTGGTGGAGATGGGGACGCACAACGCGGGCTGGAGACTTCTGGTTTTGGCTGTGACGGTCTCCTTGATGTGTGTGGTCTTTCCATGCTCCCCCTTTCAGCGCCGCTGGCGTGTGGGAGCAGCCCCAGTGAAGTGGCCCAATGCAGTTGCTGTGAAGAGAGGATTTTTTCCCTCAGGTCCTCTGCCAAACGCCTCCGACCATTGTTTCTGTCCTCGCCTCCCACCGTGGGTCTGGAGCGAGGCGCTGCCCCAGTGCCCCAGCCCAGACGCCGGGCTGCCCTCCTCCCACCGAAATCCCCAGGCGCTGGGGCCCTCAACGGCTTGCCCGCAGCGCTGCCTCTGGCACCCTCGGCACGTCGGGATGGACACACAGCCACCGCCTTGCTAAAGCCAGTCGCTTCTTTCTTCCCTTTTATTTTATTTCACTTTTTTCTTAACCCTCCTGTGACCAAAAGCTTGCTTTGGAGAGCACTGGCTGTGCGGTAGCTGCATATATTCGGGCTGGGCGTTAGGTAGCTGGCAGCCCCCCCCCGTAAGGGGCCACAAGTTTTGGACTAGCCATAAGCACTGTGTGTTAGTGCAAAAAGAGAACATCATCTCCGTGGGTCAGAAATGCAGATTTTGGGGAAGGAGCAGCCCAGCTCCTTGTGCAGAACTTGGTCTGTCGGGGGCAAGGTCGTGTCACCACTCCCAGGAACATCAACTGTCAACAGATATGAGAAGCTGGGCTTATTTTCACCTTCTTTTTTTTTTTAAAAAAATATTTCAACTGCACTAAAAGAGCATTCCCTCTCACATAAAAATCCTGGGATATATAAAGTGTTCCCTCTCCTGTCAGCGGCCAGCTGTTTTACGCCTTTGAAAAGACAACTGACCAAAAATATGATCCTCAGGTTGTGGTCCCAAGTCTGAGAATTTAGCTTTTTCCAGACAGTAACACCACCAGTCTTGTTTTCCATCCTTTCCTGTGCGCAATCCCAAAAGATATTCTTCAAGTCTTGTAATTAAATTCAGAAGATTTAAATACAAACTAGGTGGGGGAAATAAATCGGTAGCATCAGTCTATAAACCAAGTCTCAAGGTAGCACACGCTCACTCTTGGACCTTTGGAGTGTCACCACATAAATATTTAATGCCCTTTTAAAGCAGCTGATTTAACATGTGAAGTAGACTTAACAATTCCTTCTGCTTCAGCCCCCTCTTCCCCAAACACATTTAAATAAACCGATGTCTTGTGGCCTCTGCAACTGTAATTCCATGTCTCCTGGGGGCACGAGGTTTAGGTGAAGAATGGAGACCGCAGACCCTTTTGGGACAAGGATTAGCTTTAATCTTGAGGTGATTCTTGCAGTTGTAGGACTCTGTGTTCTGGGGAATGTGAGCTGATGGATCATTTCTGATGGGACTCTTATTTTTCCATGAAGTACTACCAACGCAAAACAGATTGACCTTGGAGCCCACAGGAGTCAACTTGATGAAGAGCTTAGTTGGAGCTGGAGTGACAATTGGAAGCCAAATGAATCATATCAAGTGTGACCATTACAGGCCTGAAAATGATTCTTAATTAACCACTGATCCTCTGTGGTAGCAAGTTTCCAAAATCTGTGAATCCATAAGGGAACCCATGAAAACGTACAAGTAGCAATTTACCTAATCTAATAGCTCTGCTGCACTGCCTCTTTGACAACGCTTTATTTTCCTCTTGTTTCATGCTGTGTTAGAAGAGGTCCTCAGGATCCGATCGGGTTTGGTGAAACCATGGAGAGGACAGCATTGCCTAATGCGCTTTACAGGAGAGCTAAACTTGCACAGCCCCTTACCCATACATTTATTCCCTCCTTCCACTTTGTTTTTCCCGTTATTTCCCTTTGAATTGCAATATCGCATGCAAGTTCTTTATTATTTTAAAGGTGGCACGGGTAGCCTTTTGCTTTTAACCCCAACCAAGAATGTGGTTATTGCTTATCTAGAGCACCAATTGCATCCTAGCATTGGCCGTGTTAGCTGTGAACTGTAGCTCACGTGTGTAGTGTTTTGAGGGGAAAGTCATTCATTCTTCTGTACTCTTTAACAGGCATGTCCAGGCATCCTCCAGCTCCTGATCTCCCTACCTTCTATCCCTTGTCTCCAGGGGGGGTTGGACAGATAACACCACCTCTTGGCTGGTAAGATCTTTTAGCTTCTTTTCAGACAAAGGTGCACATTCACGCCATTCGCTGTTGTTGAATCAGCTGCGGCATTTACAAAATAAGAATGTCGCTGCAGTAAGAAATTACTACATTATTTTAGTTGAAAAGATCAAAAAATGTCGATCTTTGAAATGAATTGAATCTGGTTTTTGAACACACATGCAGGAATTGAAGAGTGTAGATTTCACTTTGAAGTCTATATATTTCTTATGGCTCAGATTTGTGGCTCTTGGCATTTGGAAAGATAGCAGAAAACAGTTCTCAAGGAATTAAACGTAAATTTTTAATAAACAAAATTGCAATTACTGAGGGGAGGGGAGGTAAGAAGGAACTTTGAAGTGTGTGTGTGTGGGGAAGTCTTGAAACTGCACCAAAATGGTGAACGAACTTTTGTAGTCTGCTGCTTTTTACAGTTTCTGTGTGGAGAGAAGCCTCTGTCATTGGGAGATTTTGCTGCTCTTGCCAATACTAGCCCTCTCAGGATCTTTCCCTGCCATTCAGGGTGTCATTTTCCTTTCGGAGGAAACACATGGTATTTTCAGGGTAATTGATTTGGCAGGATGCTTCGTGCCTGCTTGGGGTAGATAGGTACTTGCCCTCAGATCTGTTGGAGCAAGGAATAAGGAAACTCCACAACAACTTCAGTGCTTCAGAATCTGTATCTTAACTAGCCTGTGCCCGTGCAACAAGCGATGCAGATTTTTCTTTTTTTTTTTTTTAGCTGTGTTTATGGGAGAGAAACATGATCCAGATGACAATAGGCATAGAGCAGAAGATGGTGAAATGCCGTATTGCTGGCAAATCTTTCAGGAAGTGCCACATGCCTTTTTGGAACAAATTATTATCAGATACCAAACTGAAATATGGAAGTATCTGACTGTCTATTTTTTTGTCTTATTTCCCGCCCCCCCCTCCCTGTTCGTTGCTGCTCGACTGACTCCCCACTTCCAGCACCACCAGGCAGTTCCTGGCATTCGTTTGCCAGATGTGGTCAATCATTTCTTTTGAATGGTTTCTCGATGCAGAGGCTGGGGGGAGGGAAGAGGGAAAAGAGAAAGGAGAGACAAGATCCAATCTTATAAGGCTGGGGGATGTGTTCAGCAGCGCTCGCTGACAGCAGGACGTACCCAGCCGTCGCTTGTGCGATACAGCTTCCAGCTGCCTCCTGTGCAGTAGCGCTGCTGAGACTTCCTCCACCCTTTTTCTTTTTTTTTTTTTCCCCTTCCCTTTGAGCACTGCTCATTTCCAGTAAGGAAATTTTGGCCTTACAAAAGCCAAAATCCCGTTTTTCACCCTCCGAATGCTGATCTGCCAGTCAGTAACTGTTTGAATAGGATTGATGTGTGTGGTGGTCTTCCTGGGCTGGTTCAGGTTTTTGGGCATTGTTTGCATTACCATACCATGATGCTACTTCAGGGTGTTAATTGTCATCATGACCTGAACCGTTGCTAACTGAAAGTAACCAAAATGTGGTGATGATGATAAAAAGTAGAGTCCAAATGCCAGGCAGGTGACAAAATATTCCGTGTATGTCGGAGTATAAAGGAGGTAAGAATTTCACACAGGCTGCTTTCATTGGATTGCAAAGCTTGAACTTCAAGTAGTTAAGATGGACTTGTGTTGCTGTGGGCTTTTAGGTGGTTGTGGGGTTTTTATATCCAGTAAACTTCTACTTTCTTAGAAAAGCCGGCCACTTCTGCCTCACTATAGAACATGCAAATGGAGAGAGTCCTAAGTTTTCACAGACTTAATAAAATGGTTCAAAAGATTTTCTAGCTTGTCAGTTCAGTCTGGTGTTCTTGCACTGATCCACAGTAGAGCTATTTGGAATGAAATGCCTCTTTCCTAAGAGCTAGTTAACCAAATCTGATTCCAGTGCTTTTAAAACTAGGTTAGAGAGGGATATAGAGAGGGTGCATGCATGCGCATGGGAATCTTTCAGTAGCAAGGAAGACAGTCCAAAATGTTTGAATATTCGATAGCTTTGAATACAGCAAGTATTCAAGAAAAGTGTTACCTATTACTATTTTTTTGTGACTAGTACCAAGTTCCCATCAAGTGCTTGTAACTCTAGAGTAACTACTGAATACCGTATCGTATGATTGATGGGTTCCTTTCTTCTGTGACCTCAGGCAAGGTCAGCCTGTATATCCCATCTCGAGTGGATTCAGGCAGCCCTATCCATCCTCACTCTCAGTCGACCCTTCCATGTCCAGGTAGGTGTAGGAGGTGAATGACTGACTGGGGAGTAACTGCTGGCATTAGAGGGCAAGTTGCTCTTCTGCTTGCGTCTTGGTCTGCCTTTGCTTGCTTTTCAGTCAGCTAAAACTTTATGCATACATTTTTATTTAACATATTTGTGTATATACAGTTTGCCTGGATCCCACACTGGTCTCATTCAGCATTTTCTTGGCAGTCTCTGAAGTGTTGCAATTAGCAGCGCTGGTGAATTGTCAACAACTAATTGAGCCGTTTCATCTGAAATGAGTCCAGTTCATTTCTAGATGCAACACACAGTGTGCATCCGTGGGTTTTGCTCATGCAAGTATGCGACCAGGTGGACTGTCACTCTGCTCTGTGTCCTGTAGTTCTAATTTCAAAGTTGTTGGTAATTAGTCTTGAATCATTTAGGTACCGCTCCGTGTGGAAACTTGCTCACAAGTAGGTATTTCATAGCCCAGAGCCACTAATGGCGAGGGATGCCAGCACAGTGTATTTGACTGGTGTGTGAATCAGGCACTGTGTCTTTGTGTCTAAGTGCAAGCAAGCAATGCTAACTGAGACTTGGCCATGACACACTCCAGACCTCCTCTCTGCTTTTGCACTCTAAAGACAGCTTCTGCATCCCGTGCTTGGTGTACACAAGGTTGCAATACACCATTCTTGGGGTTTTTTTTGTGTGACACATCATCTTGCACAGGGACTTAAGACAGGCCGCTTGGTAGGCGGTGGGTCCTCTTGCCTCTGTTTGTGTGGGCTCCTTTGGATTGTCACTGTCCCTTCACTTCTTAACAGGGGAACGATAAGCATGTGCCTGTCGGGATGATTGGGAAGAAAATCCATTCTTTCTCCATAATAGAATGACCTGATTTGGTTACAGGGCTTTGTATTCGCTTTATTTTGATGGCATGAAGGAAAAGGGCAAGGTGGCTAGGGAATGGAGAAAGGAGAGGCTGGATGTGATTCCTTAACCAGCACTCGTTCAGCAAAGCTTTGGAGCATGAGCTTGCTTTTGATGTTAATGGTACTTTCCACCGGTTCAAAATAAAGCATGCAGGTTTTCTGCTGCACCTGAGCTTGCAATGCTCAGCACGTTCAAGATCCGTCTCAGCTATCCTTCAGGACGACCTGGGTTAGTAGGGTGGGATGGTTGAGTCAGTGGTACTTTGGTTTTCTTTTTCCTTCTTTATTCTTGTACAAATGAAAGGAAGGTTTATGTAGGACTAAAGCCTCTCCTTCCCTCCCCCCCCACTTCCAGGATGCAGGATTTTTTTAGCTTATTTTTATTTTAAGCATTTGAGGGAAGGATAGTGGGTTTAGGTGAAGTGATGTTAAAATCTTTTAGCTTAAGTACCTTGAAAGTAAGAGATTCCTTAGGCATCAGGGACTTCTTGAAAAGACTCTTCTTTTTTATTTTATTTGTTTCTGCATGGCAGTTCCCTCCTTTGCATTGGCTGGTGGTGGATATTTTAAGAATGTTTATATCTTGGTGTGGAAATAGTTTTTGGTTAAGAAATGTGTATTTTTATCGCTAGTCAGTGCAACAGTACAACCATTAAATGTTTTTTGTGTGCATTGCTAAAACTGTTTGCCTGAAAGGTAATAAAATAACTTATTTACAGCCAAAATGTTGACTGGTTTTGTTTGTTTGCTTGTTTTTCTTGAATAAGTGGGCTACAATGCACAAATCTTAGCCAAATATTTTTCGTGCAGTCTTAAAGAATTGTCTTCCATTGCAAGCTGCATAGCGTTTGCATTCGTGGGGCATCCCACTGCCGTCATACCTGTTTGATGCCTGTCTTCAGTAGGGTTACAGACCTTCCTTTGTTTTCTTTTTTAGGTTTTCACATCACATGATTCCTGGTCCTCCAGGCCCTCACACAACTGGAATCCCTCACCCAGCTATTGTAACACCTCAAGTAAAACAAGAACATCCGCACAACGACAGTGAGCTAATGCATGTGTGAGTCTGCCTTTCTGTACTAGACTTTAATCTATAAATGTTTGAGAAATAACTCTATCTGAAGAAGAGTCAAAAAAAGAAGAAGAGCTTTTTAAAAAAAGTGCCTTTCATGTCCTCTCTGAATTTTAACTCTAAAACTAAAACGGGAGATGCGGGCTAGTGTTTGGGAAGAGCAATGAGACATGAAGCCATTTCTCATTCCCATCCAGCACTTTTTAGCTAACAACAGTCACTTTGATTCAGACGTATTCATGGGCCTGTCTACCTGTGGATGTTGCTTGAGTGTGAACTCATGAACTTTCACTGGACAAAGTCTTAACTGCAAAATCTGCTAGTAAAAAGCAGCCCTTTTGCTTAGTACTTGAAGGCAAAAGGCCTAAGGAAGAAGTGGATGAGAAGCCATCTTCCTGCCTGTAGCGGTGGTCTTCTAAGGAACTATGGATAGCTTTTCAAAAAGAGAATTGAGACAAGTGATGAATTTGGAGTGGATTCACAGCTCAAATGTTATTTGCTAGAGAATGTCAACCTGACATCCTCCCTGAGTATTAGATTAAGTCAGTTCTCTGAAAAGCTACGAAAGTGGATGGGACGTGACCACTGAAATTCTCATTCTTACTACTTAAATGCTACTGTAACCATAAGTTGGTAATTTTCCATTGGGTTTTTTTTAGGCTGAAGGTAAATGGATGCTTTTTTCCCCCCCTCTCTTCCCTTTCCCCCACCACGTTTTAGGAAGCCTCAGCATGAACAGAGAAAAGAACAAGAGCCAAAAAGACCTCATATTAAGAAACCTCTGAATGCTTTCATGTTGTACATGAAAGAAATGAGAGCGAACGTTGTAGCAGAGTGTACTCTGAAAGAAAGCGCAGCTATCAACCAGATTCTTGGCAGAAGGGTAGGTACAGGAGGAGGGGGTGTGTGTACTCACGTGCGCTGCTAATTTGTGTGTTTCCCTTCAGTTGGGTGTGATGGCTCACTTTCTGCTTGAGGTGCTATCTAATGTGCAACTATCAAATGCGCTACGGAAGATAAAAACATGCAACTAAAAATAAAAGCAGTATCTTGATTTTCTTTTTTCATTGTTAACAACATCATCAAATTGGTGTCTGTTCCACTCATGTCATGGTGTCAGCACTTCAGGCATGAAATACTCTCGTTCACACATGGCAGGAGCATTCAAATCACCTTCTGGGTCCTCCCTTAGGCTGGCATCCATCAGGGCAGGAGGGGATCACTCAAAGATGAACACTGGATGCCAGTGGAGATGGAACTCAGAAGTCAATATAACGTGGTCCAGTTGTAAAGTCATATAGGTTGGGAGGGACCTGTGGAGGTCCGTTAGTCCAACACCTGCCCAAAGGAGGTCCAGTACAGTCAAGTTTTGAATGTCTCTAAAGTCAACAGCAGAGTACTGATGAACCCGGCGTACGTCCCAGAGCCTTGCTGAGAGCCATTTGCTTCTGTGGCATTGTAGGCATGTTCTGCTCTTTCCATGCTCAAAAAAAAAATATATATACAGGCCAACCCACAATTACAAACTTCATGTTCACTGTCAGTGTTGTTCTTCCAAGGGAAAGCAGCAGAGTTAAATGCCCTTTTTGCCCTTGACTGTCCCAGAAATGAGAAAGGGGACAACTTTTGTGTGAATTTGAGCTTGAGTAGGGATTATTCAAACCCCCTTGCTCAGTGAACCCTTCTTCTTGACCACTGACGAAAGCAGTATTGAGAGGCGCCTCAACTCTCTGAAAACCCTGTGCTTTTTAACTGGGAAGTCAGTACATGTCCTTAACTACTACTTCTCGATTACAATCTGAAGACTTCCTCTCCCTGAAACGGAGCAGAAATCTCTTGGTACTTGTCCCGGTTCCTGCAGCCTTCTGCCTTCTCTCTGATGCTCGTTACCTCTTCTTAAAGGACATCTCGATGCTTCCCTTTTCCATTCTTTCATGCAAGTCTGTAGGATTATGTTTTCATTCTCACTCCCTCAGCAACGTATCTTAGTGGCTTAATATGTCAGCCTTGTTTTCTTGGCCTGAATGATGGCAGTGGCTTATTTATCTCCATTTTGGTAATGAATCAAGCCTCAGTGCTCCATCGCCTGCTTTTTCCATGGTTTGGACGACTCCTTGCAAGTTACTGTTCTCTGTGAAAGTACCTAAAATTCCACTTTTACTGTGGTACAAACAATGCATGAGTTATCCAATATTATTGCTTAGAAATTAATTATTATCAAATGTTTTGTGTTCAGTCATCCTGGTCAGTATTTACTATACCCTGTGCCACTCCGGAGCAGGAACCACCTCTGTTCTCCAGAGCTGACGCTTTGCATGCTGCTGGGCTCTCTGAAACTGCGGCGTAATGTTCACTGCCTTCCAGCTTTGGAATGCACACGTGGAGTCTGAGAGTTGCAAATAGGCTGAACTGCTGTGCTCTCAGTTAACACATCGAACTTGCCAAGTCAAGACAGACAAGCGCTTTAGTTCACATCATCTGATGTGTAACAAAACGACATATTAAATCATACAAATATGATCTGATTTGAAATCCCAATTCTGTAAATTATTCTTGCATGAGTGTCTTAATGATTTCACGTCTGTCTTTTTCTCTTTACTCTTTTTCTTTTTCCCTTTTTTTTTTTAATACCACCTTCTCTCCCTGACCCCCCATGCTTGTTGTCGAAGTCAAACGAGAAGACAGGTCTAATGGTGCAACAGTGGAACCTGATTCTAAGTAAAAGGCCTTTACTCTTTCTGATTGAGGTCTATGACAGGTGTTTCAACAAGAACAAATTTATTAGATACTGATGTAGCTGGTGCCTTCTCAAATGTGCAGGGTATTTTTGTTTTGTTTGTTTCTTTAAATTACATAAAAGCAGGAAGTTTATCCCTACTTGGCTACCTATCGAGGTCAACTCATGTAATTGGGAAGGCTACAGTTCTGTGGTTTCAGTATCCTGGAAACTTCTTGCAGTTGCCATTTTCTTTGCTTCTGTACCAAGAAGAAGAAATCAGAAAGCAGGTACCTTGAAGCTCAGTACTTCGAGGTTGATCTTGGAACCCAGAGGGCTGCTGATGCCCAGAAATCCCTCCGCATTGGCATTGAAAACCTGCGTGTAGCTGCTGCTTAAAAACAAGATGGCAAGCCCTTCTGTGGTGGGGAGCTCGCTGCCCTTTTAAGGCAATACAAAGCCTTTCTGGGTTTCGGTGGTGTTTTATTTTTTTAAAGTAGTGTTGGGAGAGCGGAGTTCTGCGAGCAGATTATTTGGTGAGCCCTGTTTCCATAAGTGATTTTTGTCTTGCTCAAGGCACTTGGCAGTTGCAGAGCTGACAAGTGCCTGAAAGCTGGTTAATAAACACGAGTGCTTGTAATTGCTAATGAATTTCACTTTTGCAGTGGGGAAGGACTGAATCAAAGTCACAAAAACACTTGCTCGTGTCATCTGTTGCCCAGGTATGTGTTATTTGCTAGTCTAATGCTATGTTTATTTTGTTTGCAGTGGCATGCTCTCTCCCGTGAAGAACAGGCGAAATATTATGAACTAGCTCGTAAAGAAAGGCAGCTACACATGCAGCTTTATCCAGGCTGGTCTGCAAGAGACAACTACGTAAGTCTCTCAGTTGAAGGCTTTTTTTTAAATTAACTTTCTTTACCTAACTTTTTTTCTTTCTTCTTTTTCTCTTTAACTTGTGGAAAGTTCTGGAGGGGGGGGATGGTGCATAAACATATAACATAAGCCTTATATTTGTTTGCACTTCAAGCATCCAGAAAACTTGAGATTTTGTTGTTGTTGTTGTTGAAATGCTTCTTAAGAAGGTCACAGTTTTTGAGAGAAAAAATTAGCATGGAAATTTGGGTGGTTGGTTTTTTTTCTCCCTAAGACAATGGCCAGTACTGTCTGAAAGCTTATGTTCTACTGTACAGCTCTGAGTTTTCCATAATTTTCTATTCGATCACTTGCTATTCAGTAAACTTTTTCAGACCTGAGCGAAAAAGGGGTGTCTCTTTTTCAAGAGAACCGAAAGCCCAGGGGTCTTAATACAGACTGAACTTTATCTGAAAGTAATTCAGAACAGTCCATCTCTGAAAGCCTGCAAAATTTGTATAAGAAAGCTTCATGATGGGTCGCGCTTTTATACTGTCTGATGAAGCTAAGAAGTCTTCTCACAATTATTCTTATTTTTATAATTAAATATCAAACAACTGTTAATAGCACATTGCACAGCTTGCGCTGCACAATTATACCTATTGTGCTTACAGTGAGCTGTCAGTGTAGTCACGTGTTCTGTTACGAAACTTGCAAGCTGCAATCCTGAGAGTCTGATCCTAGCCTGAGATCTGGGCTCCTTTCCGTCCCCCCACCAGCTGTGGCATTATTTACTGTGATAGCAAGTGCACATCCTGTATCTGGCTCAGTTTTCCATCTGTATTAGGTGGACAGTAGTATTTCGGTACTTCTTGTGATGTCTACTACTGATGTCTTGTGGACATTAAAGGTTGTGGTACCTCAATACAATGTTAACAGAAACTGTAGAAATACCTGACATTTCCAATCCAGCACAGCTTCTGTTCAGCTTAAAACAAAATTTTCATCGTAAGCTAGAGTCTCTTGGGGAGATCTTTGGCACGGAAGGCATTGACACAGAAGCTATGTGATCATCGCTGAAGCAAATGCCTTGGTCTTGCTGACATCCGTGCCCAGTTTTGTAAGCACAGACACTACTGTAAGCCCTAGCAGCTTGTTTCTGCCTGTTTTATGCAGTCATCTTTCCTAGCAGATGAGCTGTCATGGCCTTACACAGGTAGAGTGTATTTCCAGTCACTAGACCGTGTCAACAGAGCTGTCTTGAAGTACACCTGGGAACAAATAGGGCCTTAGTGATGATGTACTCCTTGAAAACAAGGGGATTTCAATTGTCTTTAACTTACTTGCTGGAAAACTGCACCACTTTGGAGCCTTGTCAGCTCATGCTTACTGGACATCGGCCTTCAAGATTGTCCTGTGATGCTCGGTCGCATTGACTTTGCGAACCTGGTGTGTTTTGCCATAGCCTACAGCAGAAGCAGTGGACCTGCTTTCTTGAATGCCTTGATAGACATTGTGAGTGAGTAAGGTGGCACGTATGAATTCCCTCTTTGATGTGCTTCCAGCCTACATCCTGTGTGGAAGCATAGCTCTGACATACTCCCGTCCCATGTGTTACAATGGAGAAGTCTGCTAGCTTCCTCTTGCAGCCTTTCTCTCCGCCTCTCCAGGAATGCACACGTTCTTGCAGTGGTGGTGAGAAGGCGATCGTACTAGATCACAGTTTATCACTGAAACCTTTTCAGGTATATGTTATCTTCCCTTTTTTTTTTTCCCGGCTTCATTTTTTCTAATTTGAGCAGTCAAAAATGAAATTGTATTCATTTAGCACAGATGTTACTGCAGTATTTTGAGAGTTGGAAGTGACTTAGGGGTGACTCTTCTGTTTCATGTGTCTGAATTTCACAAAACAGTATGATTTTAAAATATGCACTACTTGGTTTTAATTCTTCTATTTTGGTTTGCCTGGTTATTCAGGATTTCAGAAATTTCAAGAAAATGTGAAGCACTGCTATTCAACTGATGACAATATCTGTGTGCTTTTTATTACATCTTTATTACTGACACCAAAAGCAGTCCTGCAAAGTTGTGTGAAAGTCGCGACAAGCACAGTGTTTTCGTAATGCGATGGTGTCTGTGTGTGCTGGAGTTGTCAAAAACTACCTCATTTGGGAATGCTGACAACTAGTTTTCAGCCCAGCCTTTTCCTTCTGTTCCTCCGCTTCTGGTGTCTCATAGTTGGATCTCAGATCAGCTTTCAGTATGTTTTAGCACTTGAAGTCAGCCTGCTATAGAGAATAAAACATCATTTTCCTGCCATGATTTTTCCATGTTAACATCTGCACTAATGCACTTTCCTCTGCAGTGGAGTATTGCCTTGGTACCTAAGCGATAAAGTGTATTGCATGGAGTTTTCCAGAGCCTGTGGAATCTGCTTTCCAGCTTCTAGTCTTGGTCCTGTCTCTGGGAGCTCGCTCACAAGGCATTGCCCACCCCGGTTGCCAGCCTCGGGATAAAATAAGGACGGGAGCTTAAGAGCAAGGCAGGCGCAGACTGCCAGAGCAGGCTGGAGACTACCTAAATTCATCTGCCACAGCTTCACCGTAGCCTCTGGAGCCCTCACTTGCTCTCCATCAGTGAGCACTGCAGTGGTTTGAGGCACCTGCTGTCCATCCCGTCTCCTTGCAGAGCTAGCTAATGGAAAGACGTGTCCTTCCACTTCAGCTCTTCCAGTTTGTGGCCACTGTGCGTGACACGGGCTGTGCTGGGACATGCGCTCCCAGCTGCCAGCCATGCTCAGTGGGGTAACCTCTAGCTGGGGACAGAAGGACGGACAGCAGGCTGCAGTACCGCTTGCAGCAACTGCACTAAGGTTTGCCAGAGCTCGTCCGTTAGAGGCTGTCCTGGCAGCTTGAAGGCTTCTTTAAAATATAAATATGACATAGATATGCAATTCTGTCGAAGCTTAGCATATATAGATATGACTTTTTTTTTTATAAAACAAACACAACAAAAAAACCCCTTTGTCTGACAATACAGGACAATAAAGAAAAGTCGTACAGAGGAATATCAAAGTGGTAATTAGGGTCATGCAAGATGACTGAGGTTTAAAATTGTGGGTCTGAACTGACCTTTTGTTTCCTGAAAGAGTGCGCGAACCAGGAGCTCTGGCCTTTTCCCTAGATAGGGGTGCTGGAGAAGGCTGAGCGTGTGGGTTGGTGCGATGAGCCTGCGCCGGCACGCTGGTGCCAGCGTGGTGTCCGAGAAAGACAGCTGCCAGACATCCATTTCTGTCCTGCACCTCCGTCACGTTAAGGGTGCTCCGCTGCACAGCAGGCTGCTATTTGCTTGTCACCTGGCGCGTTCTCCGGGCACAGCCACACAAGACTGGGCTTTCGTTAAGGTACGAACATTATCAGAACAGTTTTAGTTGGCTGGTTTGCACCCTGGGGACAAGTCATGGTCGTCCTAGGTACTTTCAACACCCTGTCTGCTGTTGCCATGTATGACAGTCTAAGTATCTGAATGTGTGAAGAGTTCTTGTAAGAGCCATAAATTATGATACCAACATACGTGTCATCAGATTATTAAGCGTGAGAAGTCTTTTAGATGCTTGCGGCTGCCAGTGTTAGTTGAAAAACTGCCAGAAATTGTAATTGCATGTGGATATAAAAATGTGTATTGCTCATGTGTGTATTTCTCCATAGATGCTGAGAGCAAACCTTGTTACCGTTGAAACATTGGAAGTGGGTTAGAAACGGTTTTAGCTGCCCCAAAAACAATTGGTTTTCCTTTCTCAGGGTCCAGATGGCTTTTGTTTCTACGCCATGAGGTGGGAGAGCAACAAAAAAAAGTTCTGTGCATGTAACAGTATGGTAAAATTTTCTATTTTTCAGGGGAAGAAAAAGAAGAGGAAGAGAGAAAAGTTGCAGGAATCAGCATCAGGTAGGCCATGACCAACTCTTACTTACCATTTACCTCAGGTATATTTTAGAAACCAGGGCTTGCGCTATTTAATTTTTACATGCTTTTCTCTAACACTTGCTTCTGATGGATGTTTTTAAGACGCTTCACTTCGAATGCAAGCTTGCGAAAATGCACACAATACATGTCTCCTTTCCCTCACGCCTTTCCATGCTGCAGTCCTGATGGCATCAACATCTTTGGCTGAACTTACGCATTGCTGCAGTCACTGTCCTGCTTTACCTTCGCTTTTCTCCTCAGTCAACGTTAGACTTAGCTATGTCTCAAATACTGTGTGGGATTACTGGACACTGGAAACTTTACACTCACCTTTTTGTAGCCACTGTATTTTTTTATCGCTGTATTTTACATTTCTGTGTACACTAACAGCTGCCTAGTAGGTTGGCTAAAAGCATCAGTGAGGTCTTCTCTTTGCCTGTAAAATATATACAAAGAAACACCCTGTTTTCCCCCAAAAAATGGCTGGTATAAGAACCATAAAAAAACCTAAACAACAAAACCAAAAACACACAAAAAAATTCCATGTAATACTGTAGCAAACAAACTTATTTGGAATGTGCAAAAACTCTGTAACAGAAATTTGTTAAAGGAAAACAATCTTCTACAGGTACAGGCCCCAGAATGACAGCTGCCTACATCTGAAGCATGGTAAGAACATCTCTAAAGCTTTCCTGATGATAAAAATGAATTGTAAAATAAGCTTTCTGATAAATTTTATGCAATAATATGAATTTAGCAAAAATCGCAGAAGTATCATATCCCAAAGCTAATGTTACTTTGACTACTGATGGTTTTTATACCGGCTATCTATTAGGTGTTCACCATTTCACTTCTTAACCTTAATATTTTCAAATTGACCGTACCTCACTGACTCGCTGCAAGTCTGCCTGTGAAGCACAGGGCTGGGTTTATTAAGCAGTGCAAACCCTCCCAGCCAGCGGACAGTCACAGTTCCGAAGAGCAGGTTCAGAGCTGGCTTCAGAGCACATTTTCTGTGCTGACATCTACGAGATGCTGGCTGGCTGGGTACACTTTTTTTAAAAAATTTATTCATCTGTATACTAACAAAACATCTGCTAAGAAAATGGGACTGTATTCCAGCTGTATCAAGAATTTCTCCCTCAACCGTACAGTGGTATTTCACGTGTGGTGCGGGTTGGGGTTTTTTCTGCTGTATTTCCAGCGTCTGTTTTCTCTCTTCGTATCATCTGCGCAGAAGGTGGAATGACTAGCGATTGCACGTGTCCAATAACACCATCTAGACCCCAGCGAGATCCTCATTGCTCAGTGTTTGTGTTGGAAGGCTGGTACCTTCTCTTCCTCTTGGTGTGATACGTTTTCTAGTAGGAATGGCATTCATTTGACATAGCAGTTGTTTCTACGCTGTCTCATTAACTCAGACGGCTCTGGGGAGATCCCTGAGAATTCCAGGGATGATGCAAAAAAGTCACACTTTCTAAACTCACTGATGCATTGTAACAGAAACGGGCTCTTTATCCCCTCTTCCCTTGCCTTGTTTGGCCACATGATCCCCTTGGCACTCAGAGTGGTCAGCAAAGTGGCCTCCTGCTGGCCCTCTGCTCTGCTTGGACTTCCAGCCAGAGGAAGCCAAGTTAGGTTTGCGCTGTGCAGTGCGTCAGTCGTCACTCAGTCAGCACAATTCAAGCTTCTTCTGTAGTTGTGCTGTTTCGCTGGTTAGTGTAAACTAGGTTGGGTTTAAAATTTTGGGTTTGTCTTTCGTTTTGTTCGGGGTTTTTTTTTTTAAAGCTGATGCAAAGTGAAAAGGCAACGTGTGCTCTTTTTTGGTTTTTTTTTTTCTTCCTGCTAAGCAAAAGTTTTTCAGGCAAGCAGACAGTCTTGCCCTTTGCAATATGCCTGAGTCATGCTGATTTTAGATGCGGATTGCAGCATTTGAGTTCTGTAGCCTACACAACACATGTAGCTGCAAAGTATTGTTAGTTACAGTAACTGCCATAAGTATTATCCCTATTAAAAAAAAAAAAAAAAAAGGAAGTGCTTTAACCTTGAGTTTTATAGTTGATATTTCACCTTAGTTGCCCAGATCCATGATTGTTGTATTTTTCTCTTTTATGTTGACACACTACCAGTAAGCAAAAAGCACATAATTTTATCTGAATTGACACTGAGCAATCGATTAGGATCGGAATACAACTACGGTTCAAGCGAGAGTGAAAAACCAGGGGATACTTAGTTTCTTGGATGCCTTACAATCTAAGGATGACTGCCTTGCCTACACTCAGTTACTTGTTGGAGTTTCTCTGTTTGCGTTTTGCATAGTAGAGGATGAGTTGAAATAGAAGAGGATGAATGTTCGAAGTGTGTGTGTTTTCTCTCTTTCCCTTTTACCTCTTCACCCTTTCCTTTCTGCTGTCCCTTTAAGCTCTGGAACAGTGTGGAAACGGTTGATAATACCTGTCTCCCTCTCAACTTAGAACGTGGAGTATGAGAACAGTAGGTATCTTCTTCCACTGAAGGGGGAGTGTGCTGTTGACTCCATATATGCGCATGTAGGCAGCCTCACTCAACGTTGCATGCCGAATGAATGCTCTTCACTGGCAATCTACAGATGTGCTCTATAGCTGGAAGTAAATGTGCAGAATGATTTAGGGAACCTGAATCAGCCAGACTTCAAAGTAAACTTCTGAAGGTTAAGACTCTTGCCCTTTGCAAGCCTAATCCAAAGAATGTTTTGCCCACAAGCATAATATCATACCAGGCCCACAGCAGAGCTGTTGTAGTCTTACTGGATGGAGATAATAAGTTTGGGAATGCCTTTCAGTGAGTGCCGCAAAGAGCTCTTGAAGACAGGAAAACACTAGCTTTCTTGCTCGTACGGATGGTGCAAGGAAGAGGGGGAAGGAGGGTGGGAGGTCTGGGAAGGAGACAAGCGTTCTGTTATCTGAGAAGAATCAGAAATGAGTAGGTGGCAAGACCAAAGAAAGAATCTCGAGATCAGCACAAAGAAGATCAGCCAGGGCTGTAATTACGGTGATGTAAGTGAGAAGGATGAAATGGTGGGAGGGTTGTGTGGTGGGATGTTCAGAGGAAAGTAACGGAAGAGACATGCAAACAGAAATGATTTAAGATACTGTGAAAGTTTTGGGTGGCTTCTTTTTTTTTTTTTTTTTTGGTCCATGAACACTTCAGCACATAACTGATTTTTAAGGTGGACCTCTAACTGGCTTTTTGGCTTGGGACATCATTTGTGCAGTGAAGTCAAGGTGGTAGCATTAAGTTGCACCTCTTCCCAGGGTTGTACACAGCAGCAGGTTTCTTATGGCTTCAGTGTTTAGGATTGAGCTGAGTTCCACGATCTCCTCCAGCCTGCTGAATAGCCAATTTGTAAAACACTTTAAATATTAGAGTGCTTTAGGAATCCTGTGACCTGGTGCTCCAGTCTTCTAAATTGTGCCAGGGTACTCCAAAGCATGTTGCCGTTCTTAAAGAATTGTGAAACTGTCCCCGAGCAGGATTTTGTTTTTAATGGACATGGCCCAACACAATGTTTGACATAACTTCTATTTGTTGAAGAGATAACTTGTATTTATTCTCTCCTTTTGAAATCAACTGGGAGTGGCATAAGACCTGATAATGCTAAAAATGAGTTTGGGAGAGGCCGGGAGAGGAGGGGAAATGAGGAACACTAAGATTAAGGATAATGTAGAGAACATCTGTTGAGCACCTTTCAGTAAGGCGCCTTCAGCATAGGCAAGAGGGACAAATGAACAGAAGAGATTTTGCTGGATTGAAACATTAGTATTATTGAATACTTTGGTTAGCTTCAGCCTGTTTCAGATAGACATAGAAACTTCCAAGGACAAAGAGTATAGCCCTCAGACAGATCCCCTTCTGCAACTTAATTCTGACCTGACATTGATCTTGCCGGGGTGAAAGATGGAAAACCTCCTCTCTTTCAGGCGCTCTGACATCAAGAGAAACGTGGAAAGAGCAAACCTGAAGAAAAGCCGCCGGCTCTTTAGGTGGCAGGTACAGAAGGGCACTGACACCTGCTGGGAGAGATGCGGCAGAGCAGACCGAGTCCCCCAGTTGCCTTTACCAGCTTGGCAGAGCAGCCTTGTGAGGTGCAGGAAGGAAAGGGTATAAAAGCAATTTTGGGTGCAATCAGAGCCTATGTGAGGGATAGGAGTAAGTCAGGGTAAGGGCCAAGCATAGGTTTTCTAATAAAAAAACAGCAGAACACTTTCAACTAGATAGTTGGCATAGATAGGGGATTCAAGAAACAAGAATGTTTTGTATGTATTTACAAAAATGTTAGTTTTTGCAACCAAAGGCTTTAGCAGGGTCAGCTGTGAAGCTGACCATCAGCATTTCATGTTTTAAACTGACACCGAATGAGGGAAAAAGTAAGTAATTCAGCAGGTGAATGTCTATAACCTGTTCATTTTGTCAGAGATGCTCGAGTTGCAGATGCTGCTGTGAAGTTAGAGATGCCTAATGAAGTTTGAACTCTGCCACATTTACAAGTAATTAAAAAAACCTCGTATCGTTTCACTTCTGAGGTGTTAGCAGTAGGCGGCTTGGCCTAGAATGAAGGAACAGTGGGACAACTATTGTTCTAACTCTTCCTGTGGGATAGGGTGGGGACAGGGAGTTGACGGCTGGTGCACCATTCTTCTCTGGATGTGTATTTTAGTGGATTTAGTAAACTCGCCACCAGACTGAGAATTCTAAGGTCATGAGAAAAACTCTGTGGAACCAAACTGTTTCATAAAGATATTGTAAGATTTTGAAATGTGGTTTCATTCCCAATTGGAAGAAAACCTCAACAGTTTAGTGTTCATCTCAGGTCTGTGTTGCATTTTCATTTTTTAGTGTATTTACATAAAAAATTTCAAAATGAGACATCGATACTGTATTCCTGAACAGCTAGAAAGCAAGTTACGACATTGTCAAAGTCTTCCCCATTTGTTTCTGGAGACGAAGCTTGGGTGAAATCTGTCCTCTAATTTCAACAGGGTTGTGTTCAAATGCAATTCTGCCGAAGCTTAGCAAACTGCAGCACTGAGTTTTGTTTCTGTCTGCCTCTGACTTGTAGAGATTATGATTGGATTGAAGAGGTCTTCTGATAATACATGAATGCAGAACCAGCCATCCTGGAGACAAAAAAACCCCAAAAAAACCCAACAAACCAACAAAACAAAACTGAAAAGCCTAAATTTGATGTTGCAGAAGTCAGTAATAGAGCCAGCCTTCTCATACCAGTCAGTTCCTTAACCCTCTACTTCAAAACTTTTTATGCAAGTCATCTTTTAGATCTCTGCTCCTTTACCCACTTAAGACTGTACCATGCAAACATTTTTGAAAGTGTGCAGACTGGAAAGCTGTCCAAGGAAGGAAGCTCGCAGCAGGGACAGCTGAAGCACCACTGTCCAGCCAGTTAAACGTGAGACCAGCAACCAGTTAGACAGCATGGCTTTTAGTCTGTTCTTTCAGGATACCAGCTTTCTCCATTGGCTCCAGCGGTGGGAGCAAATGTTGGAAGCGTTTGTGCAGTGAAGGTGTCATTGGGGTGAGCAGGGTTAGATGCAACAAGGGAAACGGTACCAGCAACCAGCTCTCTGAATTGGTGTGTTCTTGCCATGGGCATCAGCAGAGCCGGGATCAGGGGGGAGACAACTAAGGAGGCTTAACTGCGCAGAGAGACTTCATTTCTGAAGTTGCTTCCTCCTTGCAAAAGCAGGGTACGTGTTTCCTCGTGAGTATTAAGTTGGATCAGAATCAAACTCCGGAGTTTTGAGAGCCTTCTGTCCTTCATCTCTGAGATACCCGACATTGCAGGAGGTAAAACATTACTGCTAAAATAACTACATATAATTAGTTTTATGGTGCGTGCATTTGCCTTGACGCTCGGCAAGCCTACATGTTGATGAATAGTTGGTTGTCTTCCCATATGTGTGTCTTTTGAGATACACAACCCTCCTGTTTTGTACTTTGGACCAGCATAGATTTTCTGCTGAGATGACTTAATTGTATCGAAGTGAAGTTGATGTGTTTGAGTTCTCTAGTGGTTTCTGTGTACCACTGTCTTACAGTGGTAGGGTAGTGTTGCTGCGTGGATGCGTGTGTGTAAAGCAGTTGATGAAGTTCAAGCAGATACTCAAGTTACGTCTGACTTACCTTTGGTTGCATGAAAGCAACTATTTAAATTAGCCCATGTGCTTGAAGATTTAAATGTTGAGATTGTCTTTCAAAGTACAGTGTAAATTTTAACCTATGTTTAATTGTGGCAGAAAGACGATATACAAAGGAAACTTTGCCTGTGTTATTTCTTTCTTTTGAAAGAATTTTCACTTCACTTTACCAGTACCTCATGTCTTTTCTGTTACAGCAGGTGAAAAACTAGGGGCACTGAAATTGCTACTTCAGAACAGATGCATCTTTGTTCACAGCTCAAAGTCTATAAAATAAATAATTTTTAAAATAGTCTTGTGGATATTTATTATATGCTATAATGATACAAAAGGGGACAAGCCTATTTCTTCCTCCGTTGCAGATCACTTTTAGTATATTCTTCTTCTTTAAGAAGCTGCTAGAGACAGATGCCTAGAGCTAATCTGTTTTTTATTATAAATATGGAACCTCTCTCCCCTCCCACCCCAACAGGAAAAACACACCGTGGGTCTTCCAGTAGGATCATTTTAAAGATTGTAGCACAGTGATAAAGCTTCTAGTTTCATGCTGCCTACACTGGCTGCCTTTGATAAGAGCCACACCTGCTTTGGCATCACCGACTTCAGCTGCACAAAGTGGGAGCCCTGAAATACCTGGGTGTTTCCTGTGCTGATGCTAAGCTACTCTGGAAGAGGTCTCCGATTCATGGGTGGTGGTGGTATAGGTACTCTTGCTGTTCACCTAATGCATCTAGCTTTGGCCAAACTAAGAGGATGTAAGTTAGGACACCAGACTCCACCTGTAGTCAATGGAGAGGTATTTCCAGGGGTGGCTACTTCTGGCTCTCTAAAACACCAGTGGATAATTTGTTAGTGGAGACACGGTTCACAGTTAGCAGCAATGGGCTGAGGCTAACGCTAGCGAAAAGGGGGGATGGAGGGGAAACACAAGAAAAAAATTACCACTGACATAGCTTCAACATGGCAGTATCTGTTACAGTTTTAGGGTACAATTTTATGTAATTTCTTTGGCAACAAAGACAGCTTAAAAGGTTTTCCTTTGCTGCCAGCTGGTATCCAGCTCTTGCAGAGAGGGCTTTTTCCTGCCTCCCTCAGGTCCCTCCATCCCTGCGCTGTAACAGCTTGTGGGATCCTGCAGCAAATCGGATTACTAAAATGACTGGGGGTTCTGAGGGGAGGTGGGTTTTTTTTGTTTAGAAACAACAAAGGTTGTGGAGTGTTTGTTTTTGTTTGCCCAGAATATTTCAAGGATCTGGTTTAGGCTAACCCCACAAACCATGGCACAGCTGGGCAGGAAGAGGAGCAGACTGCAGTGCCGGCATCTATCTGCTTGCGCCTGAAACTCTCTCCAGCTCTGCTGCTAAAAGAAAATACAAAGGGGCTTCACAAACAGCATGAACCTTTCTGATAAATAATGACCTGATTTTGCATACCCAAATTTCTGGAGTATTGGATAAACCCCGTCAGTAAGTTGAACACGCTCATTGTGGACTTCAAAAGAAAAATGACAGTTTCAGCTGCCGAGTCCCTGAGTTTGCCATGTTGTTTGAAGTACTGGATTAAAAGCCAGGTTTGGAGACTTTTTTTTTTTTTAATACATATAACTGCCCTTGTATGTCATCTTGTCTCTTCTTATAGCTGCATAAAAACAACCCATGATGAGGAAAGGTATAGAAAAAAAGCATCTGGTTTGAAATTTTTTACTTTCTCTTGCTTTCTGTCAAGGTTTAGCTGTTTCTCTTACTCTGTACTTAACTCCTGTCCTGATTCAGACACGCTTGACTTTATTCCAGAACCTCTTTCAGTTAGCATGACCTGGATGAAGCTGCCTAATCCTCTCCCTTGTTCTAGAAAAACAGAGATGAGTTACAGACTAGAGGAGGAGCACAAGGCCCTTGCAGACCCACCCTTCAAGTTTGGGGAGCACTTCTGATTCCCTTCTGATGCTCTTGCCCTCAGTCATTGAGCGCGAGCTTGGTAGGAGGCTTTAGTTTTGCTGTAGTGATTCCTGAAATAAAGTTTTATCACTTCAATAGTAAGGCTTTTCTTTTTACACTGAATTATTGTTGAATTTTATGTCTGTTTCTTTCTCGAGGTGGGTTTTGGGGGGGTTTTTTTCCCCTTTCCTCCTGCAGTCAGATGTGCACTGCAAATGGCACAGACAGTGCCTCCTATTGTGGCTCGGGCTCAAGACTTCACATATGTAAAATGTGACTTGCAGCACTTTCTTTGAAGCCTAACCACAGCCAGGGAGCTGTAATTGCAGTCTTTGATTGCGCCGACTTCACTTGTGGATTGGGCTTTGCTGGGGCATGCCTCGCTTGGCGAGACTTCAGCTACAGCCCCCCAGTGAAGCCTTAGATGTGGGAAGTCTTCAGTCTCCTTAGCACATGCCTGTGGTTTCTTGAAAAGAATCCTGATTTGACCTGTTTTATATCTGTAAGGCAACACCATCGTCGTTCGTATTTTTTAGGTATTATTTGGTTTATCAGCAGTAGAAGTGATTTCCAGCACGTAGCCTCAATGTGCAGCTGGGGGACGGCTGGGTTCTAGATGCCGTTTTCAGGACAGCTACTGTGTAATTTGCTGTCCTGCAGTATTTGCTTAAAAATAAAAATATTTGGGGCTTCCCTGCGCCTGACCCCTTGCGGAATTACAGTAGTCTCTGCAGCCTTTCTCTCGGAGCGGGGCATAATCGGGCGCCAGGGAAAGGAGGCAGGCGCTGCGAAAGCTGCGTTGGGATTGAGAACGAAGCGATGGGCGCTGCTTGAAAAAGCTGAGGACCAGAGCAAGGCCGCGGTCGTTATTTTAACCTCCTGACTTCAAAGACAGCTTGCTGGTATGGGAAGGGGGGGAGGAGGCAGGGAACCATCTCAACAGAAGAGCATTTCATTTCCTTCGGTGAAGTAGACATTCCTGGCTGCTAATGGGGAGTAGCTCTGAATCACAGCGCTTGTATCAGACTGCTGTGAACTACTGGCCTGGCGCCTCAAGGCCATTCCTCAACAGGAAGCTGAATGTTTTCATGTAAGACTGAGAGGAAAACCTTCCCAGGAAGAGCAACCTGGACCAAACCTTTGAAAATCCGGGATGAAAAGGCACAAAATAAATATAAAGCGGCAGGGTGCTCTCCCCAGTGTTCCTCTGCTGTTTGCTTGGCCTCTCTGTCGTGCTCCTTGGAAAGGTAGAGCCCTTCGCAGCGCTTTGATCCGCATGTGTTACAGAGCACTGTGCTACTTTATAAAAAAAAAAAAAAAAAAAAAAAAAGGCAGGAAGCTCAGAAGGCTTTTTTTAGTTGGGACTTGGGCTGGTTTTATGAGGAAATAGGAACTGAATTAGTCAATACAGACCACCTCTGTTGAAACGACTGGTTTACCAGTGGACTTTCAGCTGTGCTGTTCAAGAGGCCACAGTGGCTTTAAATGTCCTTTTGTGGCTACCAACAGCAGGGCAGGTGAAAATTACTCATCATGTATCAAGGATGGTGGTGTTTGTGGGAGGGGAGAGTATCCCTCAAATCAAAGCTATACAGGACAGTTTGATATAAACTTGTGCTTGTTCTTTCTACCTCACTTAGTCTGCAGCTCAAATTCTTCAGTGTCTTCAACTTTCCACTAAAACAGTGGTTGCATGGGTGGCCTCTCATGAGGAGTCAGCTTGTTTAGTAAGATTTTGGGGCCTCTGCTTGCACTCGCTAAAATCAGAGTCCAAAATCAGTTTTGGAGGCTTTCTGCGCTGGAGTACGTAGGCCTGGGGAACTCCTTATTGAGGAGCTGTACTCAACCAGTATGGGCGAAATGTTTTGCGTTGTAATGACTTACACAGAAGCTGCAGCAGATGGGAGGTGGGTGCCCATTTATAAGTGGCCCTGGTTTAAATACTGCTGCTGTAATATTTCTGATTAACTCTGCTTGTGGCTCTTACAGGGTCAAGCAGTCTATCTGTTACAATTAGTCTAACAGAAGTTTGACTTGTAGTTTAGACCACTTCTTCATAAACTTGTTCTGTCTTGCCTTGCGTGATTCAAGATGCTGGCAGTGTATCTTCATTGTGCGACTAAGCATTTTGTGTTTGTCTCTTCTGGTGAAAATTCACTCACTTTCTCCACCGAACTGCCATTCCTGTGCTAATTTTGGTCATTCTCAAAAGCTCTCCTCATTGAACCCTCTACTTATTTGGCAGATGAGTAGTATACCTGGAGACCTGGAGGTTAACCTAAATTTTTTGAGATTCCAATAATCCTGAGACCATTACTGGAGCGCATGTGTCCGTCTTTGGAAAAATGCCTGACTCATTAGACAGTCTTTGGGTGGAGTCCCTGTTATAACCCAGTTGTCTCGGTCAGAAGGGCACGGATGATGGTTGAGTTAGCAATTGCGTAAGTCAGCTGATGTAACCCACAGACCTAATGATGTTCCTCTCTGGATGAGCAATACCTACAAGGCTTGCACTGTTGGCCTTTTCACATGCTATAAGAACAGAAATCCTTCCAAGATCCTAGTGAACTTTACTGCCAGGTAAGAGGCCTATGCCTCTTGCACAACTGGAAGATGTTCCCTACCCCGCTGAAGAGCAGAATGAATCCTCCCCAAGTTGTGTGGATGTGTGGTAGGGTCAGCGTTCACACAGGCTTCACCCACCACATTCCGCTATCCAGCTGCTTACAGAAGACAGCATTTCTTCATTTCTGGAGGGATTAGAGCTTGAAGCTCTGAAGCAGAGGTTTAATTGACCTCAACCACTGTAGTACCAAAGCCTGAGAATGTCTAGTTTTGTAACAGGTATCTGGGCCAAATGTAGAGAAATGAAATCCACTACAAAAGGGAATTACTTCTGTAATATGTTGAATGTCTAACTAGCTTAAACCCCTACCTTTCTAGCTGGCATGGACATCTGTTTATAGTCCAAAGTACTCTCCATAAAAATTCTTGCAAACTTCAGGCAAGTACCAGTACTCTGCACTTAACTTCGACATTGCAAATGCACATTCCATTAATACAGCTGTCATAGAGTTACAGTGACCCATCACCAGTGTCTTTGAAGGATTTTTAAAAAAAAAAAAAAAGTTTTATATAGTCTTTATCTCTGTCTCTCTCTCCCGTCCCTGTAGGTGGGAAAAGAAATGCTTTCTCAACTTGCAAAGCAAAGGCGGCGACACCAGGACCCCTTCTGGAGATGGAAGCTTGTTAAACCCTAGGTGTGTCCTTCATCCACACAGACCACCCCCAAGGAGTCTGTCTAGGATGTCATTCACCCTGATGTCACTGCTAGAGACACTGAATCATAAAGACAATCACTGCCAAAATCCTTCACTGTCACGAGGTCCAGCCCCGATATAAATAGAGCAAACGAGCTCCTGGGTCAGCAGAGCAGCTTTTGTCTTCACTCCACCTCTGCCTTGCACTCTTAAGCCCCCCCGTCTCATCCGTGTCCATATCGAGTCAGCAAACACAGTAGCGTGGCTGTCTCTGCCTGCTTCAGCCAAGAGAATAACGTAGACCACAGCTGCCCCATACAGCACATCAAGGAATGGAATTTGCCTGGACCAGGATGACACACTCAACCTTCTTTTTATTTAATGGTGCGACAGGATCAATTTTGGTTTTAGCTTTTTTAAGAAACTTGAATGCTTTTATATTTTAACTTTTAGTTTGTAATTTCCTTGGTGTATATTTTACTAGGTATGAGCTTTTAAACAAGTGTCAGAAATCTGAAATACTTTTTAAATAAAAGGGGTTTTTCTTTTTTTTTTTTTTTTTCTGCCAGAGGAAAAACCTGTATGGAAAAAGGTGGCTTTTTTGTTAAACTATTTGTAACAAATAGTGGCCTCTCAGTCTATATAATACAGTGTCCTATAGAACTAAATAAATGTAACAACAGTCAGCTGGTCAATAGACACGTCAGTCTTGCATCATCTACTCTGTAAACATAAGCAATACATCCAGCAAATCTGACTGCAGTGAGTTCTTCTCACCCATTCCCCTTCTCCTTGTAAAAAGCCCAGCACTTGAATTATTACTTCAATTGTTCTGTATTTGTATCTGTTTTTGTTAGCCTGTTAGTGGGATTTTATGCCAGTTGTTGAAATGAGCATTGATGTACCCATTTTTTAAAATAGTAAGGCACAGCCTTTGCCAAAAATACTGTCAACCGATTTTTTTTTTTTTTTTGTCATTCCAGTTTGAGTTAATGTGCTGAGCATTTGTTTTTTAATAAAAGCTTTGTAATAAAACTAAAGACAGTTGTCTGGCTTAAAAAAGAAGGGGGGGGGGGAGGGGGACTGGCTTGCGCCAGAATCCCTCGAAGGTAGAAGCAAGCCCAGGAAGGCACAGTCACTTCTAAGGCTGAAGATTTTTGGCTCATTCTTCCCTTGTAGGAAATGCAATGTGTCTGTTCAGCTGTTTGCTCATCTGAAGTAAAGTCATTTTGGAAGAGACTTTCTTTTTCTTCCTAGAGAGAGCAGAAGTCTCTTGTTTTCATACCAGGAGTAAGGAATGGGCAGGTTTGGTGCTCCCTTATGATTCTCGGGTAGGTTTGGCCCAAGTGGAAGTACCAGGGTCTGTGATCCCTCTCTTTATCTTCAGTTTCCTACTAAAATCTTAGCGAATGCAGCAGTGGTTTTAAGCTGATGATTAGGATTATGGAATCCCTTCTTTCTGAATGCAGTCCATGCCCGCACAAGGGGTACAAACCTACAGTTGAATTTCTCATCGGTCTATATGTTATCCCGCAGTGAGGGACTGGAGCTGGCTGCAGAATCAGCTGTGGAGGGCCTGGTTTCACCGTGTCAGTTCCAGAGAGTCAGCACAGCCTGCCTACTGCCAAAGGTGCCCCTGAGACGTTCCTGCAATAGCAAGCAGCTCCTCTGCATGCTTCAAAACTGAAAACCCAGTCTTTCAAACCCCAAACACTACCAGCAACTTCTCTGACACCTTTCCCCTTTTGTTCAGGGACTGGTATTCTACAGCTTTGAAAAACAGACACAGCTGCCTGATTTCTACTAAAGGACTTCAAAAGGAAAAAAAACCCACTTGTGTCCGAGGATAAACTGCCTTCAGTGGTTTGTGAGCACCCCTGCGTATTACGAACTGTACGTTGAATAAGCATACCTTGTATTCTAGCTCCTGAGTCTGGTTTGGTGTGAGACTGGACTGAGTGAAGCTTGAGCTACAAGAAATGACATGGGTGAGTTACTGCCTAAGGAAGCTTTGTGATTAGATTGTTTATAACTGACCCTTAAACTTTTGTTGCATAAGAAATTTCATAATTAAAAATGTTATAAAACAGCTTCCTCTTAAACCAGCATGCACTGCACACAAGCCCAACTGTAAGAATGTAACCAGCATATTAGTCCTTGCAATATTTATTTCTAGCAACTAGTGGTTATGTTAAAAAAAAGCAAAACAAGTGACCAGGCAAGGGAATGCTCTAAGATGGCAGGAGAGAAGACCTCTGTGAGAACAGCAACTGTATAGTGGAGTTTTGCAAGACTATGCTATGTTTCCATTCCAGTCAATTATCCCAGCCTTTGCTGGAAACCTGTTTGGTCTTTGGTTTGGGGTTTGGTTTTGGATTTTGTTTTTGTTTTTAAAGGGAAAAAAGCAAGTACTTTAGTGCAGTAATTGTTCTAAACCAAGGATTACTGCAGCGAGTTCTGTAAATTACATGTTCCAAAGATAACAGTTCTTTTTATAACTTTTTAAAAGACTACTTTATTTAGATTTTTTAATGGCTATTTAAAAAACCACTTACCCATTTAGCAAAAAAAAAAAATATTGATCCCAATAGAGGTGTTAGGCATGTGTAGCATGTTGTCCCAAATACACTCTGTAGTGAACAGCTGTCTATCTTAAGGACGAAAGGTCTTTCAGCTCTAATAGTGAGGCAGAAAAAGAATTCAGGAGCTAAAAATAACATCTCTGCTGCTAACATACAGTGAGCAAGCACCATGTGTTGGGCTCATTCACAGATCAAAGCCCTTTCACTTACAGCAACTATGGGAAAGGTTAACTAATATGCAAGGCTTAGGATGCTCCCATGAGAGCACCTGAAAGAGAGTAACCATACTATCCTAGAATACCCTCGGTGACTTGGGTCAGTGTCCGCTCCTGCCCCTTGCTGCCGAGCGGCATTTGTTCCTGTGGGACTGAAAGAGCAAAGTGACCTGGGCTCTCCCTGTACCCCCCCAGCTTGGCAGTGGAGACAGATGAGCTAGTAAAAACGGCCTCATGGTGATGGTGTTACCCTGGCAGTAAGACTAGGTTTAAATACTTGTGATACTGAATGAATTATTCCAGGTGAGACTCCAAAACGACACCTAAATTCCTGATGTGCAATTAAGGCAGAAGTCAGCATCTAACCACGTCTCTCTTGGGCGCCTGAGGAGATGATTACCCTCTATTTCCCACAGAAAATGTCTTTAAGGATTTAAATGCTCCTACCTTATGACTGAGTTAATTATCCAGATGCTTCTGTACAAGCATTCATAAACCCACTCTCTCCCTCCATACTTCATTCCATGTATGCACCAAAACCAGTTCTGCACAGGCAGTCCCATTCATAAATGCGGGAGATTATCCTAGCAGCTAGGAAACACACGTCCTTCCCCCTCCTCTCACCAAAAAAAACCCAGCAAAGGGCAAAGACACAGAACAGGACAGTTGCACCAGGATTATTTACAGCTAATCAGGCCAACGTCACAGGACGGTCTGGCTCCTCAGGCTTCTGGATCACCTGGACCAGAGCCACTTCCCCTCCGTTACATAAAAGAACAATGCTCCAGGCTAACTTTGGCTTCGTACACAGCAAGTGATGACAGATTCACTAGTTGTGCTTATAGGGACTCACCAGCTCTAGAGAATTATCTTCTGTTGTAGTTTCCGCTTTGGATTAGCTAACAGAAAAGCCGGTAAATTAGTTGTACGAGTGACAGCTCAATGGTTTGGTCTATCTGCAGCAAATGTGGGACCTTAAGGACCCAATCCTTGCTCCAGGCTGTAGGACGGCAGAATCCAGAGTGTCAGTCATCTGCACTCCTTTGGAACCACAACAATGCACAAGGCTTTGAAGCAACCATTCCCCATTTCCTGATGGCCTCCTGCTCTGATCTACACTGGTGGCTAATTAGGCTAAAGCAAGACAGGCAGAAAATGAAGGGCACTGCAGAGACTTAAGAAATGCCCCGTAACCTCTCCCACAACCTGTATGCAGTTTGTTCCCTTGCATTCATGCCAGGCAGCCTCCCCTCCAGCATGAGGACCTAATGCCAAGTAGAACATTACGGGGGAAAGAAGCATCTCCACAAGTAGCTAGAAGCCCATCAGCTATGAACACATTTCTCCTAAGTCAGGTCAGTGACAAAACTACGGGGCTAATAAGGAAGTTAACCAAATGGAGAGCAGCTGTAACAGGAAAACGGCCTGCTGTAAACACAGATGTTCTGAGATGAAGCCACCAACCTAGAAAGTGTGCCCGAACACATTCATTTTTCCACATGACAGGCCAGGAAGAGAACCTCTGGATTAATGTATGAATTTACCCTGTGAGTCTCCTCATGGATACAATGATCAGCAAGCAAAGCAAACAAGCATCTGCAGCCCCCAGAAAGGGACAACTCTGACAGAAATATGGGAAATGAACCTATTAACCACCAGCTTTCAGCCAGGTCAAAGCAAGGATTAAAATTCTGCTCCCCATCCTCCCAGGTAAATACTCATACCTTCAGGCCATGGGCTTTAGATGATGTCTTCTCTCTTGCTGGCACACTCCTCCTGCAACAACCATCACTTCACTGAGCCACAGAAGCAGCATCTGCTTGGCTGAGATAACAGTCACTGCTTACCTGGTCTGGGATACCAAGGGTTTCTTCCTGTGAATGATGTTCTACAAAACGCATTTTGATAAACTCACCCATCCCACCTTCCAGAAACCCAACACATACAAACAAGTGGCGGGTATGTCCATCTCTCTCAGCTATGGAAAACCAACATGAACCAGCAGAACTAGGAGAAAAATTTCCATCTGCCTCATACCAGAAGAGCAACTCACCCAAGAAGTGGTCTGTCCCATTTGCTGTGCTGAGAAAAGGTAACTACGACAAAACAGAATTTTCAGCAGAATAAGAAAAACATACTCCACAACTTAATGATGGGCAAGACAGTTATCTGGAGAGGCAACTCTTTGAATTTAGACTAATTTCCTGCAGCTAAGAAAACTAGCTAAAAATTTCTGCAGGATATTGATTAGACTGAGGTAGAACCGTCACTGTGTCTTCTTTTAAGAGAGGACAAGTCACAGAAACAAGGATAAAATGCTATAAAAGGGTTAGGTTTTCTCAGCACCCGCCTGTGAAAGTGAAGTGCTGGGTAATAAAAGAGGAGAGGGTACACGCCAGAATATGGCAGTGGCTACACCCCTTGACTGAGATGAAGTCTCAAAGCCTGAGACAGACAAGATTCTTAAAATCTAGTTGCTGCTTTTCCTACCCTGAAATATGTTTCCTTCTTAGCCTTCTACTGTAAAATCTGTTTTATTTTGTAATGACTGACATTATCAGCAACAACTTCTTCCTCTCTGCTCAATCCTAAATTAGATCGGCAGTAATCGTATTTGCAAACAAACCATGGCTAAGGAATCACTGAATGGCCACTGCTTTTTTCCTGTAAAAACCTGCTGGCTCAAACTCTACCCAGTTATTTTAGTAAAATGTCCTGAATTCACAAAGAATTCACAAACAAAACACCTTAATCTAAGACCCCTCAACAAATTTAGCAATGAGTGGTTTGATTCGCTGTTTGAAAATTCTGATTTTATAAGAAAGATTTTGATATATGGTCTAAAAGTTTCCCTTTGTGTGGGACTGGTATGATTCAGAAATAAAACCACTCACAGCACTCAGTTAACCACTGAGCAGCCTAGTTCTGCCTATACTGGTATTCTAAAGTAGTCACTCCCCGTGATTTATTTTTATTTTATTTTTTTTAAATGTGAATTTACTGAAATTACATACTGAAAAAGAATAACAAGCAATTTCTCATGGTTAATAATAATAAGTGATTAATCTATTCACTTCTTCCTCTGGTCCATTCAATTTCACTCCTGCTGTAGGGTTTCTCCATCCATGGGTTTGACTGACCCCTCTGCTCCTGCCCTGTCCTCTCATGGGCAGTTGGGGCTTCCCTGCTGATGGAACAGCACTGCTAAGTGCTCTCATCTCCTGGGAAGCAGTCTCCCCTTTCCAGGGACCTGATGCTGGATCACCTATGAACATAAAAAAGGTGGACTTAAATATAGCACAGGTCTAACACCTATACTGTCTATTGATTCAGTCCAGTTTGGAAATAAATACCATTTGAAGAAAGAATGGGGGAAAAGACTATTTTCAATTCAATTTAAGGAAGAATTTCCCTGTATATCTATTCCCCAAATGCATTCCAAGGATATGTTCTGAGGATCAGATATGATTAAATATAACTAGTGTAAATGACAGAATTAAGGGATCTCTTAGGATGCATACATCTACATTACAGGTATAGTTATTATAACTGCTTCCACACAATTATATAAACATGGAATATACTATATTTATCAACCAACATTCAAAGAATTCTTCAGATCACCTTACTCCAATAGCTGTCTCACTAGCTTAACCCCTTGTCATTTTTCTTTGGGAGTTACCTCACTTCCAGAGGCAATGGTAACAACTCGGGAAATAGTGAGAGAACAGAGTAAGTTGATAGGTGTGGATTTAGGTGTTTCACCTGAAATACTTTCTGTTGTGCACTACTGTAGCATTACCCTTCCATGATCCCAGGGAAGCATGGAGAGACTTACACTTAGGCCAAGGGTTGTAACCAAGCAGAATTAAGAGCTCACAGAAAAGACAAAAATGGAAAACCGTAACATCAGCCCGAACTACCCACCACTACTATGACTGCTGAACACTGAAGACTAGGCAACATTTTCTCATCTTTATCTTTACCAGACTTCATCCAATTTTTCCTTTCAGACATTACAGCCAATTATTAGTTAAATTAGGTAATTTATAGACATGACAACTCTTAAACAGGACAGGACAGCCTGCAAAGTTCTTCGAACCATACACTAGTTGGTTGGAAGTTGAAGGATGTGCTTGCTAATTCACATTTTGAAATCAGTTCTATTCAAATATATCTAAAATCCTTTAACACATGCTGGATTGCCAGCTGCCATGTTGAGTATCAAATTTTGTTACTTCTCCCTCTATTCCTCAGCAGATCCAGCAAGTGTTCCAACAGAACTTCCTTCCATGCAGAAGGCAGAGGAATTGGCTCTCCTTCCCTGCCAGTAGCCAAAAATTTAAATGGAGTATTAGTTAAAAGAAAGCAAGCTTTGTGGGCAAGCAAGCCTTTGCAAACTGCTATACTTAAATCAGGATAACCTGCTGTGCAGGCACTGCTTTTGTTCAGACTGATTTAATTTAATTATTTAGATCGATTTTTAGATTTTAATTCCCAATTTCAATATAAATCAGCTATAAGTTGAGCTAGGTGCCTGCAGGTTTGCACTACTCACCACGTGACTTAAAATGAAATTCTAAGTCAAACTGATACCAGCCATAGCTAAGCCCAGTTTCACCCAGTTTCATCTGTCACTGAAACAGTTCATTCCCTAAAAACAAAATAAAAGTGATTTTTCAAAATCACAGTCTTCACTGGAAACTTTCCTCGCTGTAATGTTAACTGCCACTGTAGAAAAGCTCTGCCCTTTGCCAAAAAGCAGTGAGAGTCTGTGGGTGAAGATTGTGTCTATCGTATGACCATTTGACACACTCATAATTTGCCATTATTTCTCCCTTCCACCAACATGCTACTTTAAATGTCATGTGCCAATAAGCTAAGCAACATTTTCAGCTATAAACCTGTGCAAACTCTGCCCTTGAGGCAAACTCTGTATAACTCTGCCCTTGAGGTAAGCTATATGCTCAACTGTTATTCTAAGAAAACCAAATGTCCTTACAAATTTAGATCCAAGTAACAATAGTGGCTTCAATTCATAGATTTGCCAGTTTAGTGTCAACTTAGGCAACAATAGCTTTCAGTCTTAGCCAAAAATAAAATGCCAAGTCTCTAATTGAGAGACTTCTTCCTCAGTTCCAATTAATGCTTTTGTTTAAAGACATAAAAAAAGGTGGTATGAGAAAACTGCTAATGTGAAATTAACAGCATCTTTCCCCTCCCCATATTCTCTCTCCTTTTTAAAAGAAAAATTTACCATTTCAAAAAACCTCATCTCTCTAGTACTGAATAAATTCTCCAAGTATCTTCTGTCTCCTAAAGTAAGCTATTTAAATGCTTATCATAGATCTCACTCTTCACAGACACTGCCGTTTTCCTAAAAGCACCCTGACTGGCTTTTAGAATCCACAGCCTCATTCAAATCATCTCTCCCTCAATGAAGTATTTCCCCGTAGCCTATTTCACCCCCGCTCCTTCCTCAGAGGACTCACACACAGGTTTTTAGGCACTTAAAACATTATTTGGGTGCTTAACTTTTGCTGCTCGCTTTCTGACACTAATGTCATCATAGTATCCAGAACTCCATCCATAAGCAGTTGTGATACCCCTTTGCTTCAAAAGAAAGTGAAGTGGGAAAGTGAAGAAATCCGGAGTCAGTATTTTTTCTGACTGGTAGAAGTATCATCTAATTGCTACTGCCTGAAGTTAATAACCAGCAACATGAGCAGAGTTTTGTTCCTGCAACTGATTCTGTGTTCAAGGAAGTAGTATAAACAGCAAACGGAAGGAAAAGGCTGAAAATTGCTGTTTTCTTTCACATTCTCCCAGGAAGTGGAGCAGGGTGGAGGAACTTGTCATTGAAATCCATGGCAGTTCTCTTCTAATATTCCCCATTCTTTTGAAAATTAAGTTCAAGGTTTAAATAAAACGAGGACCCTCAAAATCAGGCTCTTCCATAAATACTTCTTTTTTAAGTTCTGATAAGCATTTCAGTGCTGAAAAGAAACCATTGGAAGCCAGATGCCTCACCTGCTTAGACATTCTGGAAAACATCATTAGGCTTCCAACTGAAACAAAAGAAATCTCACCCAGAACTGCAAAGAAGAAAGAATCGCAACATCAGCTGTAAGGAACCCATTAGCCCTCTTGTCGTCTTCAGAGACATAAGGACTTCAAGTAGTTGTCAGAAACATTTTACCTTTTACAACCTCTTTAGAGAAAACCAACAACTAAAAAAACCTGTGAAATAGAAATGCAGGGTATCTTACACTTGCTTATGTGTGCAGCTTTGCAGGATTCAAAACAGCACGTCTCAAGTTAATGTAAAGTAGTTGAAGATTCAGAGTTGAAGCAAGGGCTTCCAATGGCTGGAGCGCTTCAGTCCGGCGCAGGGCATCACTCCTTATCAAGGAGGAGTCAGGGAACAGAGTGGTCCCTTCATCAGCTTCCAGACCACTACGGGATTACCTACAGAGGCCCTGCCACCAGCAGAGCAGGCAAATCTCAGTCTGTGCACAATCAAAATCCGCTTATTGTAAGTGTGTGGTTTTACCAATTTCTATTGCACAAACATTTAATAGATCCATTTGAGTATGCAAGGATAATTAAGCAAAAAAGAAAAGGGGGGGGGGATTTTATTTGGTGCTAATTCACCACATGCAAATTCCAGCTGTTTACTGCAGACCTACTGCCAAGCGTACACTTCTTCCCACAGCTCATCAGAAAGCCTCTCGCTGGTGAAAGTGGTTAATCCACAAGATTTTTGCTGCTGGAGCCAAGACTCCAAATGGGGGGGTTTAGGTTACTAATGACAAAAATTTTGCATTCTTTAACTCCCAAATACTGTGAGGGTTTTGTCCATTTACAGAAAACCACCCTGGAAGTGGTTGCTGGCAGAAAAATGAGACCAGAATAGAAGAAGCTGTTACCAGGCGGGACAGAGATGCACCAAGCAAAGCAGCAGTGAACAACAGGCTAGGAAAAAATCCCGTTATCTGGCAGCATGAAACAGCCAAAGGAAGCGACAAGTTCCTCAGTACCCACCAAGCAAAAGCCTTGTGCTAAAGTATCTTCCTGTGCCCTGGCCAACTTACAGCATCTGACCCAAGGCTGGAAACAAAACTTGGCCTTCTGCCTCACTGTGATGCCTCATGCCACCACATGACAAAAGAAATGGTTCCTTTAATAACTCGGTTTGGTGGTTTTTATTATTCCTACAGCAGAGGCAACCAAAACATCCAGCCAGTGTCAGAGCTTCATAGTGCTAGTTTCTCTGCAAAGAATGCATTGCTGTGAGTTACCTGCAATTTATAGAAAAACAAATAGAAAACCTCTAAGGGAATAAAAAAGAGTGAATTGAACAAGTGCAAAGCTGCTCCATGGGCATACAAACCTAAATCTGATTAATGTATTATCAGTAACAACCCCACACCTCATTACTGTTCTGTAATCATATACATTTAATTTATGACTTTGCATAGCACTGCATTTTTAAATGGAAAAGTGTACTAGATGGCAAATGGTACCTAAAAAGGGATTTCAGTTACAACATGAACTTTTGAGAAGATCATAAAATTCAAGACAGATCATTCTACAAATCATCTTTACAGTTACCAGATTGTGGCTCTACTTAACCCTTCTCTAACAGAATTCAGCAGAAGCAGTTCTCTCTGGCTGCGAACAGGAAAACCTTCTGAAAAAACATCACATGAAAAGATCTAGCTCTCAAAAGAATCATAGCATCTGCTTTTGCTCCTGGTCTCAGCTCTTCCGAAAAACATAGGGAAATAGGCTTCAGGTCAGTTTTATAATTGCTCACGTGGTTTCAAACTGTAGTGAATAAAAATAGAGATGTGGGTCACTGTTGTGGTACTAGTTAGAAAAGTAAGAATGTAGTACCATAGCTACAGGTGCAAGAAGACTACTGCCTCTCTTGAAACAATTAACTCCAAAACTGCCAAGAGTAAATTTTTGGGAAGGTTGGTCACTATGAACTACAAAAACTGCTTCTGGTTTGCCTGCATCTTTAAAGTCACTTGGTTCTGAAAAGTGGCTTTCTCTAGATGGAAGAATAACAAGCATGCATTAAACTTTGGCAATTATGTGTTGATAGCTTAATAAAAATTATTAGTATGAACATTTGCAATAACCATCAGCTATATATATGTATCAAAATGGACACAGGCTTGAAGAGCAATACTCTCAGACATGGAAAACGTTTTGTATCTCATGATGCTACACAGTGGGCGCTTACACAAAGAATTCACTAGGGAACATCAAGCACCTGTAGTTTCATACAGGTTCTCTGATCTCTCCGCAAGGGGAAGAACTTTTCATGAAATAAAACGAGTCAGAAGTGCTTTCCCAGAGCAGCACAGCAATGGCACATGCTTTCTCATGGCTGACCATACTCTTCCCCCCACCCCAGCTAAGGAACAACGCAATCCCACCACCTTTATGCCACTACACAGCACACACCCAGATGTCACTGTCCCCCAGGATCTCAGGCCTCAATACTGCATTGCAATTAAAGTACGAAGTAACACAACAGAGATTGTTTGCTCGTGCCTACATCCTCTAGCACCTACCTTTCTGACCACAGGAATACGCTACATTGGCTTAGCTTACATCTCACATTTGCAGACTTCACTGACCAAAGCACCGGCACAAAGTCAGGAACACACACCACCTTTTCACACCAACACAACCTTTGGGGCAGGCAAACTGGAAACACCTCTTTTTCAGAAGCCCTTGTCTTTCTAATAGCAAGTACAGATTTAACCAGACAATCACATCTTGCTACACTTAGCTTTATACAGCGAGTTTCTTTTTTTTCTCTTCTCCAGCCTGATAAACATTCACTAATTTATAGTAAGTGGACCTACAGAAGAGATCAATTGACAAACCTCAGAAGTTTCACAGATATCTGAAAGTGCGCTAAGAGCCTTATCCACAGAACAAACATCAGGAGAAGAAACACCAAATACGGCATTAAGCAAACAAAAACAACAAAACTCTGAATCTCATTTTGAAGCCACTACCGTGCTTTTCAGATGCCTGGTTTGCTGCTGGAGCACTGGGCCGGTCGTACTGGATCTCACGGCTCTGAAGAGATGCTGGAGTTAACTCCTGTCTTGTCAACAGCCAACTTTTTCAGGTCCCCACAATGAAGGAAGGAGGAAGCAACAAACTCCACTTTCCATTCCAGATTCAAATCCATACTGCAAGTCGATATCCATATCTTCTAAGAAAACTAATCTCCTACAGTAATATACTGGAAAAGCTCAATGACTTTTGCAAACACAGATGCAGATTTAGAACTTCAGGACATCTGCCCTCAACAAACAGGCAGCTGTTATTATTGACCCACATACAAGTATTGCTGTGCTCAGTGCCATTAATGGAGAACAGTTCATTTGTTAGAGCAAAGCCAAATTTTAACTTCCACACACTTAATTCCTCTTTGGATCAAACTTTATTGCAGCCTCTTGCACTTTATACTCCATAAGCCACTCATGCAGAGCACCCTCCTCCAGTCCAATTAAGATTCTGCTTTCAACTCCGTCTGTAAAGTTTGCTGTGCTCCCGTCTTCTCCCCAGCCGCGTCAGCAGCTAGGATGACCATAGATGGAGCACGTTTGGCAGCTGAGATGACCCAGATGCTGAATCTGGAGCCATCTGCCCAGCTGCAGTAGCTGGGCTCACGTCCGACGACTCAGCTGTTGGCTGTCAAGCTGCCCTCAAGCTGTGCCAAACATACATCTCAAAAGCTTTGACCGAACTGGGGCAAACGCTCTAAATCTGTGAGGACTGCTGACAAAAAGGGTAAAGACTAAAGGTTTTAAAAGTAGGCAGTGAGGGAAACCAAACACTCTTCCTCCTTTTTCTTCTATCCCTCATTTTTCCCCCACAATCTCTTTTCCCCCATTAATAAAAATTCAGGAAGAGCTGACTGGTGAGAGCAGGTCTAACATACCACATCCTAGTCTGAGGAACTCACTAGCACGAGATTGCCCTTCACTCATCAACACTACGTGCAGTGGAACATGGCTCATGTATCTCTGCATCAAGTCACAGGCATAGCAAGGACTAGAAAACAATCTTTATTGAGGGAAAGGTGGAGACAGACAATTCCTTTGTTTCATTACTCATTCGTCAAGCCTCCTAGATATCTTTAAACTGTCAAACTTGCAGAAATTCTTGTACAAACCAGGAGCAACTGTTTAATATCCTACTTCTGACCAACTTCATCACAATATTGAACCCAAGAAGGGACTTCTACATCCTCCATGCCTCTTCACTTAGCAGCAGCAGAAGAAAAGGCGTACCTTGATTCAATGGCCTGTTATCCAATTACCACTATGTGTTCTGATCTAGATTTACGGGAGAGATACCAGGCATAAATTTGAACATAGGAAGTTCCATCTAAACATGAGGAGGAACTTCTTTCTTCTGAGGGTGGGAAAGCAGAAAGACAGGCCACCCAGAGCAGTGGTGGAGTCTCCGACTCTGGAGACATTCAAAACCCGCCTGGACGCCATCCTGTGCAACCTGCTGTAGGTGGACCTGCTCTGGCAGGGGGGTTGCACCAGATGATCTCCAGAGGTCCCTTCCAACCCCTGTGATTCTAAGAGTATTTGAAGTCTTGGCCCTTTACCTGATCTCTGCTCATCCTGGCACAGCGCTCCACATACTGATAAAATAAACCATTGCCATCCAGCAGTAAAGTACCCCTGCATGGCCTATTTACTGAGAAAAAGAAGTCTCTTCTGAAATAGCAAGCCAAACTTACAAATGCCTCTTTCAGGTTTCTTGCAGGTATTACATACATACATACTGTACCTGTTAGAGCTCCTGTTTTAGAGAAAGTTTGTTTTTCTAAAATACCACATTTAATAGTGAAAAATATTTCGCACGTTTAATATTAAATAGCCTAAACCTTGCTATATAAACCCAAACATTTCCAAATTAAAAATAAAGATGATCTTCCGAGTAAAGGGAGCAGCACCAAGTTGATTCTGCCTAAATGATTCGTAAAAAACAAAAAGCATTTTTTAAGACGCAAGAGTAATGCACGTTCCCATTTTTAATTACTACCGAAAACAGTATTTCTGAAGCTAACTTCACCCTGCAGCACTTACTAAACTGAATTACAGGCACTAAGAACCTTCAAGTGAAACAGACTTCAGGTGCAGTAAATGGAATGTATTTTAAGAAAACCAATTCAATTTAACAATATATTAGTAAAGGAAAGACTCTCCACAGTACCATTTCTTTCCTTTAACCCTCTTCTTTAAAGACAAGCGAGTCAGAATGGGAAGATCTGTAATTAGGAAGCAGGATCCAATAAACTAACAATTTTTATTCTCTACTCAGAGACTTCTTGTCTGATTGTGTGCAAGGAAATTAACATCTGTCAGCCTCAGTTTCTTTATGAAATTAGATGCTGGGGGAGGGAGGAAGAGGCAACTTAGAGTTACATAATTATTTATAATTTCTTTAATTAAAAATATATATATATAAGTACTCAGTTTGCAGATCCAAAATACACAAAGTAAAAGAAGGCTACTACTCAGCTGAACTGGAACTCCAACCCTCGTGCCCACTTCCTCTGGAGTACTTGGAGAAAAGGCAGGATTTGCAGCACTCCTGCCATGAACAAATCCAGGCTCTGCGAAGCCCCAAGGAAATAAAGTTGCAAAACAGAAGGTGCCTGAGGCAGCCAGACACACCTATTGGTTTACACAGCACAGACTCCAATTTCAGTCCCCCAAAGTACTCAACTAGAGTAGTAGCATAGTGTGTGAAAATGACACTTTAAATGAATAGCCAGTAAATAAAGCCAATTTACAGGACTCTAGAAAGCACACGGAAGCGTTCACCGGCTTCCTAGCTTAGTTAATAAAAACCAATTCTATATATTGGTTCAGAATAGAAACCTTCAGAATAGAAACCACCTCTTCATTATGCTTCTACAGCATCTAGGAAAAGGAGGCCCTCAACCAGTAATTGAAAATGCCAGAAAATCCCAACAAATCACGAGCTCTGCTTTTAAATGCTGTATTGGGGACCTTCTGTCCAGGTGATACCCTGCCATTGCAGGATATTTATTTTTTTTTTTAAAGATGATATTTAAAAAAATTATTGTTCAAGGCACTGTAATTTACACCTACAGTTCAGAAAAGTACTGCAGTTAAGAAAAATCCTAACAAAACAACTTACTGCCTTTCTGTTGCTACATTTACCAGCGTGAAAAGAGACTGCCACCCTGTGGACTACAACCAAGTACATCAACCGCAAGCCACCACATTCAATACGGAATTGTTGAAAATTTTATTTTTAAGAAAGTGTGGTTATTTTTAGGATTTTTCCCGTTAATATAATAATGTTTCAAATACATAAATTCACTTGTCATTCTGTCCTGCACCTGAAAAAAATCAACATTCGCTTGAAGGCACTGTACATATAAAGCTTTTCAGAATTACCAGAAAAAAATAATCTACCAAATCAAGCTTTCACCAGAGAAATAGTTAACTAGTGCAATCACTCGGTTCAGAGGTGGGTTATGTTCTAAATGCAGCTTGTGCCATCCTTGGGAAGGTTTAAACAGAATTCACCTGTAACATGGCTATGCTGAATAGCATACACAGACAGTTTAACACCTCTCGAGGTTTGGAGTTCACTTGTATTTGTAAAATCCTTCTCCAGTCTTCTTACCCAGCTTCTTTTCTTCTACCAGTTTATTCAGGAGTGGGCTGGGTGCAAAAAGAGGATTGTTGGGCTCTAATGAATGCCATCCTGGTGGAAGAAAAGAATCGGATGAATTAGCAACAGTTCTGTTCATATGCAAAGATAACAGAGATCTGCGTCTCCTTAGAAAAATATTAAGAAATCAGAAATCTGAAGGAAGTTTGGAACTTATGCTAGACTCTCTGAGATCCTTCAATACAGGTTCAGATCACACAAAAAAGCACAGATCAGTGTTGGTGATTATGAGCAAATCTAGCAATTAGTCTTCAGGTGTAGTCTACACCTTACAATCTCTATGTCTGAGGATTTTTAATACTTTAAAAAAAAAATTAAGGAGAACTTTTAAAACAGAGTTAAGTACAAGGAAATAGAACAAAGGCTATGCTCAAAAGAAATTCAAGTGGAAGGAAATTCCAAGTTGAATTTCTGCCTGAGAAAGACATGGTCAGTTAGGACAATATGACACTACTCCACACTACTGGCTAAAAGCAAAAGAGGTTTCATTGAAGATGCCATTTTGAAAGTCACATTCTGCCTCAGAGAATATTTAAGCTGCTCATTCAAAATAATACAACAACCACCAACCAATGATGTCTTTTTTGCTATTGTACTGACATTCAGCCACTTATCAACTTAAGTGAAAGGAAGATGGTATTCTTGCATCTTTTAAGGTATTTACCGGGTTTCCTATTAATTGAGAATGAAAACATGGCTGGCAGAAAAATGACAGGGAGTCTCAACATTTGTTACTTTTCATCAGAATTTCTGACCTCCAGTATATGTCTCTCTTCCCACTGATTCTTTTTAATTATATAAAGTTCCACTATTATTATTATTATTAATTATTATTATTATTTTCCACTGGAACTTGATGAAGTCAGCAAAACCACCATTGTTCTGTCCCCATGTACACAGGGTACAGGCATACAGTACAAATGCTGTACTCATACAGCATTCTAAGCTGAATTCTCACTCTTTTCTCCTTGACAGTTAAAAGGCTATGCTGTAAACATTCAGTTTAAACTAATCAGATTTTTTACTAGAACATTCATCTACAATTTCACTAAAAAGGGGGAAAATAGAAAAAAATAAGCATGCAGTACCATCTATAATGTATTTACTGGTATCCAAGCCAACATAGTCCAGCAGTTCAAACGGACCCATGGGATAGCCAGCCCCAAGCTTCATAGCAACATCAATATCTTCCTTTGATGCATCTCCTAGAGAAAAGATTGACAGTTTGATAACAGAGAAGATTCCGCATCTACTTGGCAGCACTTATAAATAATTAACAGGGTATTATTTCACCCTGGTGCAGCTCTTCACAGAAATCTCTGCACGTTTCAGAACTGCAAAAACTGGAGTCAGCATACACATGCTGGAGTATAAAGCTGAATCTCTCTCTCACACACACACACACCAAAAAAAAAAAAAAAAGCCCTGCAGGCCTGCTTTCCATTTTTCTAGCTTCCTCTTGCATTTCAATATAGATCATTATGGTATTGATGGAGCCACAGCTACTTTGCTCAACCTATCAGAAAGACTAGAGGAAGAATCGGTCACTATGAAGAATCAAGAGTTTCTTTTAGAGGCAACCGAATAGTGTAAGTAAGGGAATATCTCAATTTCAGCTTCGTGAGATCAGCAGCAGTTTCTGAATGATGCACAGGACAGAGCTACCCTTACTCTACAACAGCCAGGAGGCAAGTGACACCCAGCCGACGGACAAGGCAGGCGTGGGGAGGGCAGCAGTAGCAGCGGAGTTAAGCGCTTAGTTACAGCAGCTTTCACTGGACAGTATCCATCAGCATCAGAGACAGCAGACAGGAGTGAGCTGAAGAGACTGCACAGGTACAGTTAAATTTGTGAATTCCAAAATTATTTTAAAAAAAAAATCAGAATTATCAGAAATGCATTACTTCTACTTCAGTCTGTGCCTATAAAAATACCCATCCTGTATTGCCACATTGTCACAGTTAATATTCACCCCATTCTTTTGCTGGGAATGCATATTTTATACTGCCGTGAAAGCAGATGCACCTCTACTGCTTATTTCTAATACATATTTTCATAAAAGCAGTGCACTTTGCAGATCCTGTAAACAGGACAAAGTTAAACAAACCCCATAGTAGTCTCCAAGTATAAAGCAGATTTCCATAAAAACTTGATTGACCGCTTTTTTGATTCTCCACTAAGAATAGGGCAGTACAAACCACCATACTTCAACATTTATAATATGCCACCTGATTAAATCACTGTTAATATACTAAAGGTACTTTGCCTATGCAAAAGCGCACACTTAACCTAAGGAGATTTTGTATGAATAAAGACTCAAGGACTGACCCAATAAAATGGCATTTCAGTGCTTGGGGTTGCCAGGAAAGAGACCCAATTTCATACTAATGTGGACGCCAATCTGGCTCAAGTGTCTACTCTGAGAATTAATGCAAAGGATATAATAAAATTTTAAACCTGATTCAATGGAAAATATGAATTAGAAGACAGCCATCAGGCTTTTCAAAACATTAACCAGCTTTTAAAATAGATTTCATTAGAGTTAAAAATTTATAAATTAACTTTAACAAGTTTGGAAATATCACACTGCTGAATAAAATACAAACAGAATAAAGATTAAATCAAAATATTGTTTTGCTTAGCCAGAAAACAGTCAATTTTAGCATACAATCTCAGTGATTGTTTTCTTCTACATTTAATTAAAAGTTCTACTGTCTCCTGAAATATGCATAATGACACATGTGACTTCACAAAGGCACCTCTTTTACACACACTGGAACACCCATATACTTTATTTAAAATTGTCACTTTTTTAAAGAGAATAATGCCCCCTCACATCCATGCCTTTGTCTTTCAAGTCACTAAAATTGCTCTTTTCTCCCTTTGAGATGTAATTAGGTACATCTGTTGATGGATAAACAAGTAGTGTTGGGTTTTATTTTTTTCTGGAGATCAAACCATCCCTTCCATGTGCTATAAAAGAGATTTTTTAATATTTAAAGCATATTTGGTGCAATCCTGATAATGGAGTGCTTTCATCTTTAAAAATACAGTGATTTCAAAAACAAAATGTTTCAAATGACATTCTTAGTAGCACGGAGCAATGAGCAAGGCTTGAAATAAAAAAAACTTGACATAAAAGCAATTATACTCCATAATTTTCTCTTTATCCACTACATCATTGGTTTGTTTCCTTTTCAAAACAATTATCAATGCTTTGAAAAATTTAGTGGTTCTTTGGGGATTCATGATTATTTCTACCCACACTCAATATTAACGTAAAAGAGACCGGCAGTGAGATGGGAGTTCCTAAAGAACCCATGTCTAAAAAAAGATATAGAAGACGGAACAGTAGGTTTTATGGGGCAATAGTTGAGCCCAAATCATTTGTATGCCAGTACCACAGTCTGGCGCTGAGTATTATGCTACTTATCTCACCTGAAAACTGGTGGTTTATTTCACAAGTCCAACACAAGTGAGCTCAGGAGAACTTCGCTAACGGTCCCATTAGGGGATTTTCAGCCAGTTTCATTAACTGAGGGAGGCTCCTGATGAGCTGGCAGAGGACATTTTTACAATGGTACTACACTCACCTTGTCATCTCCAAACCAGAAACGTTTTCCCCCACCAGAAATTTCCCACACAAGTGACTAGTACCTTCCATTCTGCATACATGGACGTTTCAAAGTGAAGACAAGGTCTTTCCAACTACACATATTGGCTCACATGTCATGTTCACTATTCATCTCCAGCCTTTAAGGTCTGAAAGTTTTGAGGGAATCCCAAGGCTTTTCTGAAGGGATATAACACTCAGTAGTGTTATGTCAACATTCCCTGAAGTCAATACCCCAACAAGTACCTCTCTCAAAAAGTCGAACAGCTTCCATCATATATGGCACCAAGAGACGGTTCACAATAAACCCTGGAGTATCCTACGAAAAGAAAAAAAGGGAATCTAAATAAACATGCTTCACCAGTACCTTACTTAAATGCTACATGACAAATTAAACAAGTGGATGAAGACACTTTTTGAATCATCAACTTCGGGTACTCTCTAAACTGTATTTTTCATCTGATTTATCTGCTTAGTATTAAAACACAAAAGATGAATTTCACAAACATAAACATTCATCATGACTGAGAACAATAAGATTACTACAAGCTCAACTCAGTTCATCTTAAAACAATTTAATGTGGTCAGCTGGCAAATGCCTTTTCTTTAGCAAAATTCTGCTGATACAATTTCCTCAAGTATACAAGAAGTACAGTTCTTTCATAACAGGGGTTTTTTGTGTGTTCACTACTATAAATACTCATGGCTAAATATTCTACTTCTCCCCCACTGCTCAATGGTAAACCATGCTTTTGAAAGTTACGTATGTCAATAGCAAACATCAATACTATAAATGATAAGATACATGCTGTCAGATGAACACAACAAACTGATACAGAACTTCTCTTACACAAACTTTACTTAAAATCAAAAATACAAAGAAAAGAGAAAGAGCTTTGTACATACAGCATTATTTCATATACTACTACTGTTTCAGATGTTTACTGTTCATTCCATTCTATCTCAATATTTAATCCAGAGAATTCCAAGCAACTTTTCTTCTACAAACAGGCATTTAAAAACACACACACACATAAAAAAAAAAAAAGAAAAAAGGCTCAGACATGAAGACTGCCTTACTCTCTACTCAAGCTAATTTATAACAATAATTCATATATATTCATCATATATTCTGCACATTACATACTGCAAAACTGTGACAGTAACAAGGAAAAAGTCAACTAAGGCCACAGAAAATTTAGCAGTACAGGCAGAATCAGAGTGCAGCATCCAGATGCTGAATTACTGGTAACTACCGGATTGCAGGCCCCTCTTTTTATGACCAAATGTCTCCTGGGGGCTGTGAAACTCAAGGCAATAGCTTGTATAAAGCTACCCAGACCACAACTTAATGGATGTGGAAAAAGTGTGCTTAGGAAGTAGGGTGTTCCTCTAGACAAAAAAAAAACCCAAAGCTGCGAAGCAATGAAGATTAATATGGGTCCGGTTACTGCAGTCTTAAGAAAAACTTGCAATGGGCACACGCCATGGAGGATTCATCCAACTGCCTCACAGCACAAGAGGCAGCAGCCTTGTCTCTAGCATGGCTAAAGATGAGCTCCTGCTTAGGCTCTCCAGTCCAGGCTTCTGCAGGACTGGAAAAGAAAAATGAAAAACTGTAAACCCTGATACTTGTGAGTTTTGCCACTCTAGACAAGATGTCTAGAGCATTCTACTTTGAGGAATTTGTGGTAAATGTGGGCGTTTTCTTTGTCAAAATGCTTTTAATAAGGAAGACAAACTGGACAAAATGCAGTCTGGAAATTCTTGAAGTGCTCTTACATCTACTAAAACCTACCACCTTAAAATTAGCAGTTTTCAAGAACAGACCTTCTGAATGCTATACAATCAAAAGGTACTCACCTTACAACTGACAGGACTCTTTCCTACTGCTTTACTGAAATCCACAAGCGATTCAAAAGTCTTTTGGCTGGTCATTGGAGTCTTGATGACCTGGACAGAGGGAAGGTAGAGAGAGTGTAAGCACATTTATGACCAGAATCTCCCTCATTTCCCAGTACAGCAATGATTAAACTATAATCCGGAACACTCTTCCAGAAATTCAGAAAACATTTGTTTTGCAAAAAACAATTTTAGTGGAACAGACACAGAAATCTATTTTGCAGACAGATACAGCATTTCGCACGTTTTGAAATTATGTGTTTCTTTAAGACCCTTTCCCACTCAGCTAGTACAGATGGTAAAAGGGACCATCCTTTGGAATCACATTTACAGATTATAGTATACCAGAACAACTTTAAAAACTACATAGCCTCTGTTGCCTTGGGAAACATGATGGCATCACTCTAGGGAACCATATTAAGATAGTTCCTGATATAAAGGGTTGTAACATCTATCCTGTGCACAATGTAAACACGACACAGACATTTAATTCTACAGAAAATTTAAACTTTATCTTTCAAATTTGTGACAGCCTCTTAGCTTTTGAGTAGTACATTTCCATGTTGATTTTCTTCACAACTGAGTTTTTTGTCACATGTAGTATTTTCTGTACTTCACTGGAGTTGGGATGCATTGTCATTTATTAGATACTTACACACCCTGCCCCGCAAAAAAAGAAGAAAAAAACAGACTTGCAGAAGCTAAACTGGTTGTGGTATGTTGATATTTGTGTTGAAACTGCAGAAACAGAAACTCCATGTGCAGTAACTGAAAACTACTATACATAAGCAGTTAAGGCTGACCTCCTCATTTGTACAAGTCACACAGAGATTTCCCCATCCTAATGGCTGACATAAGGCCCACACAAAAAACCACTGTTAGGACTGAGGAAAAGGCTTGTTTCTCAACAGAAAAAATAGTGTTCTTTGACATTAGATAAAAACATCTGAGACACTTAAGATCGCAACAGTTTCAAGAATACGGTTTTAATATGCACTTCAGAATTTTGAAACATTAGCACTAGCCTTCTGGGTTAGAGAAAGAAATCCCCTCAGAGCTATGTGCTTCTGAACACGAGATCAACAATCTATGAAAAGAGCAGATAAGACTCAAAGGCACTGCAGATTTGTGACCCATGAAGGACAGCCTCCATGACAGATGACTGGCAATTTCAGTAAAATCTTTCATAGTTTTGGCAATTCTCTTGATTTTCCCCTGATTATTTAAAACTGAAACATCTGTTTTACATCGAAAATGTTGTTCTACATTGTTTGTCACTGCCAATCCTGACTTACAGCAGGAGATCTGAAACAAAAGCAAAGCTTTAAATGTGTGTTTATTTACTAATATTGGCACTTTTCAAGATCAAGTCACTAAAAGCACAGCTTCTGTATTTTAAAGTTCTTCAAACACCACTCATCAGCTGGAGTGACTCTAGGCTAGGACATTCATTAAGTCAGGTGAAAAAAACCACTAATTATAAAGATTGACCAGAGCAGTGAGACAGAGGTTGCTATGTTTTGTTTTTCACAAATAATGACATGTATCTTCTATATTTTTCAAATCTCACAGAGGGTGAGTTTAGATTTTTAAAGACTGATTTGTTTTAGGCTTGAGACGAGACATAGAACATTTCATCCACAGAAATAAATTACTGCCAACAAGTAGTTCTTAGCACAGAAAGAAATAAAGCCTATGTTAGCCTAAGGAATTATGCTAAAGATTTATGCTATCTCTGACAACACCTACAAAATTCCTTCCTTTCCTGCTGACAACATTTCCCCAAAGCATTTAGTCACAATATACAGGATGCGATATTAAACTGAAAAAAAACCCCATCCGCATGGGTACAGAAGTTAGTGAGAGAGAATTTGCAAGTGTCTGAGCCCTCATCAGACAACACATACAACAAATCAAATTTGTTCATTTCAGCCAAAGGTACAGACATTTCAAAAGGAGGTAGAAGAGAATGACATGTTCAAAGACACAGAGCAAGCAACTGCATAATATATGTTTTATTATATTTTTCGCTTGTTTCCCATTAAAGTGAATCTCAGGAGTTCAAAAGGCAGGCACAACACATTTGAAATGCTTGTCATCAAAGCAGTGCTAGAACTAATCGCTCATGGGATAGAGGAAAAATATTTACAGCATTTAAGGGCAAGAAGTACATGAAACTTTGGGGCAGAGTGGCCAAAATGCAAAGTTTACTTTCACTTACTTGAGAGTTAAGTTCTAACTAATCAAGGTCAGCTGTAACAGGGGAAGGTGAGAAAAAGAAGTGTGACCTGTCGTTTTTTCTGCAATGTGACCTTTACTTTAGAGGCTCAGATAAACCCTTATAACAGATTATTTCCTACTCTGCTCTGCATTGCAGTATTATTAGAAATTGCATGATGTAGCCAAGACAGTATGTTTAGAAAAGACACGTGAAGAGTTAGGTAAAAACTTCCTTTTACACCTCCTTAAATGCTGGGAAATACTGTAATACTTCCAGAAAAATCATCTGGAACACTGAATCAAACATCACTGACTTTGTTTTCAAAGTCGCAAGGCAGTAAGATTTCATCTCGCATCATTTTCTATCGATTCCTACACTAGTAACAATCAAATTCTTCTGTTAGTCACTGGATGATTTTATTCAAGCTGCCTGTAGTTCTTATTAATCAGCTTGCCTGCATGCCTGAAATGACCAGTATAAATGGCACCTCTGTTGGCAGTTCAGTGGAGAACTTTGGAGCCTCGAGACTGAGGGAGTTACCTCTCGTCTGTTCAACCTGCCCCTCAACAGAGGCTGCACCACGCTCTTACCACTACAGGCAGCTTATTCTGTACCACAAGAGCTGCCAACTGAGATCTACTCTTTCACCTAACTGAATTTTTAGTGATGACAATTGCATTGCTGTGCTACAGTGGTTATGATGATGATGTTAAAAGACACTTACCTCCACGAGCTTCATCATAGGCACAGGATTGAAGAAATGGAGACCACCAAATCGGTCCTGCCTGGTGGTTGAGTTAGCCAGCTGCGTGATTTGCAAGGATGACGTGTTGCTTGCAAATATCGTATGCCTGGAAAAAAACCCAACATATAGATTGCATAAATGACAGCTATTTTTCTGACAGTAGGAGATCGGTGCACTAAACATAAATGTACATCCATTGGCTAACCATCCACAGAAATATCCCTGATGATTATCACAGCTCTTTTGCTGAGGTATAAAAACAGCAATGATGAAATAACCACTGGAAGGGCTGTGTGAGATTCTCACTCCTGAGTAAGTATGCTGAATACTTATATTAGGTGAGGAAAAAAAAAAGACTCCGTAAGTAAAAAAATGTTGTTAACTCCCCACATGTATTCCAGGTAATTCCTTCGGTAATCCTGAAAACTTAAAGGTATTTTTTTATTGTTAATCATTTAATTGTTAATTGTTAATCATCTACGGAAACCAAATAATTTGTGATGTCAAAAATAGACTTTGGAGCCTTAAGAAAAAATTGGAACCTTTTTTGTTTTTATAATGGTAGACACGATGAGCAAATCTACCACAAGAGCAAAGATACAATGGAAAAAAAATAGAGAAAAGACAAAAACTGCCATGCATAGGACACTGCAAAGGATACACAAAATCACAAGAATTTTAAGACATATATGAAGTCCTTTTCCAGACATAAACCAGATTTACTAATTGCAATTTTTTTTCCCCCAGAAACATCTCAGAACCTCAACAGCCCTGCTATACTGACATCATGCCAAAAACTTACAGAAATGGTTTTTTCTTCAAACCATAAAAATCAGAAATTACATTAGAGATGAAATTCTACCCTTCCATTCTGGGTTGTATCCTGCTGACCTCTCCAAAAGTTATCCTACTGGACTCATCAAATGTTAATCTATATCGGTATTTTGTCTACATTTCACTAAGACATAATTAAGCTTTGCAACAGAGCTTCTAGAAGAGTTAAGTCCAAGCCGTGAGGACATCTTATAGTGGCATTAAAAGAAAACATTTGGGGATAAAAAACCCACAGTGTCTTCCATTTTTTATTATGTTTCCTCAGTATTTGAGAACCTGTTAAGGAGAAGGAAATAAAGATTGCTGAGAATTCCTGTTTACATTTCTTAAAAATATTGTTTTGTTATTTCCCCACCATAATGTGGGCCTTGTATTGTTCTGAGGTGGGGTACTAAAAAGAGTATGCTATATTTCATAGTTTTGACCTTGCAAGGTCAGTATATCCAAAAGACGCTTATCTTCCCTGTAAATCTGCCATTATATGAAAAGTATTCAAATATTTGTATAAAAAATAAGCACGTTGATTTGTGAGGTGTAATCATTGCTATTGTTTGTATCTTGGGTCACTTAAAGTAAGAGATTTTACCTCAGCATCACTTCTGTGGATGGACAATGTAGCCTCACACAACATAAAGCCTTGGGGGAAAAAGCATTACATTTATATTGTTGTGTACGAGAGCATTTTATTTACAGTTTCTGCTCTGACCAACCAATTGACTTAAATTGAGTTTAAAAGAGAATTTACACGTCTTTGTGACTTAGAATTACACAATGCAGGCTTCAGGTGACAGCACAGTTGGAAGGCTTTTGAAAGCAAGAGTACTAGTGAAGCCACAGTGACACTTTTCCAGGCACCAGTGTGCTCTCTTGGTGCCATCTAGTGGGTCACAGGAAGACATTAAAAACAGAATCCAACACAAGAGAAACACATCATTTCAATAAAACTGACTCTTACAGCCCAGCTCTGTTGCACAGTGAACACTGAACAACACTTCTTTTGTAACAGTTTTATAACACACTGATTCTAACACAGTGAACAGCTGAAAACCACTGGCCAGTTCCTAGCCAAGTTTCCACATCTAAATATAAATCCTAGACGAAGAGATGTTGACGGGCATTCCCACCACCAAGAAATAAACAGAAAGCAAGTACACAAGAGCTCTTAAAGTGGATACCCAAAAATTCTTTTGCCATGTTCATTATGATCCTGTTTGGAAAAGTGCTGTAGTGTTTAAATGCTTAAAAGCCACAAAGAATGTGGAGATATTCAATAAAAACCCTAGCCCGACCTTTTCAAAAAGGACTGACTCACTTCAAGAAAAGGAAAACAGAACTGAGGAGCGAGTAGCAATGCTTTATTGACCGATGATGACCATGTAACACAGTAACAATTACCATATTAGGAGGATGAGTGTAACACTGGGAGGAATACAACATACACAAGCAATTTTGCAAAGCTCCAAGAAAATAAAACTAGTATGCTCTCAGACTGTTAGCATCCAAGAAACACCACTCACCGTTTCACCTAGGCAGTTAGTTACCCGTAAAGATGAGGACTACCCTTAGTTCCCAATGCTCTCTGGGGTTGCCAAACTCTCCCGGCTCATTACATTTCCTCTGAAAACTTAAGGGAAATTCACTCCTCGCCCCCGAATAAAACTTCTCTCAATAAAGAATAGTTTTCCCACCCCCCTCCATTTATAGATCCAGTTTCAGAGGAATTTTTTATAGAGAAAAGGAAAGAGAAGTTAACTCTGTTTTGGTTTCTCAACGCAATGCTTTGGTTTTATGCTGTCGCCAGACTTATCTTCACTGGAGAGGTCATCACAGTGCAAAAATGGGACACAAATATGTAGCTCTGGCAGCTGAGGAAGGACGAGACATGGGATATAGTACAAAAGAAGTAACACGCAAGGTTACACACAGCTCATGTTCCAAAGGGGTAATTCATCATCTTGCCTGAGCAACTGTAATACATAGCCCCTTACACTTTAATCAGCTACCCCCACGCTAAGTCCTGAGATTTGAATCAAGAGAAGTCCTCCCTCCTTAGAAGTCTGGTCTTTCGTGATCTCTGCCTATGACCTACACTTCACAGTGCCATCAACGCGCAGGGCCCCAGACCCAGAGAACCAAAGCTCCTCTGGAGACTCAAAGCTTTCTTTTGACAAATCTTGTCCACACATCCACTACCTCAGTTAAGCTGACGCAACAGTTAGTCCATGTAATAGTTTTAGAAATTTTGGGACGCTGAATCTTAGAGAAGGCTGTAGGACGCCTTAGTGACAGGGAGAGCTTTCCATTCCACTGCAGTGTTGTGCGGGATGAACAAAGTCTACTGCTTCCTTCTAACACACAGAAAAGCGCTCACTGGACATTTCTGCCTTTCCCCATGATACTCACACAATCTGCAACTCTATACGCCTCACATAATTTACAAATTATCCTTTGTATCTAATAGCTAATCTTTTAAACACTTGCCTACTACGTTTCACTATTTTACTAGCTTTTCTTTCTTTTCATCTAGACTTTCTATGCTGCAACCCATACTCTTCACCATTCACTTCCCTTTTCTTTATCCTACATGTAAGATATCTGTATGTTTATCATAATTTCCAATTCTCCTCCTAAAAAGGAAGGCTTCTTGTCTAATGTCATTTTTCCCAAAACTGCAAAATCATGCCTTTTGCCACAGGAAGGAGCATATCTGAACAACTCCCAGTATCTTTTAAAAGTCTGTAATGTAAAAATCGATGTTTCAAGGCAGTTATGCTTATATGCAGCTCAGTCTTAAGAAAAATAGTGTCAGGTGTTCCAAATACAGGTATTACTAAATGAGGCTCCAAGTCCCTGTGCCTGCTTTCCCCTGCTAACTGGTTCTAGACAGTTTGCCATTTAGTCACTCTAATTTGTTCATTAGCTTTCTCTGCTGAATATGGACAAAGACGCAGGCGACCAATGGTCTGTTTTCACAAAATAAGCACAATCTAATTATGACAAGGAACCCTGATTGCCGAAGGCTGCTACTTACTTTTGTCTGTCAGACTAGGGGTAAACGGCAAGTTACCCTGTGCTCAGTGCACAGCTGTTTATGATCATTTATGGTTTTCAGAAGTACCAGGTAATTTTGATTACCAACCATATGAAGCAGCCTGAAAATCTCCCCCGGCTGAAATCAACTAATGACAACATCTTTTCTCCCTTGACACGATATTCAAGCCACGGCTTGTCTAGTTCTTTAGGTAATAATACCTCTTAGCCAATACGCCCAGATGTAGCTGTACTAGTTAAAACCTCAACCTGCAAGCAGTCAAGGTCTTGTGATTCTGAGTCATCCATGACACGGATCAAGCTTCTGAGACTGCATGCTCAGCTTAGCAGCATTTTTGGGTTTGGATACAATTCAGCAGTAACTTTCCAACAGTTATCAAATACAGCTCAAAGAAACTTCCAGGGACTGTAACTAACTGAGTGAGTGCACGCTAAGAAATTATTTACACTTCTACCTCACACAAAATGATCAGCAATGAGCTATTTCCAAACTCTTGTAATACAAAGTAAACTTAGTTCACTTAAGCCCCTGTTGAGCTGACTGTGACTTACGGCTAAGAGGCTGCGACTTCTTAAAACTTGTTCACGCCAGGCACACTGAAAACAAATATTGTATCATCCCAATTCCCCATTTAAATGTGGGAAGACATACATTAACCATACTCCATGTGTATTACGACAAACTTATTCTACTGATTTGCATTTGGATTTGGATTTAGATTTAGATCTAAACTTGCTTAGTAGATAGACAAACTTTATGACTAAGCAAATGAAGCACATCAAATGAAGCAATGCAACAAGTAAACAAGCCTGGTGAGTAGACCTGAAAGTGTTTGTAACATATGCACCTGACACAACAACTATTCCATACCATATGACAGTTTGGAGTCAGTCTAAAGGAGAAAAACTGTTTTTTTAAAAAAAGCATCTAAGGAAATGCAGAACTAACGGTGTAAGAATAAAACAGAAGATACAAAGGTCTAAGTTTCAAAACATTAATAGAAAAAATAGACATACTCTGGAGCAAACTTATCCAGCCTCTTGAAGAGTTCGTTTTTAATTTCCTGGTTCTCCACAATGGCTTCTATCACCAGATCCGTGCTGTGGACCACTGCTACTGCATCTGTGCTTGTTGTGAGGTTCTTTAAGGTCTTCTCAATGAACTCAGCACCAGCCTGAAACATTTCCAAGAAGTTGCGATGTCTGTTTACAATGATTTAAATTATTTTTACATTAAAATCCCCTTACATGTTCTGAAGTGTTTTTGAGCCCTCAAAAATTCAGGCAGTCTCTCACATTTCCAAATCAGTCAGAAAGTTCTGTGTTGGTAGATACGATGCTTTCACTGACAAAATTTTCCAAGCCAATCAAATCTGCCTTGGAGCAAATAGGAGACCTTTGAATTCATTGTTTTAGGGCGACTAATTGCAGCAGTCCAACCTTCAGCTAAGAGTCTGAGTGGACGATGGATTGGTCAATCAGTAGTTTCTGAGATAACCTGGACTTGCCCTCCATAAAGAGGAACTCTTCCAGTTTCAAACCTTTGAATAGTTTTCATTCAATGATTATCTGTTTCACTCCTATGAACAGATACATGCTAGTTCATGAATAATTCAGGCAATGAAATGGCCTACACTCACTATAGTCCCAGTGCAAATGTCGGGGAAAAATATTCTGTTTTCTGCCAATCCGTGACATAGCTCGTGAGGACAGAAATCAAAACAGAACTGCAAGACTTTGAACCAAGGGTAAATGGAGACGTAGTACAAGTAAATACATACCTGCGCACTAGAATGTAATGTCATACATAAAGTACAAGCCCCCCATAATTATGTATGTGTGTTCTGATTAACCCGGTATTCCTATAATTTTTCTTCTGTACTCCCTCATGCAAACAACCCCTGAATTAAATTTTTGGAAATTAAAGTTTCCTTTGTCTGCTGCATCATTCATGCTGGTAATCATCGATAACAGTATACATTATATGCGCTAATATGTATCAAAAGAAGAATTGAATCTGCTGTGGAATTTAGAGAAACAAGCATAGCAACAAATAACCCTTAGGATATAAATTTAGATGCATCACCTGCTCCTCAGTGCCTTGTAAGTCTTAGTAATGTAAACGCAAAGTATGGTATGTATCTCATTCATGTTACTCCAGGGTAGCTAGACTTGCATTATTATTTCATTTGCAGTAATCCTGTGCCCAAGGCCTGGAGAGGTGGTGGGGGAAAAGACTCCTTACTAAGGTATTCAGATGCTTTTGTTACTACTTGCTTTTGGACAAAATCGGTGCGTTCTCAGGTAAGTGCTCAAAGACAGATCACTATTAAGTTAGGATGAATAATTTGGCACCGTTTCATGTTTAGCATCTGTTTTAAAAGGTCACCAAGTTGTTTCGGATCTTTATCTCAAGGTTGAAGTCTACAAATGAAAGAAAATAATGTAAGATGTCTTTCAACCATCCTGAATCAAAAAAAAAGAAAATCCAAGGTCTTCAGCACACTGGAAATTGAAGCCAGTATGTTAACACGCTCTATAATGCACAACTATAAACAATATCAGAACTTCAGTGTGGTAGTTTTATTCTCATAAGTTCTCCTAGAGGTATAAAGAAGATGATGTCAACCTCAGGCTTATCCGCAAATTTCTTCTTTGTCACTCTCTTCAAACTCTCTTCAATTCCTTTTGTGGACTTTTTAAGGATTTCATCTGACTGGTCTACTAACACCACAGTGTGACCACTGGCTGCTGCAACCTGAAAGTTAAAAAAAAGATTCAACATCGGTATTACGAAACAGCCAACCATATTGATTTGTGCTGGGGCAGAAAATACAGTAGGCAATGAATTAGGCAAAAGAGAGCCAAAGAACACTGAATTACGACTTATGCACTTTACTGGAAAAATCATAAAAACCTGCAAACAGTTGGGGCAGAGGGGAAGGGATAAACGTCTCAAACAACTTGAGGGAAACGGAAAAAGATACACATTTTTCCCCCAAGCTGTCTGCAGAACGCTACCTGCAGCTGGAGACAGCTTAGTTCTGTGTCTATGGCCAGACGATGAACAGCTGGCTTGAAAACAGCACGTGGCTTAGCTGCGATCCTCAGATCTTGTAAGGAAAAAGGGCTGTGGAGACCAAAACCGGAATGCTGGCAGGGTAAGTGGCTGGCATAAAGGATGGCTAATCCTGTGTTCCCAGGATATAGTGTAACACAACTCTGCAGTTAGGCCACGAGCATGTCCCTGCAACAACAGGAAGGTGACAGGGGAGCTGGGAGTAGCAGTGAAATGTTTGCCACTCCAGGACTCTGCACAGACCCGTGTGGCCTGCGAACTCTCCTTACTACGTACTTGCTACAAACACTGGCTCAGCTACAGACAGCACTACTGGGTTGTCTTTTTGGTTGGTATTCAATTAATTTCAAACATATAATGTCACTTCCTTACATTGCAGCAGCCTATTAAAAATCAGCCGTTCATTATCTGTTACTTCCCTACTCATTAATTTATGTTTCTCTGTTAGTTAGCAACAACCTACCTTCATTTTCAGAATTCTTGAACCAACAGAGTTGTAATAATTGTGGAAAACAGATGTCAAGACATGGTTCCACTGACTGCTTTTAAAGTCACACGACTTAGGAGCTTCCCTTCTGCAAACTTTTACTTCACATCTAACCTTGCACCTGGAGACTAAAGATTCTCCCGTGCCCACAAAAGCTAGCTGAAATGAAAAATACAGATATCTCCTGAAGAAAAGCATGGTGCTCTGCTTATGCAAGTTGCCTCACTAATCAAGCAAATACAGAAATGCCAGACTGCCTACGGACAGCAGCAGTATAGCTTTAACAAGGTGTCAGGTCTTCAGCTGGACATTTGTTTATCCATCTTTTTTAAATTTTTTTTTTTAAATTTTCACTATGGCCATTTCAAAAAAACCCAACTGAATCATAAAAAATGTTTAAACCAAGCTTGGACTTGCACTCCTAACACTCCATCTGTTGCTGGTCATTTGCAATGGCGAAGCAAGACGCTCCACTCTTCAGAAGAAAAAGCAGTACCACGCACATTTATAAGAGATGCTTCACTAATTACCCATTTACAATTTTATCATCACTGACTAGTTGGCAAGAAATCCTAGAAAAATTAACATCTCCCTTTTCCTACTTCATGCTTACCATATTTACATGGACAGGAAAGAAGAAAAATAGCAAAAGGTCACACCACCTCTTTGCAATTCAAACACACACTCGCTCAGACTCTACTATCTGATGATCTTAAGAAGACTAAGTAAGACATACAAGAGTGCTGGGGAGTCAATTAATGTTTTTTTTTCATACAGAAGTGCTTTTCACGTGGCAGAACAAGAAATTCTAAACTCCTGGCTTTCAGCCACACATTTTAGCAGAGGTTAGCTTCTCTGGACAGTAAGAGAAAGCAAGGAAAGGAGAGACAATTTCTTAATTGTTCTAAAAGGGAAGAGAAGCTTTACTAAAAGTGTGCAGAGTAGAACCCACTCAGTGTTACAATCACCTCTGCTTTGAGACAATTTTGGGTTGATAAATCAGAGGTAGACGGCCAGCAGAACAATCCTTGGTCCTTGACAGTGGCAGAAGACTGCAACCCCCGTTACTGCCAAATACCAGGCATGTTTCTTTTGACAAGCTGCTCTCTGAAAACGTGCAGTCTAACAGAATATGCAGATCAATTCGCTTTTCCTGAAGAATTATAACCTTCGCACAGTGCACGTCTTCCTCAAACATGAGAACAGCTATCTTCAAAGTTGTTCTTTGATGGTTCCTTCCGTGGAAACCTCAACCTCTAGTATCAAGGTACACAGGAGTGTTTTTACCAGACAAGTTAATAAGCAACTATCTAATTCCTTAGCAAAAGGGGAAAAAAAAAAAAACCAGCCGCTGTATTCCGCCTGCTAGAGATTTGCCAGGAATCTTCAGTTTTGAGAAGGAAACACATCAATTCATTAAAATGGTGAACTACTATTTTTGAACTCCAATCTCAGCTTCCACTCCGGAATGTCTGCATACTCCAGTTACTCTTTGTGAAGTCTGTGAACTACCCTGTTATCTCGGACAACAGGCTCTTTCCATGAATTAAGTAAATATCTGAATCTTAAAATCACTGACAGGACCGCTCAGTCTTCCGTCCCAAAGCTGTCGGGTTAAAGATGAACTTGAAAGCCAAAGGCCTGAGATTAAACACTGGGAAAATAAGCCGCATTTAAATATTAACCACTTCATAATTCTACAGATGATTGACAGCTCAATGTTAACTTTAGCTGCCGTATTCTACTTGTGAAATGTCACTTGATCCGCTCCCTTGGCAAGTCAGAAGGAGCTTCTTTCTGGGACCAACATTTTCCAAATATTATTACACGGTCTGGTCTATAAATAGTCCACACATTGTCTTAAGAGCCACCTTAAACAGTTTGAAACACTGTCCTCGGGGGTTCCTGCCTTCCCGGCCGTCGGACCTGAAGATGCGCGGATCGGCAAGAGAACAGAAATTACCGGAGTCAGCGAGCGGTGCGGGAGCGGTGCGGAAGCGGCGCAGCCGGCCTGTCCGCCCCCCGTCCCCCCCCGCTCCAGCACCACCTCCGCAACCGGCACCAGTCTGCCGCGGCGGCTGCCGGGCGCCACGGAGCCCGCACGCACCCCAGAACGCACTCAGAGAACTTTCGCTTTGTTTGTTTGTTTGTTTTTAAATGCCGCTCCTGCCTTACGACTCGGAGCGAACCCCCGAGCGCCCACTGGGCCCCTGTCAGGCCACGCTCCGGCGGGGAAGCAGCGCGGGGACCGGCCGCTCCGCCCACTCTCCCCTTCTCCGCCGGGGCCGGGCCCGGCCCGGCCAGGGCGCCGCAGGGGCGCTGGGCTCAGCGGCCAGGGACAAACCGCAGTGGGCAGCACGAACCGAAGGGCAGGCGAGGAGGCGCAGGGCTCCCGCCAGCCCGGTGAGGGGCCGGGGCCGGCGGCAGAGCACGAACCGGCAGCCCCCGGGCGGGGGG
>VZSF01005830.1:24893-41500 GCA_013398295.1 Chionis minor | reverse complement strand
GCGCGGAGCGGGAAGCGGCGGCGGCGGGGCCGGGCCGGGCAGGGCCAGTGCCCCGCTGCGCTTCGCTCCGCCCCAGGGGGCGGTGGCGGCCCCCGGGCCCGGCGTCCCACCGCGGGGAGAAGCGCTCGGAGTCCTGCGCCTCGGGCAGGTTCGGTTCCTCAGGAGCGGAGCAGGAGCCCCACGGCCGACCGGCGGCAGAGGCCGCTCCCGTGGCCGCCCTCGGCAGCGGAGGGGACCGCCCCGCCTCAGAACCCTCACCCTCCCGCTCGCAGCAGCTCCTCTGCTCGACGGGGGAAGCACTGGCGTACTAAGAGCATTTCGGAAGCTGAAGGGGATTGCATTTGCAGGCGAGCACCAACTATATAGTAGACAGACAAACAAACAATCACATCCTTCCTGTACAAATACTAATGGCCGAATCATAGCAGACTCAGACCGCCATCATTTTCCATCTAACTCCTTCATCGCCAGAGCAGCCGGCACTTCAGGTCAGCAGCGGCAGCAGCAATTGCAGCATATTCTACTTGAGTCAGCATCGCGGGGGGGGTAAACATTAAGCTACTTGTTTTCTTCAAACAAAAGCGGCGGAGTATTCTCCTACCTCTGCACTTTGTACCAACGGTGCAATGCAAAAAATTCCCCCTTTCCTCACTCGGCTTCACCTGGCAGCAGCAGATTAGTCAGGAGCGGGAAGCGGCTGCTGGAAGCAGCTTTACCCAGAGACTCAGGGTTAGCGTGCCTTGTGTATACAAATGGCAGCTGAACGGGTAATTAATGAAATTCCCTAAAAAAAAAAATAATAGCACTGTGCCAAAGTTACCTGCAACCTAACTCCGGGGTGTAAGACGCAGGATTTCCACATACAGCTGTTGTTGCAGAATGCCCAGCTGTCCGTACACGCCAGCGCTCACACCCACTCCTTCCCCACAACCGCTTCGGTTGTCTCCTGCCCGGCCCTTCCCTTCTGCCTGCAAGGATCTCCTGCCATCCCGGGGCTCCCTCTGCACCCAGCTCTCTGCCCCCCACCCCACGCTCTCCCCGGGCACCCCCCTCCCTCTCCGCCCTCCGCCCCCTCTATGCCGGGCGTCCAACAAACCTACACCTCGACTCCACCCACGGTTTTCTTCCCCACCTCGTTCCTCAGACCCCGCATCTCTTCCTGATGGCAACTCATTTGCCTTTTTATCTTCCTCACCTCTCCCCCTTTTATTCCAAGCAACATGTGTTTTTAAAACTGCATTGAGAGAATGAACACACTCTATCATTTGCTCATAACACGCCTGACATTGTATTTTCCCAAGATCGCTTTATTCCCCCCACCTCTTTCACTCCTCATGCCAGACATTTTGTAACATCTTCTCGCTCAAAAGCTTTCTTTGTAATATGTAAAACACCAAACACCGCAAGCTTAGTCAACAAGTGGAACTCATTAAAATGACTATACAAAGCTGTCAAACAGTTCTTTGGGAATTACTTTATTAAAAATAAAGTTACACTGAAGCAAAGTCTGAAGTAATTTTCAGAAATAAAACTTTCAGCATTCAGAAATAGCCATCCACTTATATAAACATACATTTTTCAATAAGGCATTTGAGATGCTTCCTCTGCTAAAAAAGAGGGAGGGGAAGGGATACATTTACAAACACAAACCAAACCTGCTACCACTTTACTTACAGTTTACCAAAGATGGCAACACATTTTTACAACCACAAACATTTTGTTGCTTTTATGCTATTGTTTAGCTACTTTCAATGGCATCCTGTGAAAATTTCAGTGCATCTGGAAGGCATGAAAGGCAGGTCTTTACTGTCATTTCCAACGGTACCTTGCATTCTGGCAGACACCGACATGGTTGCACCTTCGCATTGGTATTTTTAGCTCGTCGCACTACACAGCATTTGATTATAGGTATCATCAAAAAACGCATCTCAAAGTACTATTTGTAGAAGGATGATTTCCGAAGGATAGTTTTCAAAGGTGACATTTTAAACTAAAGCCAGCAGGCAAAATGAGCACAAATATGTACAATTACACACGCTACGGAATTACGCGAATTGTGTCTTCTTTGGAATCTGTAAGAAAAGCCACAAAACTAAAGTGCTTCTCAAATGTGTCCTCATTGATTAAGAGGACAGGTATTTTATACAAGTGATCAGTTGCACACCAACATCATTATGGTGCTGAAAGAGGCTTTTCAACAGAAAGATAAATACTATCAGCACTAAATTTTAGCTTTGCAATTAAGCTCATATAATTTTAAGAATTTCCAGACAAAAATCCCAAGTGTGCAGAATCTATTTATATCCATTAGAAAATATAAAGTTAAAGAAATAAATGCTTATTACTCTAATACTGTCAGCTTTTAGTGCAAGTTTTACTTTTTATCATGCTATGGGATTTTCAAAAATTTCATACAAAGAAAAAAATTAACACACGCATGGGCTAACCTATAAAGTCAAAAGTTAGCCTATGTAAGAACTGAAAGTTCTCACACAAACGGTGGGGTAACGGACCAACCAAATATATCATTCAGAAATTAAGCCACTCTGTTATTCAAAACTGCTAACAGAAAACCTTCATTTAAATCCAGAGTAAGTATCTTACAGTCTTTGCTAGGCACTACCTGGCTTTTAAATCTTCAAGTTAAAAAGTGACAAAACCAGAGGTTAATTTAAAGCTGAAGAGTTGACTCTTCTTTTGCAATTTAGGTTTAGTTTCTGCTATGGAATACCAATTCCACTTTACAGTCAATTTCACATTCTGTTGTCGTAAACCTCGCATTAGGAGGACTGCTAGTGTTTTCTAGATCTCCAACGAGGGGGGAAAAAAGATTCCTTAGAAGAGTACATATTATTTCATCTGATACGAAATTCTGCTAGATCAAAAGGTATATAAAGAGATTTAAGGATGATTAAGAATAATTATTTAGAAGTTAATTGTTACATGTCCTCCAAAAGATCACTTTCGATGTTTGAGAGATCTTTCAAATAAAAGGCAAGATGGAGTGCCCCCTTCCAAAACACCCAAGAACAGGTTTCCTTGGCAACTGGTTTGACGATGGTAAACAGCACTAAAATTTTGCACGTGAAGAGAGGCAGGTCCTGATACACTAATACTGTATGAACTACAGAACCTTTTACTCCACATGGAAGGTAACCACGAGAAAGCCTTTGTGTAAGACCTGTATCTGTAGTGCCATGGCGGTATTGTCCACCAGTGCCTGTAACTGAAAAACCTGAGTGCAAGCCCCAACTTCAGGATTGTGCACGTGGAGTTTTCCCCTACGAGCGGGCTGTTGGTCTCGCCCAGGCTGCAACCAGAGAACACGGCGTCACTGCTGACGTGGGGAAAACAGCGAATGCGAAGTGGCAGGCAGCACAGATGTCGTCTTGAATATCTGCTTGGCACCACAGAGGACAGACTTCTGTTTCTTATAAGAGAAATCTGCCCTCATTTATATTCTGAGATAAAACATCTGCATCCAGACGCTGCACACTCCTTTCATGTTAAGAACATGGTATATTCAAGGATTCACTTGGCCTCCACGCCTGGGTTTTTTAAGTTGGTACCTGCTTGTTTTTAGTGAGCCCTGATAATCAAGAATGTTTGGATCCAGGAATCCAGGCTGATTCGATCCAATCTACACCTATGAGTCAGTTGCAAGAAAGAATCCTCCAGGGTTAAAAGAAATGTCGTTTAGTCATTTCCAAAAAGTATTTGTCATTATTTAAGTTCAGTTATAATGTTTCTTTACACAGAAAATGCTAATAGCCTCTCATTCACTGATCCTTTTGGTACTAAATGATGTCCTTCACTCATTTGGTAAATTAAATGTTTACGTACTGCTTTTACCAAAATAACAATGACTATTTGCTAAAGCATTAACAGATGTTTTGGACCATTGTCCCATAACTAATATTTGACAAACTGACAGTAATAGCTTATAGACAGAGAGGGTAAGCCCAGCAACTTTTAATATCGAGTTGAAAACTATGCTGTCAGTTCATTTATGGAATGCAACAACTGACAAAAAAAAAATCTCCTCTTTCCAGAAGTGTAAATGGCTCATTCTCACTGACTATGAAAGCCTATGTTTTTCTGGAAAGAAAGTAACAAAATAAGCTGGAAACAAAATAAGCTGGATTTTAAAAGTGTGGTATTTCTTTGTTTAACCTTTTTTGATGTTGTATCATTTCTTCAAAGCTATTATATTGAATGGACATGGAGCTAAAGTTAGACCAAACCTTCCCTCCATAGATGGCTTTGCAGCATTTTCAGGATACAAAAAGGTAAAACTTTGCATTAGACTTGCAAAAATTAAGAACAGCTCCATTTTTGCCAACTGCTCTCCCATGCACACACGTTTACCTAAAGAACAGTTAGAAGAGACATATTACTGGTTTTACACTGTTGATCCGTTTGTTAACACGCATGCAATTCCTGTGCTAGCACAGGCCAAACACAGAAAGGCTCAAGCTGCTATTAAGCTATGAACTCTGTAGCTTTGGTCTCCTGTATCTCAGCCTAAGCCTTGCTCAGCTGTACTGCTTCATACTGGCAGCATGTACATCCACAGCAAAAGTATCATCAAAGGACAATCCATTGTTTCTCATTTCTCCCTGGCAACTGGAGACTTTACGAACCCATTCCGTTTTGCAAGCCCCCAACTGTAATAATAAAACAAGTTCTGCAGTCGGTCCTACATGCAACGTTTACATTTCACACCTTCAAGGCCCTACACGTGAGACACCACCACCCTACACGTGAGACACCACCACCCTACACGTGAGACACCACCACCCCCCCCAACCAGCTACTGACTGCATGTGGATATCTTACCCATTCCAAAAGGAATGAATGCCTCTTTCTTAATTAGCTGGCCATTTTCATCCAGAAATCTTGACGGTTGAAATTCATCTGGTTTCTCCCAAATGTTAGGATCTCTGTGCACTGACCACAAGTTGGGCACAATCACACTGCCCTTCGGAATAGTATATCCCTGCAGCACTTCAAACAAAAGCACAGAGACAGAGAACTGACAAGTTGCTAGAAGTAAACAAGGGAGACTCATTAAAAAGATGGCTAGAAGATGTCACAAAAATGATACGGATCCCTAGCTGTTGGCTGCAAATGTAGTAGGAGCTTAAGGCAAAGGTGGTCTCTGCTGGCCTGCCTGGGTCAGAATCACGCTGGCCAGAGCAGCTGGAAAGACACCAAGTTACACCAAGAGCTCCCTGCAGGGAAAAGGCAGCAGCAATCGTTAGAAATGCACACTGCTGCATGGGAGCGCAGCGACGCAGTTTCCTCCTGTTCCTGTGCAGTCACAGAGCGCCACCATAGTGAAGGCGGAGGTCAGGAAGAGGGACAGGTTTTGAACTGTTATCACAAAAGGGTTTGGAAGTGACTCGTTTCATTTCAGCTTGTTGCACCTCACTGCAAGCCAAAACATTTAAAAAAGCAGATGAATTCACTACTGGATTTGACAGCCAAGTATTGCTACCTCCCACTCACTTTAGCCAGTTCTCAGCTATGTTTATGAAAATGTATAGCCAACAAGACACCTCGGAAAAGGATAGTTGTTATTGTTTTCTGTAGGTGCGGAGCTAAATGGTAGAAGCCCTTCAAGCTTTAGTAAACCAATTGCTCCAAACCGATGTTTTCAGACCCCTGTGTCAGATGGCCAAAACCAACTCTGCTGTTTCAGCTGCAAATGTGATGTCTCAGCTTCCAGCTACCACTAAGCACATCAGTCAACACAAGCTGACCCCCCGAAAAGAAATCACTCTAAATAAAAAAACTTCCAGATGTTAGGTCAGGCACGCTGCTTAAATAGAGGAGTATCTCAAGCCCATCTGCTCCCTACAAATGGCATTTTACATATTTAGGTTACATGTCTAACATGAGGTCTTTGTAAATTCTCACTAGAAGTTCCATCAGATCTTCATCCACAAAAGAAACGCTGTATTAACAAGTCTCTACAAACGCTTACCAGCGGTTTCTGAGGCCATTCGAGGAATAGAAAGGGGAACAACCGCAGTCATCCTCTGCACTTCCATAATGGTTGCCTCTGTGAAGGGCATTTGAGCCTTGTGGGTAAGAGAGGGAACTTTGTCACGTCCTAGAACTGCTTCAATTTCTGCATGAACCTTCTCTATTCAGAGGGAGCGAGAAAAATAAAAAATTAAAGACGCACATTATGTGAGAAGACATCATCTCCATTTCATTTGCCTATGCTTCATTGTTTACATAGATTTGTCAAAAATGACTGCAAGACATGCGATCCCTAGCTGAAATAACTATGCCAACATAAGCCTTAAGAATGGACTCAGTTAAGAACAAAACAACTAAGCGCAGTCTTGACAACTGTCAAGAATAAAGTCAAGACGACAGATGTTGCTAGCACTTCTGTATTGGAAAAGTGCAGGAAAAGTTCTGTTCCAGTTCCAAATGTATTCATAATCTTAGTTTAAGAATTTAACTACACAGTAATTTGAATGGTTAAAACATCAAGCTTCTGGCCTGCATTAAAAAAAAATGAACAAAAGGAGACTGCATGAACTGTGTGCCTGAGCTGACCTCTGTCCCTGGGGAGATCCAGTTCTCAGAACTGGGAAATGTGGTGAAAAGATGGGAAACCTTTTCATGCAGCTGCTTTAGATACTTCATTCTGGAGCAGGAATTATGGTGCTGTTACTGCAAGCGTTGACACCATTTAACTGGTTCTTGTTGTTTCCTACTTTCTATTCACAGAACCTAAACTCAGTTCCTAGTTCCTATTCAGAACCTACTTCCCAGTTCCCCCAAAAGGCAGCAGCAGATACTCCTTAACCCCCACAGCCCTTCTGCAAAGGAAAAAAGAGAAGTCCACGAGCTTATCTCCGGTCTCATTCACATGAGGCACAAAGCGTCAAAACACTCTTTGACCCTTTCATCTCACTAAAGGCTCATCGTACAAGCAGTTCTCTTCAAAGAGGTTTCCAAGATGCAAGATTTGCTTCACCCATGTACAGGATGGTGCGACTTTCCTTCCATGTAACTTAGAAACTGGCTACACAGCAAAAGACACTCTTGAAAGAGGAGACATCAAAATTAGCCTTTACTCAAAAATAATAAAAGTCAGTTTTCATTTTTTACCCTTGATACCCTGAACATTTTGTGGTCGTCCTGCTTGCGTTTTCCAAGATTCAGAATCCAGGTTGCTGATACTCTGAGTTTTTGCTTTTTTCCTCTTCTAAGCACTAATTCAAGATTAAATAAAAGCTCAGTGCAAAAAACTTTCCCCATTTTCAGAACATGCAGAAATACTCTAAGAACTATATTCAAGGAGCAGTTGCTGCCACCTACTGGGTTTGCTAGGAAAACAAGTTCTCAAATGAGAAACACACTAAAAAATACCTTGACAGCAAGAGATTTGCTAATGGTGTGGCTCTCGAGTACCTGCTTTGTGGGGTTTTACTACTTTTTTTAATGACATATTACAGCCCTGTATTCAGGTATGCAGATCCACAGTAAATTAAGCAAGTAAAGTTTTCAATATTAAAAAAAAATGAGACTGTCTCCTGCCAAATGTCACACCAGCATTTTATCATGAACAACATTTCTTTGGAGTTTGTAAAGATACATGGACCTATACAGAAAGTAGCCAAACTGCTGCTCACATCACCAACTGCAAAAACATAGACTTCAGGAGTTCTCCGCTAACAGCATGTTATTTGAACTGCTCCATTGCATTTCATGTATTTAAAAATCTCACAGGTCTTCAGAAATCAAAGACCAAAACCAAGTCAGGGAACAGACCAAACCAAATACTCCCCCCAGCCTCCCTATATGAACCCACATGTGCACACACCCCGCCTTCTCTTTTTCCATGCAAAAAGCAAAACTGGCTTCCACGGACAAATACATTCTTTCTGATTTTTTAACCCTGATATCCCTTCATTTGCCCTTCTCTTTCTGCAACATTTGCTACTGCTGAAAGTTATGCAATTCAGGTATTTCCTTTAGGGGATTAAAAGAAACATATTAACAGGGGGAAAAAAGAAAAAAAAGAGGCCCATACATGACTCCCAGGCAATCAGGACACATAAGGAATGGGATATTAGCAGTAAGAGAATCGCATTACGTAGCTAAGTGACACACTCTGGACTACTGAGCTTATTTATGTTGTTTGGCAACAGCCACAATATAAGGAAAGGCAAAATCAGAGAGGCACTAAAACTTCTGCTGAGATCAGCAAAAGAGAGAAAACTGACTAACACATACATGTACAGTATCAGGTAGTAGGAAAAGGGTTAAAAAAAACCCCAAAGGCAAAACTCTTCTAGATCTCATTTGTGTAATGTAGAACATACCTAATTAATGTAACTGCATATCAAGTCAAGCAGTGATAACGCACAGCCATTGAAAACAGAAGAATAAGCCCGTGCAAGAGAATTTGATTTTACGTTTGTCCCCAGTGAACTGTCCCTCCCATATACTGAACTGCTGCCCTATTTTGCAATCTTTGCTCAACGATTTGGTTGACTTTGTGCAATAAACTATGATCTTGACCTATTTAAAGAGATTATTCCAGACAGATAGGTGCTGTAAACAAGTATCTATTTGCTTATTTGCAACGCAGCTGCAGCACATGAAAACCTCCAACATCTCAAATACTTGATAAAAGTATTCCAGGTTTATATTGTTCTTAGATAACTTGAAGTTTACTCTTCTTCACTCCAGGTTAGCAAGAAGTCTGGGCAAAGCAGTGGTCTCTTGGGGAAATGTTTCACTACTATAAACTGAGGTAGAATTACCTAAGTTGAATCTGTTCATCCTGCCAAAGTTTCCAGCCCGCATATACTTAATCTTTCTAGCAGAAATCAGTTGCTATGTAGGATTTTAGGAGAAGCTGCTGATAAATTAATAAATTAATTGCCTTATTCTTCTTAAATTCAGCCAACTAAATTTGCTAAATAGTACTGGCTTTGCAACCACGTGCACTGTAACAAGACTCAGCACAGAAAAATATTTAACCAAAATTAATTTTAAGTCTTTGGCAATGGAAATTTATCCTAAGAAGTCCTGAAATGCAACTCCAGCAAGTACTATTTTAGTACTTTAACCTCACCAGCACCAGGTACTTTTTATACCTGCAAAAATCTACAAGTCATTTTCTAGAACTCTGTCACAAACAATAGTGAAATCATAGCACCATCAAATAATTTGGCTTGCAAGGAACCTCTGGAGGTCATCTGATCTAAACCCTTACACAAAGCAAAGTCATCTTCCAGGTTAGATCCAACTCTTGAGGGTTGATCAGACCACTCAGGGTCACACCCCACTGAGTTTTGTCTACTTCCAAAATCAGAGATTCTGCTAACCCTCTGGGCAATGTGTTGCAATCCTTGCTATCTTCATAGGGAAATTTTTTCTCTTACTATCCAATCAGAATTTTCTTGTTGTAGACTGTCTCTGCTGCTTCTCTTCCTCCCACTGCACTCCTCAGAGGAGACTGCCTCCAGTTTCTTAGCATCTTCTGTTCAGGTAACTGTAGACACCATAAGGTCTCCCCTTGGTCACCTTTCCCCACTGCTGAACAAGCCCATTTCCTTCAGCCTCTCCTTTGGGGCCACATGCTCCACGTGTCTTTCCACATGGGTGTCCATTATCAGCAACCTACCCAACTGCCACGACCGTTCAAGACTGATGGCGAAAGGCCTTGCAATGACATTGACCAGCCGGCACCGTGGACTTGTGTTAGTCCAATTTGCTTAAGCTGTCTCTAATGTGATCTTCCTCTACAGTGGCTAGTGTTTCCCTTCCCCAGACCCCGCTGCCAAGCTCGAGAAACTCCCTGCTCAGGGAGGCATCAAAGCAGACCGTGCCACGAGGTATCTCACATATCTTACATCCCTACTATAGGCCTGGAATGCCACAATTGCCAAAGATTTTGAAACATGCTAAAGTTTCATGGAATTGCTTGGGAAAGCTAAAGTTGTCCCAAACCAGAAGAAATGCATAAACTAAAGGGCCACTTAGATAGTTAATATATAGCACTAACCTAGAGATCATCATAGCAGAGCAAGATAGAAGATGTCTGATTACACATTAGCTAATTACATGTACGCATGTACTATTTGCACCCCAAATGACTTCTCTACTGACACTGTTTGCTTCTGTTTCTGAACATTCATCTAGAGCTTTACAGTTCTGAATAAAACACCTAGAATAAAAAGTCTTACCTTGTACTTCTGGGTAGAGGGACATGTAGAGCAGGCACCACAGCAATGTGTTGGAAGTAGTGTCTGTGCCTGCGATGAAGAGGTCACCAATGATAAAAAATAGGTAGTCTTCATTAAAACTGCTCTCCTTGTTGTTCTTTTCTTCTTCTGCATGGATGAAGTACATATCAATGAAGTCCCTGGGATTTGCTGCATCCAGTGTATCCCTGTGCTGTGCAATTATTTTCTTTAGAAAAGCAGTAATATCTAATTCTGTTTTCCTAAGTTCCCGGAAAGGCCCGAAGGGAAGGTAGTACAGCCAAGGGCAGATATTGACCAGGATCATGTAGCTGTTCACGCTTAGCTCTAGGGCACGGGCCATGTTCTTCAGCATCGTCTTGAACTCAACATCCTCGTAGTCAAAACGCCTGCCAAAGGCCATGGAACAGATAACATTGGACACTGCGTTGCGAATGATGGGAAAGGGATTAAATGACTCCTTTCCATGCTTCAGCATTTCCTCCTTTATAAACTTCAGCTCCTCAATGATTTTAGGCTCTAAGCTGTGTCTTCCTACTCCAAAATGACGCAGTGTTGAGAGAGAGAATTTCCTCTGTTGCTTCCAGACAGGGCCATAAGGTGCAAAAATAACACCTGAAAGAGAAAGGGAGAGTCTGAACAAAAATGCTCTATTTTCAAGAAGAAATAGTTAGACAGGCCTGCAACCCAAGAACCAGAATAGAGGGAAACAATACACAGCACATCTATCCCAAGCACTGGGATAGGAGCTAAAGGAAGAACACAAGGTTCATCCTAACAGCTTAGGGAAACCCTGCCTCTCCTTTTCCCAGTTGGTGAAATGAATGTAACAGCTACATCAATATTAGCCTTTGCAAGACACTAATAGATGGAGAAAAGGTACTGTAGATGCTTTATTCCGAATGATACGAATTTTGTACCAACGGTTACTCTGGGACATGCGTTAACTATAGCCTTTTCTCAATGTCCTGAGACACAAATTCCTCCAGCGAAGCAGAACAGAAGATACTAAAACACAAAACGGTTTGCATTTCTTTTTCCCTTCACGTTATGCAAACTTCTCAACATTGTTTGTGCGTGTACATATTTCTATTACAGGCAAGGTTTTTCTTTAACTTACAATTAAAAGACAGGATACGCATGCTGTAAACAAAATGGGAAGGTGAAGACAGGTTCAGAGCCACTTGGCAAAAACCTCCTTGATTTGCATCTCAACAGTTTTGATGCCTCTAGGCACGTGTTCTGCACGATTGTGTCATTACATTTAAATTAAATCCCTTGGCTTCAGGTGTAAGTATTGCTCACTTACAAAGAGAAACATCTCTTCTATTGAATTAACAGACCACACCAAAGAACAAAATACACAACCTGCTATTTCTAATGTACTCTATGGTTACCAGGAGAAAATTTAAAGTCATCAAAACACACGCTAGTTCTGCTTTTGTTCTTCTAGTAAAGTGACACCACATGTGTTTTTTTCTGGAAATAAAAACGGACTTCATAAAAGCAACATCGATTCTTCTGTCAACTGCAAATCTTAATGTTAAATTTAAAAGAAAGAGAAATGCCCATAAGAAAATAGCAATAGAAAGATGCACCATGCTTCAATACTTAACATTACTTACATTTCTATTACAACTTAACGTTCATAGCCCCTAACGCAAAAAGGAGAATAAACAAGTAAGAAACCTATAGCTAGAAGCGGAAATCTGTAGACATGTAAATGAGATAACTGTACTCAGAAGGGTCTGCAACGCGAAAGGTATAAATAGTTCAGCATAACACAAAGCTGGTAATCTTTCTAGCCAGATTTTCTGATTACATTATCTACTCATAGTAGTGATGACAGACTGTAGAATACAAACACATGACCCAGTTTCAAAAGCCCTCAACAAAATAAGCGGAACATTATGAAAAGTCAGAACAAGCTGAGAATCAGCTGAACATCATCTTCTCTGCATGAAGACATTCATTAGGAAATCATCTCAAATGTCTACCCCCTGGCACTTCAAAAACAGAACCAAAAACTTTTCAGATGCCCTTTCTCAAGTAACGTTTGCTGGTAGCACTGGCGTCCTCAAATAAGGTAGATGAAAAAACAGGCTTATTTGGGGCTGAATTTGGCCAAGAACCAAGTTTGAGTTTTCAGGGTTTGTGGCTGGGGTGGAGATTTCTTGGAAGAAAACAATGTTATCACTATTTCTATCTCACAATAAATACTTCCAAAAGAGGCTATACTTCCACAGTCTCTTCCCCTTTCTGTCATAAGGAAAATTAGTTTTAGGATCTGAATACCTTCATAAAAGAAAACAGACTTATTGTCCTGAATGTAAAAAAGACTGTCCTAGCCACATGGGAAGACTAACACCAACAACAAACCTTCCCACACTCTGAGAGTCACTCCAGCAGCCCTGCACAGGGCATGGCTGCGTGGCATGATGTCTTCTGAAGTCCCGAAACCCCAAACTTCTGCAGAACACTAATAACTTATTCGCAAATCGGGAAAGAATAATATAGGAGACAGATTAAGGAAGAAGAAGAGCATGAAGTTAGATTAACAGAGAGATGAGAAGAAAAACTGCCAACTGGACCACCACCAGGCAATAATAAGGGAATAGTACTTCAGTGTTTACAAAGAAAATCTCCGCATGAGTTGAAAAGTCAACACACCCAGCACAGACAACTGTATTCTTAAAAAAACCCCCAAAACAACAACAAATAAAACAAACAAAAAAAACCAAAACAACAGAAAACCTGAAGAAAATACAATAATAAATTCTGGAGCAACAAGAACCCAGAATAACTAGGACTCCATGCTTATTACAGAGGGTTAATTTCTATGAACTGGTAATGAGAACCTTTCAATACAACCAACAAAGCAACAAACACACGTTACATCAGAAAGTTTTTACTTAAAAAATTCAAATCCTTACAAGAATCAAATTATGACAAAAGCTAACTCCCACTGCCCCAAATTTCTCACTGCTAGCTCTAGTGTTGCTGCAATACTGGGAACATTGACAAATACAGAATTCACAACATTTAATAACATTTAACTTCTGTATTGTCCGATGTCTACATCTGGATATGCACGGGGCAGGACTACAAAGGCAGACAACCACTCAAGGTCCATCCACTCTAGAGACTGACTCTTTGCTACCTCTCATAGCTACAGAATGCAAAAACACTTTACAAAACCAAAAAAAAGCCAAAACTTACTCTTTCTTCCCAATGTAGTATTTATCCTTCCGCAGGTGCCTGTGCCTGCGGCTAAGAACTGACCTCTACCTTCTCCCTTAAGTTCTCACCACACTTCCCATCCAGCCAAGAAGGTCTCCCTTCCATGCAACTCAGTTGTTGAAATGCAGTTATTTGCCATTTCTGATACTCCTACCTGCTCTCTCCTAGGCACCGTATTTTATTTCCATATCACATGCAATAAAGCTACACACAGCTGAGATAAGCCCTTCTTTCCCCCCATAACATACCCTGCTGGTCATCTCAGAGTAAAGAAAAAACTACAACAGAAAATGTAGCTTTAAAGAAAACAGCCTCATAAGTTTACACCAGGTGGTTTGTTCACAGAACAAAGATGTAGGAATCTGAAATGGACACCTACTGACTCAAAGTGTCCCAGCATTGTAGTACCCAAGTCGTGAGTGGTAGATGTGAAGTTACATGATCATCCTGCTTTTACCAATTCTTTTCCTAGTACATACAAGCACAACTATCACCGCCCTGATCCATAGCGACATCTCACCCATAAACTCCTGAAACCAAGCACGGGAGACTCACAGACGAAACTTAAGAGGGCTCCAGTCTGAGTGTTGTAGCCCATCCAGCTCCTCCATGAACCATGCACAAAAAGAAACAATTGTTAGCTCTGAGCTTCCATGGAGGGTATCTGAAAACTGAGGTTAGAAATTTACATTGTACGTATACCATTAAAAAAAACAAAAAAAAAAAAAAAAGGAAACCCAAAGCTTTCAAAAAGCAATTATCTCTCACCTGTTACGCCATCAGTTCTGCAGCAACTGCCTTCCCAGTAGCACAACTGCAGCACTGCAGAGGTTCCGTCCTCTCCTACGTGCCACCACTAAACCCAAGCTAGCCCACTGAGAGCAGCTGTGACTTCCAGCGGCTTTTGGAGAACCTCCTTGCACGGGGGCCAAGCAGGCCCACGCTACCCACGTTCACTGACTTGCTTCCCTTTGTGTACTCAGAATACACTACCCCTGCAGTTCTCTCTACAATACTCTGGTAACAATTCAACTTGCTGCGCCAGCTAACATAAGCGATGCATAAGAGGTATGTTTTATGGTCAGCTGGGCAGCCTTCATGTAACAGTCCTCAGGTGCCTAAGTGCAGCTGTGGTGACCTTCCAGATAAAACTAAACGTAAAGCAATGTAATGTTGCTGCCGCAGATCAGCGTAGGCAGGCAGGCACCGTCCCCACGCTTGGCCACAGCACGCTCTGCACATGAGGCTCCTGACGCTTCTGACTCCCCTGGAGCATCCACCCATGGAAGCTGCTAACTGCCTTGGCTACTCTTGTGCCATCACGTTCAAAAAAGTCTAACAGAGAACTGCCTGCAGAGAACAAGAAACTTACAAAATTAAAAGCATTCAAGGAAAAAGAAATCCATGAGCCTGAACATGCACCACTAAAACTGATCTAATGTCTAACTGCTCTTCCCCTTTCCTCCTGCAATCCTTGTTAAAAGTACTGTACCTAAAACTATTCATGCGCTGTAACAATAACTACATGCCAGTGAGATCTGTCTCAAACCAGTATCATTAAGCCAGTATCGCTAATAATTTATTTTTTTATCCTTTAAACCAATTACAGCAATAGTATCTGATTGCTTTTTGATAAACATGATCTAGGTCCCTCACTTTCCTCTTATCTTTACTGGGGTAATTCTGGTACAGTAAAACATTGAAGATAAAAAGTTTCAGGCACTTAACCTTTCAGGCTTGGAAAGGAAAAAAAAAAAGATAAACAAGTTTCACAATACAGTTAGCACATTAACAAGCCTCCTGGGCTAGTCCTCCTAAACTGAAAAAGGAAAAGTAGTTTTCCACAAACACTGAGATCTGTAATGGACCTAAAGACCAAATATGAAGAAATTCTGATACAGCCATCACGTGTTTAAACTCCCAAGGCCCCTTTTTTTTGGTGAAATCTAGTAAACTCTCCTTTGACCTATTCAAAAAACCCCCAATATGCTCAGTAAGTTTTGACAAGCAGAATAATGCACCTGCAAGCCTCTCAGCAAAAGCAGCTCGCACGCAGGCAGCACAGACTGCGCAGCTACCAGACTCTGCTGAAGCCCACTCTCAGCCATCGTTACCTTGCCAAGAACCGGGGAAGCGCACCGTTGCTTCATACTGCTGCCAAAGCATTTGACATTTCTTCTCCTGATGTAGAATCCTAGAATGGTTAGAGTTGGAATGAACCTTAAAGATCACCTAGTTCCAAGCCCCCTGCCATGGGCAGGGACGCGTCCCGCTAGACCTGCTTGCTCAAAGTCCCATCCAGCCTGGCCTTGAACACTTCCAGGGATGGGGCATCCACAGCTTCCCTGGGCAACCTGTTCCACTGTCTCACCATCCTCACAGTGAAAAATTTCTTCCTGAGATTTAATCTAAATCTCCCCTCTTCCACTCTGAAGCCATTACCCCTCATCCTATCACTCCACGCCCTCTCCAAAGAAGTCCCTCTCCAGGTTTCCTGTAGGGGCCTTTCAGATGCCGGAAGGCTGCTATAGGGTCTCCCCAGAGCCTTCTCTTCTCCAGGCTGAACAACCCCAACTCTCCCAGCCTGTCCTCATAGCAGAGGTGCTCTAACCCTCTGATTATCTTTGTGACACTCCTCTGCACCTGCTCCAACAGGTCCACGTCCTTCCTGCCCCGAGGGCTCCAGAGCTGGATGCAGTACTCCAGGCGGGGTCTCAGGAGAACAGAGTAGAGGTGCCGAATCGCCTCCCTCGACCTGCTGGCCACGCTGCTTTTGATGCAGCCAAAACCAGAGAGCCCTTAGGTGGCAGAGCAGCTGTTCCTTAAATCCCTGCGCAATCGCCATTCCCTCTCCTGCACGCTGCCGAGCTCGCAGGGATGCTGCACCTTCGCCCCGTGGCTTCCCCCTGCCCGCGGTGGGCCACCGAGCGGGGCACGGGACGCGGGCGGCCAGCGCAGAGCGGGCAGACGGCTCCAGTCCCTCGCTGGCAGTGACGAGCCGCCAATTTCGGCGCAGCAGCGGCGCAACCGAGCTGCAGCGGCAGCAGCCGCTCCCCGCTCCGCAGCCCGGCGAAGGAAGCGCCGCCCCGGCCGCCCCCCGCGCGGGTCCCGCCGGCCGCGGCCCCC
>VZSF01005830.1:0-23625 GCA_013398295.1 Chionis minor | reverse complement strand
CCCCCCCCCCAAAAAAAAAAATAAAAATGCAAAGAACAACTGTTGCTTACCCCTTAAAAAGGGTGTTTGTTTTGTTTGTGTNCACCAAAAAAAAAAAACCCCAACTGGTTTTCAGGATAACTCCCCCCACCCTGTGAAATACACCTTAGTGCATTTCCTCCAGCTGCTCAACAGCCTAAACTTTAACCCCTACAAAAGGTAATTACACATTGAGAAAGGCCACTGCATGGTCTCCCCAAAAACACTGGCTGCAGCATCAGCGATTTTAATAAATGCTCTAAAAGAGGAAAGCACTGTGGGCAAAACACAAGTACACCACTTTTAAAGTGACCCCCCCCCCCCCAAAAAAAAAAATAAAAATGCAAAGAACAACTGTTGCTTACCCCTTAAAAAGGGTGTTTGTTTTGTTTGTGTTAGTTGGGGGGGGGGGGGGGTTGATTTTTTTAAAATAGTTGAACATTCAGTAAAGATAGTGACAAGTCTTGAAATAGCAGCTGGACTATATTAAAAAGGTTTTATTGCGATTATACAGAAGTTACAGGAATTGTAGAAATACATAAGCTTCAAATGGTGAAGGACAGTTTTCCTCCAAGCAATTAAGGCAACTGGATGCCATCTCTCTTTAATCTAATATAAATAGCAAATGGGTATTTTGCTAGCCATGGATGAAATAAAGTAGAAAAACTAAGATCACAGATTTAAATTGGCAGAACAGAACGCAGGTTTTCTTTTTGTCCATAATTGGCAGAAATTCAGTGGTTAATTACAAATACACCAATAAAATGCATCTATTAGAAAAATACAGAAAAACCAGGTGAAAATTTATCTGAACAAAAGGCATTTTAAATCTGAGTCTCAAGGAAAGTTTAACTTGTGCAGTCTGAGAATAAGACTGCAGCTAAACTGTTCAGTACAGCTGAAACATTACTATTTTTGCTGATTTTTTTTTTAATAGAATAGTAATCTAGCCTCACGTCCTTCTCGATCTAGTTGAGAAGTAGCACTAGATAAAGAAGTTGTCTCCTTGCCTCCATGTGCGGTTGCAAGATGGGTTTCAGTGGCATATGGCCAATTCTAGGTCACCCAGAGATTAAATTTCACAATAATTTTGATAAAACTTTCATAGTTTTAAGTGAATTTACTGATCAAATGTAAACTTCGCTCTGAAGTATCATTAAATGGATGTTTCTATTTAAAAATAACAGTTGTTGCAATACTAAAGTAATTTTTCCAGTTAAAATTAGAACCAAATAGCTTCTTTTTAAAGAACAAAATCAACAGCAAAATATAACCAAATACTTCACTAATATTCTGCATACCCCAAATAACTACATATACAAGTTTTAGCACTATAATGCTTTCCTTGGAAATCATTCCTCCTCAGTCCTAGTATCAGTGTAATAAAAACCACCTCCATTTAATTCTGCACTTAAAAGAAAATCTATTCCTCAAACTATTTTGCCCTAAATTGAGGAATCAAAGCCTTTGGTGACTCTAACAGGTAAAAAACACCTCCATGTAACAAGCAAGCACACATCCCTCCCTCCACACCCAGAGTATAGTCTTTCATTAAAACAACTTTTAAAAAAATTTAAAGAAAACCCCCATAGTTCAAATGAACTTTTTTTTCTTTAAAGATAACCAAGTTACAGAGTTAAGGCTCAAGCAGAAACAGCAGAAGTATAGTTAACACAGTAAACTTCCAAAAGCAATATAATATTCCTTTCTCAAACCTTACCGTAGCCTTTAAATCTCATTAACAGTCCTTAAAACTGTTGACCAGTTAGTCTACCCAGTTGTTGAGTTAGCCAGCACCCATTCCCTTCAAGTATGGGCTCGGGTTTTATGTTTTGTATAAGCTCACAGGCAACTTTTGGATTTTTATCTCCACAGGCACTTTATTGACAAAAAGCATTCCCCTTGTCAAAAGAATATTGGAAATATTTGAAATTCCTGGGTTAGACTAGGGCACTGACAAACATGTTTCTGTAACTCACAGCAGATGCTAATGCAAAAAAAAAAAAATCTGCTCTCAGTCAAGTGCATGTCACATGCTCGCAAAGCTTTCATTTTTGTAGGGCATTTAAACAGGCAGCCACTTAGCTCTTAGTATGTCTGTAAATACTGCAATGTTTTGGTAAATTAAAAAAAGACAACCAGTTTTCTCTGAAGCATCTAGTAATGAAGGGATTGGAAAGTTACATTTCAACATCCTTAGAACCGCTACGGATGACTTTGTTCTCTTTTTGGCTCTTCCAAGCGTCCTACTACAAAATGAAACACTGAAGGAAGCAGCAAGGCACAACACAGACTATTGCTACGGGACTACACATCTTCGCTCAACACCACCACCCAGCCAGCCCTGCTTTTACCCTAGATGGTGGGTTTGTTTCTGCTCTAAATGAAGTTACTGTAGACCTGGAATATTCTTTGTACAGACACAGGAGTTCCATAAAATAGATCTTAAGAGAAGCCAGTTTATTTCTTGAAGTACTAGGTGCACGTGACTCGAGAGAACTTCTTCCAGTATATGAAAAATAGCAGTTTAGTGACTACTTTATATATAAATAGCACTACTTTAGAGCAGAGGGAAGTGCGCCGCAGTGTTCCAGACTGTATCCTTGTACGCACACCCTGCTTGTTCACCAGTGTGCACCTGGACACAGCACCTGCTCCTGTGTCCACATCAATTAAGAGCATCATACTCATTTCAGAGCTGACTATAGGATTTGCAGATGTGTTACAGGCAGATGCTTTTACAATTGCGAGTTAAGTAGTAAGAAGACTTGAACAAGAACTAAAGGCTTTGTATTCTCCATGGAGAGAAAGTGTAGGTACTGCTGCTCAAAGACGCCTCTTGAAAAGATTTAGAAGCGCAGTGGCCTTCATTATATGCAACATAAAATCACAACTAAAAGGGGGGAAAAAAAAGCAACAGTATCTTCTGCGACAGAAGGCACAAGACAGTTTTTCATCTTCAGAGACCATTGTGAAGCTTTAAAGCAAAGTTAGAAAGTTACTTTGCTGTTCCACAATCTAAACAATCCTAGTTTAAGGCTCTTTCAGGTGTTTTTATAGTGTCCTACTATGAATTGCCTTGGTTATTATGTCAAGTTTCACTTCTGTTTTTAGATATGGTTACTTAGTCATGTGTTCCTTCAAGTTCGTTTTTCACAAGTTTCAGCAAAAGCTGGATCTACAGTGCATAATCAGTGTTACCCTAATACAGTTTTGTCCATTTCGCATCCTCTCTCTCTGTCTCCAAGGCTTCAACAATGATGACAAAACCAGAGAATTTTATTTACTTTTTTTTAAACTGTTAGCTTATACCTTAATCCCAATGCCTGTATCCTAATACAATTCTTGTATTTTAGCCCAAGTTTCAGAAGATTGCTATCCTAAGCATGTATCATTAATTTTGGACGTGTAGTCTAGACCCATATACGCTCCTAATGTTTTCCTGCATTAAAAATACTTACTGTAGTATTTTGCAGTTTTTATATAAAACAGTAATAGAAAATGGTCGTATTTATATAAAAAGCATTTATAACAGGCTTAAAACATAGAGAAATTTTGCTTTATTGAAAAGATGATACAACAGCTTTCCTTAATGTTCATGGGTAAGAAGAGAATACCAGCTCTTGATATTTTTTTAAGTGATCATTAGCACCATAAATGGACATAGGTTTTTGATAGTTAAAGATGTGTGTGGTCATGTCAAGTAGTCCAACAAAGTATTGCATTTGTTAGTACACAGGCTGACCATAAAAAGATTAAACTTTTGTGTGCTGAGTAAACCACATAGGACAATTTCTTTAACGTGTTTTTACCAAATTGATGGTCAACAGTGCAAGTGATCATGACAGATAGCACCTTTGGAGATAAAAGCTCTAAGATGCTCACATTATTGCTTTAAGAGTACAGCTAGTGCAATAGTTTTTTGGGTTTTTTTGGTTTGTTTTTTTATACAGTGAACATAGATTGCAACATCTTACAAATCACAACTCTAGTCTAATCTCATGGTATACAGCAAACCACAACACTGCGTTGTCATCTACCTAACCAAAATAGCTGACATGCTAGAAAGTGTCATCCTGAAAGTTTTGCAACATAAAAGCCAACTCTTGCTAATTATGAACAATTTCTGTAAAAATGAGGCCCTGTTTGCAAACAGTAGTGACTTTTTGTGCTGTAGTTTCTATTAAGTGGCAACATGCTGTACAGTGTTTGCAGAACTGGACCCTAACGCTATAAAAGAAAAAAAGGTCCTACATTGGCTCCTTATCATGCCAGCATTGCAGCGTTCCTGTATTACCAGCTAGTGTTCCTCAGCAGCCAATGGCTTTTCTTGCCTAGTTTTTCCCAGGTTGGATACATAGCTCCAATTAACATCCAGATCTACGGATTCAACCTAGCAGAAATCACGCAAGAAGAGCTGTCAGACAAGGATAAAACCCTGTTGCAGTCAAAAGTGAAGTCCTCAGAGTTCTCCTCAGTCACATGGAAAGCACAAGAACCACAGCCGTCAAACCCTTATTTCCTCTCTTCCTTTCGGGTTCCTTGGTGTGACCCTGACCTCACAAAATAGCCAGACTGTATCTTTTTTGCATCTCACACCTGCTCTCCTGAATCAGGAAAATAAAACACGAATGTACTAAACATTCAAAGAGGAAGAATTGATTCCTGAGATAAAAAGTATGCCCCAAGATGTTAGGTTTTGTACTTTAAAATAATTTCAAGTTTCAAATTGGGCAAAGACATGTCTGACAAGAATACCTTTTGGCTCTAGCGTTCATTTTGGAGCCTTCTCAAACGTAAATCCTACGGTTCTGTATCGAGCCATTTAGAAAAGGCATTTAATAGAAGCAAATAAAGTAAGACAGGAGCCCAAAGCAGCCTAGGCTAAAGTGTAAGCAGTATTTTGAGTGGCAACAAACTATGAAAAAAGTGGAATGCAAAACTAGCTTTTACAGATGTAACAAAGCACTGATAACAAGTTTCTCAAAATAGAAGAGGGGCTGGAGTTTAGCAATGTTATTTAAGGTCCATATACAAACACTTCACTGGTAGCAATAAGAGTAAGCAGGGAGATAAATTTCCTCTTGATATTCTCAGCACTCCTGCCATCTCTAATTCAAAAAAAAAATTAATCGCAACAATAGTAATTTAAAGAGAAAAAATAGACCCACTCATTTTAAGTGCAACTCAGATGCTTGAGGTACCACCAGATTATATACCCCATTGAATGAGAATGCAGCTCTCTGGTTTTGCAGTGATCTCCCTTTCCAGCCCTTTCATAGTTTTCTAGATTGTTAGTGATCTTCACGACACTTTTTAGCTGTTGACCCCTTTGGTACTGCGCTCTCAGTACCAAAAAGGAGCTTAAAAGGACAAGCAATGACGGTGCACAGCCTGCTAAGTACAACCTAGTTCATCTTCCCAGAGAAGCCTCTGTGCGCTGCACCCAATACTGCGTATTGCCGCAGAGACCCCTCTCCACACACACGCCTGCATGGTGCCTGCATCCCCAACTGCTCAACATGCCTTCACTTCAGACTAGTTTCTGACCACTTTTTCTTTTAGTTATAAAAAAAAAGAAACCCAAAAGTCACCTTCAAACACATTTCAGCCAAGTTATTTTGTGAAAATTAATCTCAGTTGGCATAAAGGAGATTCTTCTGTAATAAGTCCCTGCAGCTTCACAAATGCTACTCTCCTAAAGACCTTACGAAGAGGACAAATACAAGAGCTGAAATTAATATTGCATAGGCATAGCTTGAAAAAGAAGAGTATTTCTGCTAAAAAAACCCCAAGCATAGAGACTTTAAAAACAACTTAGGCACTGTATGCAGTAGATCTACATTGTTTGCCATTGACATTTACTAGAACTAAAACCAGTTAGGACCAACCATACAGCAAGTGAAGGACAAAAGCACTTGCTCCTCATCTAGGGAAAAAACTGGGCCAGCCAATACAGAATCGTTTGAAACGCTCAATATAATGGTATAATGCAGCACCTTTTTTCCACTGTAGTATGGCTAAGACTGCCTGTAGCATGCAGCCACTATCACCTGAATTCCAGGGTGACAAACTACTTCTTCCAACAAGAGCTGGTTTGCCCTCTCCTCCTACCTGGGTTGCATCTTTTAAGTTAAAGGTTAGCCCACAGCAAACAGCAACAGAAAACAAAACTTCTCACAGTATTTGCTAAACTCCAAGTCCTTAGGAATTAAAATATTTTCACTGAAAATAAGTCACATCTTCCTGAGTTTTTAAGCACTAATGTTAACCAGGAGAGGAGGTCTCCTCAACACCAGTATTTCAGATACACACTAGAGAGACCCACAATATTGTTACTTCATCTTAAAGCATCACTCAGGCATTCCAAGTGTTTTGTTAGGAAAGATTGCCTACCAAAATAAGAGATGAGGTCAGAACTAGATCTTTTTCCTACAATATTTAGGTTATTTGTACCTAGCCTGAAATAATTATGTGCTACTTTCTAGGTTAGTAACATTTAATCAAATGGTTAAATCCATAGAAACTTGAGCCAACTAGAAAGAGCTTCAGTATGTTTTAAGCATTGCAGCACTTTATTCTTGTTTTAGAAAGTATTAGTGACAGCTTGGAGTGAAAGTTTATGAAAATTTGCTAATCACATTTCAATATTTTAAAGTCGCCAAGCATATCTCACTGAGTTGGGGTTTATAAGTTACAGATGAGAACCAGCACAGTCCACAGCACAAGACACATGTCTGTACTGTAGAGTTAAGTGCTTAATACTGTTTCCTTAGAGGTTCTTTGTGGCACTATTACACATGAACAATTTAGTTCTACATTACTTAGAAGCTAGATGCAGTTGTAGCTTGGTTTCATATAAAAAGGAATATACGATCACCATCTACTTCAACATTTTCATCCTCCTTCCTTTTTCTTGTAAGTACTAGAACAAAAGCCTTTGTCTTCATTCTCAGTTTCTTGGCACTTTTTTTTTCCAAGACACTAGAAGTATCAGCATATATAGAAAGGCTAACATAAGTAAAGTTACTTCAGTAACTAGACTTCAGTAACACACTTCACATGTGTACTTAAGCAGCAACACTCATTTGAATGGTGCCCAAAAGAAATATTTTAGTTTAAGACCACTTTTGTCAGTAACTGAATTTAAGACATTGATTTTACAATGTCTGGTATAGAACATGAATTTAGAAGTGTTGAGTCTTACTGTATCACTCTCATTTTGTGTGCCTATAGAATACTTCTAGGCAAGTCCAACACACACATATATTGTAAAAATACCAAGATAACAATGGAGCTTTACTGCTGTTACGTCTGCCAGTAAGGAAAAATAGTTCCAGTATATATGATAGATTGGACATATTTTCAAAATTACCCCATGAATCTAAGATAGGTGTGGGGTTTTTTAAAGTTAAAAAAAAAGAGCTATGGGAAAGTTAATTTAAAATAAATGGAAATAATTCACCTTGCACTGAAGTTAATGAATATGATCTCTAGAACTGTAAATCATACTTCCTATCTACTGAAATGCAAAAAAGAATTTGGGTTACTACCAAAGACAGATAAATTATCTAGCCAGATACTACTCGTGGGAGAAAGCCAGAGTTTGAACAGATTCTCATTTAAGATACAGATAAGTGGATTTGCAATAATCTAATTAAGAGAATTCTCTCTCATGTCTTAAAATACTTCCCCATTCTGTCTCTGTTACTGAGCTTTATTTCTCTATTACGTAAAGGTAGTGTATCTTACAGGCTTGATTTTTTTCCCTTCCTTCTCTCCCCCTCTTTTTTTTTTTTTAAAAGGAGGGAAGCAAATCCAGCACTAGAGTTCACAACAACATTTAGCACAGCTTTTTGCTGCTACCCGACCTGTAGTTATCTTTCCAAGAAAACAGCCATGCAGAATAATTAACATTTAGTACCATTTACGTCCACATGGGAGTGCTAAGCACCTACCATAAAAGTGTCAATTTACAGTGGTTTCAAGTATATTTTAGTAATTTCTGGCATTGGAATTAAGCATCTGTAGCATGACCGTGTAACAGCACACTTCTTTAAATGCTTACGTTAACCTTTTAAATACAGGTTTAAATTTAGGTTAGGCATTTAAAAAAGCTTGTTTCATAAATGCAAAGCACCCAACAGCATCTAAGTCACACTGATCTGCCAGATGTACAAGTATAGTGCCTTTTTTTTTTTTTTAAAGTGTCTGGGAAGTTCAACATGTAAATGCTCTTCAGTAGAAAGAAGCAGCATTTTATTTACAGTCACAGTACAGGTGCAGCTCATGTGATATTTGTAAGAAAGACAAATCCAGGAAAAAATAACTACAGTGACATACTGTAAAACCTTTGGCAAATACAGCCTAAGTAAGTCTGCAATCAAGTGATCAATACATTAAGTGAAGTCTAAATTTCTCCTGTTTTTTTTACCCACTGCAATCCTTTTTCCTCTTAAGACAAAACCATGTTTTCAGCTTCATAGTATTTATAAACAATGATCACTCAATTCTTAAGATTTTTTTATATTAATATTTTTTACGTACCAGCTGTGGTTTGTATTGGTTGAACTACTACAGCAAGCACTAGCATACACCATTACTTACCTCATTTCATCACCTTACATCTAGGCCTACAGAGTCTTCAAATACATCTATGCCATCCAAGTTTGCAAAAGCCATTTAAAACTATTGAGATAGTAAAGAAGTGGGGTTTTCTGCTAATTAAACACACACACATCCCCATTTTGAGGTCTTTGATACAATGGAGAAAATTTAAGCACTTAAAGGTGGGCTGAGCCAGAACAGGAATCAAGAATTTTGGGCTAGGGCTGCCATTTAAACTTTCCTTTTGTATTACAGTAGAAGTTTCTATCATATTCAGCAGTAGAATGAAAGCTCACACTGCCCAACAAAAACGTTTTTACTTGGTTCTATTTCATCGCCTCCATATTTTTTCCTTCCAAAAAAACCCAGGAATAAGTGTAAAAAAACCCAAACACCATCCTGCATGAAGAAATTCTGCTTTGTAGATGTATTACAGAAATCCCACTGAGACATGGTGGTGGTTATGCAGACAATTAGCTATCTAGACTATCAAAGTATTTATTACTCAGCCACCAGACGAAAACCAGTGTTTAAGCTCCATACTGGAACGTTTTTCATCATGTTATTTTCAAGACATGGTTACCACTAATGAAATTAATTCACTATTTCTAAAAGACAGTGTAACTCCAAGTGACTTAACATGACTGTATTTAAGATATCACAAAGAATTCAGCTTCAAAAAAATTACTATGCTCTATTAAGTAGTATTGCTATAACAAGAATCTTGGGAGATTTATGGACTGAAAAAGAACAGATTCATTTATATGATACAGAAAAAAGACTTATCTAAATGTTTCGATACTGGCTTTTTAGCTGCTCAAGGTCTGCCACGAGCAAACAAATGAAAACAAAGTTATGCCAATACGCACACAGCTTCCAGGGGCATGTTATGAGACTCTAAGAAGCTTATTTTAAATAACAAAAACCAAACATCAGCAGAGTTTCTTTCTTAGCTAAGTTTTACCAAGGATGTATTGTAAGGAACATTGTTTATTGTATTACTTTGATAACGCACAAAAATATTTGAAATGCACATTAATAATATTCTCACGTACAACTCTTAGCAACTGATCCCCTTAACTGAAAAAAATTGTATTTAAATACTCTGTATTGCATTTTATAACTCAAACTGGACTTTTTAAAAACAAGTTGTCATTATTTAAACTGTGTTCACACTTGTCACTCAGTTCAAGACATTCTTAAAATAAGCAGCACTTCCTTTATATTAGTTATCACTTCAACACTTAATGCAATTTTATCTTTACTATCAGGTTTCACTGAAGATTTGAAAATATAGTTGACTTAAGTGCAGAAATTAATACAGAACATAAATGGTTAAACACGGTAAACTAATTATCTACTTTGCCCTCCCAACAATACAAAACAATAAAAACCAACAAGAACCAAGTAGCTGTTGATTTGTGGGTTTGTTTCATGTTTGCCATGGTAATTTCCCCACATTCTCAGCCAACTTGCTTAAACAGCCATTTCAGTTGGACTGAAACCCTGGGGGCTGGGGCCGGGGAGGGGGGGGAGGAATCTGCATGTGAGTTCTACCACAGTGTCATTTAATATGAAATGGTTATAGGTAATAATTGAAGAAATGCTACTGCTGTAGGTATTCACCTTGGCACTTTTTGGGCTTTTTTTAAAAGTAAGTCACAGGAACGTGTGCCAACAGGTAAAAAAAGAAATTCAATGCAGAACTACCACTCCCAAGCAAACTTGCTACAGAGTTTCAGCAAGAAATAGCTACTAAAATTAAAAGTTATTTTAAACATAGCCCCATTTTGGACCTGACCTTGCATTCCTCAAGCAGGTGAGATCTATAGGACTTTTGCCTGAATTAAGAACTGTATGATCACTCTTTCCAGTAAGTAGTTTTGTGTAGTTAAACACATATTAAACAGCAACATGTGCTTTTGTGTGTATATGCATGTACATACACCGATAGGCACTGTATAGCTATATACACAAGGCCAAACTGCAATTAAAGATACAGACTTTGAAACTGTGTCCTCTTTTAAAAATAAAATTTTAGGCTCCTTGAGCTCTGATGTTAGCAGCTATTCCTAATTTGCAAAGTCATCAAGTAGCACAACAGTTTAAATATAAAATTACTAATAAAAATGTAAAAATTGGTATATAGCAGAATATATGGGAGATGATGGTGGTTAAGTAGTATTTTAGGGTCTTAAGATATTCATACCCTCAGAGTGTAAAAAAGTCAAGACTCGCTTCCAGCTGTACCAGTCACGCAGAGGCCTTACCTTCATTAGCAAGAATAATGCAACAAACTACTTCCCACAACTGTGTTTTTTAGGTTGACTTTTTTTTTTAATATACCTCAACACGCCAATATCATGTCTTTACATTTTAGCATGTTTTTGCCCTTACGCACTCCAGAACTCTGAAGATGAGATTTTTGGGTGCTTCCGTGGATGAGTGATAGATAGTAATGAAAGTGTTAATGTGGTCTTTGGCACCTCTGTCTCATTAGTAAAGCAAAGTCCTGCTCCATTTTTATTTAATAAAAAAAAATCCCATCAGTGGTGCATCTGTTAGCACTGAAGAGTAGAATAGGTCTGTACAGCCTGATGATAGAAAAACCTATGAAATGGCAATATGTGTGTCTACAATTGCCTTTCCAATCAATTGCACAGAAGCTTGGTCCACTTCTTCAGTTACAGTGTAGTCCTCTTAAGAACTTTGGTTACAGCATTAACGTTTTGGTAAAAAAAAAAAAAACCCACAACCACCAAACAGAGCAGATGCTTTCCTTCTTTTCTTCAGGTAGATTTTTCATTGTCCTCTCCTGTCTTCTGAACCCGTGAATACTTTTTGCATGAAGATTTGAAGCAGCTGGGAGGCCAGGATATCGGCCAGGAAAAGCTGCAAGGAACAGAGCCTTGCACATTCTTCTCAAAGAAATAAAATATTGGATACCACCATGCTCGAGAGAGAAAATTTGTCTGCGAAGAGACCTTTAAAGTCTGTATTGGCACAAGCAAGTAAAGAGGAAAAGGAACAGACAATCAGTTTAAAGCATTACAATCAATTACAATGAGTCAAGACAACTACAAAAATGCAATATATTTGCATGCATTTCTGCAAAGACAAGGTGCATTTAGCCTACAAAAACAGAGTATTGGTATACACCATAGTCCAAATGCATGTTACAAACTGAGCATCTAACACAAAGGGATGCTTTGTTATGGTACAAGATTTAGGGGGACAAAGCACTGACTTTGAACATGTGTCCTTTCAGGCATGTCATGTTCCCATTCATCACCAATAGTTGAAAACTAGATTAAAATGCCTTGAGAGCTATGCTCCTACTTGAAAACATTCTTGAAACAACTGCAGCAGATCACTTCTGAACAATGCACTTTTAGTGACAATTACAGAAGACAATTACTAGAATTTTAGGATGGTCTGGGTAATTTAGGTTGGTCAGGAGTTTTATTACTGAACTACTTAAACTACTAAGCTTACTTCATAAGCTTAGACAAACAAGGACTATTCTATACCTCCACTACAGAAATAAAACCTTGACATTCAAAAAAAAAGTTTTAAAGCCAAAGTATCAGGAATTTCAAGAATAGCTTTATAAATAATAAATTTTGAAATAACAATAACAGGTGCAGATCAAAAAAGAACATCTTAATCCATAAAATATTTACTTAAACCACAGCAAAGTGAAACTCCTTGCCCCATTTTGTTTAAACATCAATATGGAACCTCTATTTTTATTTTGAAATTAAGAATTAAAATTGGCTTTTGAGCAGTATGAACAAACGCAAGTTACACATTGATTCTAAGAGTATTTGCCACTCACCTTTTCATTAGCCATTGAGTGGTACCACCAGAAAAGCCGTGTGGTGATATAATAAGCAATGATGACATCTACGGTATAGTGTTCATGAGCAACAAGGATGCAAATTATGCCAGCAGCGCTCATTAGCCAGCAGATTAAGTGATACCACCAGAAATGACGTGGTGAATCTGCGAAATAGGGAGGCAACGGGGAAAAAAAACACAAAAGAAGCCATATACGTTATTATAGCAATCCACAAAAGGAAGCAGAAAAGATAAAAAAAGATGATTTAATTAAGGCTACTATATTTTAACACATAACTCATTTCTACCACACTGGAACAAGAACCCTGTTGTCTGGGACATCGAATCATAGAATCACTTGGGTTGGAAGAGACCTTCAAGATCACCGAGTCCAACCATAACCTACACTACCAAAAACACCACTAAACCATGTCCCTCAACTACAATACAACAGTAAAAAATTATGCAAACTTACTGAGGTGTTCTTAGTTTGTAAAATAAACCCAAAATGAGCTTGCAGTTAGACAGCACCATCACCCATTTTCTACTCAAATTAAGTTAGTTTTCCAGTTAAATCACTTCTAGATATGGGGTGCAGGGGAAGAGACAAAATTAAGTCAAGACATACACTTTGATTATTTTACTTGGGTGTACTGAATCTCTGTTCTTTTTACAGTCTATGCTCAAGTAAACTTACACTGAAGTAAAATGTCTAGAATTGATACAACCTGAGCAGAGATCACAGATTTAACAGGAAAAGACGCTCTTATTGTAATTCCTAGGTTTTAACTACTTTGCACAAAACCTTTGTTCTGTGAAACAGAATACACTGTACGGGGAAGTACAGTATGTGAGTTTACACCCTTTCATTAAAGATTAACAAATGGGAGCAAAGCTATTCTTCAAAATGCATTTAAGCCACTTCAGTGGAAAAATTCCCCTGCCCTTCTTTCCCCATTGAAAAATGCCTTGGGTGTCACAATGACCATTCATAACTTCTGACAGGCTAACGGGCTTCATTTCACTCGCAGTAGGAGGTTTTGGCGCCCATTGCCGTGCGGGGCAATGGTCAGCCTGTACTTTCACACAATACCAGCAGAAAACCTCGTGATCTCAACAAGCCTACCCAGTAGTAGTTTGAGAGGACTGTGCAAAATAGTTACTCTAGGAGGACTTAAATTTTGGTGCAAGTATCAAAACAGTAAACCTTCCCCAAAACATTGCAGACAAATCTGTATCTACCAATTAAAAATGAATAAAAATAAGGAGCCAAGTCATCTCCAGAAGTTGACAAAAACAGCCAAGACAGACATACCAAGGCTAAAAATGTAAATAACTACTCTGGGCAAAAAAGCTGGATTGTGGGGGAATAAGTGAAGAAGCGGCAAAGGATGAAAGGAAGAGAAGAGCAAAAAACACACTAAGCTAGAAATAATAAAAACCTCTGAATGCATCTTGTACTGAAGACGTGTCATCAAAAGAGCAGAAAAAGAATATCATAAGCAACCTCTAATTCAGAGCAATTATAGGGCTTAAGCCCTTGCTCAGGTAATGTTTGCTAATTATATGGGAGGCACAAAAAGGAAAGTTATGCATTTCTCATTTATAGAGCACAACTCCAGTGAAATATATGCCTAACAATTAGGCAGCAGTCAAAGGGCTTATTACATGAATTTGTACGATGCGATTCCTCCAACCTCTTGTCACAGAAGTACATGAGTGCTAGCCTTGAAAATACTGGGTTATCTGCATCTTTCTTGGTACTAAAAATCTTAGAGTATGTGACAAGCTGCAGTAGCATACACAAAACAAGGCAAAAAATAAAGTTTGTTATTAGTCTATTTTCCTAATACTTTTCTGGTAATTTTGATGAGTTGAGTTACACACACCATTCCCCCAGTAACATTAACTTTACATGAAGGACCTAGGCCTAAGAATCAGCAAACTATAGTCAGCTTCTTAAAAACCACTGTTTGAAGACTCTCTTACATCCCCAGATTTGAAGTTTGTTGCATTAAACAGGCATTTGTGTGTCATGTTTTTTGTTTAAGGCAGAATGTAGTACTTCAACACTTCCTTCCCTCAACATTTTAATAAGAGGAAGGCATTCAACTGATGCTGGCTAGTCTTATTTTTGTTTCAGTGAGAATCACACATTCCCATGAGCCAAGCTAGCATTTGCATAGTTTGGGACACAACTGTAGGAGAGAAGATTCCAATTCCAAACATGTGAACTGGAAAAGGAACTCCCCACTATGCGTACACGGGCAGCCAAGTTCCCAGGGCAGAAGCATTGCTTACCATATATCAGATTTAGAAGTCATTGCTCAGGTCTCCAAAGCTTCAATCAATGCTGTGTGTGTGCAGCACATGTAGCTTCCCCCCCCAACAAGCCCCATAGCAATGTAGAGAAATGGGGGAAACCGCAACCCCAACTATACATTCTGTGTCCTTGCCAAATTCTCATCAACGTCAAGAGGTGCGAGTAGGAGGCTAGCAGAAGACATTCAAGGACCACGAATCAACTTCCCGTTTTTTGGGGTAACTGATATACAGCACACTTAAAAGCTATGCTTCTCGATGTAGCACAAGTACGCAATAGCACTGTGCTCAAGCTACGAAAAATCCTTAGCATCTAAGATGTATCAGCCAACCAGTAGCAAGCTAATCTGTTTAATTAACTACAGTATGTTTTACCCAAAATCTGAATAACCAGCCAATTAATAACAAAAAGCTAGCTTGGTTCAATCAATCAGTAAGCACTCTATATAAACATAAGTGACATGTCTACATTAATCCCTTAGTGAAAGGCCACACCACTTTTACTACACCTGCATTCCATTTTCACTCAGCAAAGTCAAGGTTTGTATTTCAAGCCCATACGTGGATCTGACTAATAACTTCTGAAGGGCAATAAGTTTTTACGTGCACTTTTACCACGTGATTTCCCAGTACAACAGATGTGAACAAGAAGTGCACTGAAATACTATCACTTACACTCTTTGATGAACAGGTAGATCAGCGTTAATACCACAGTGTGACCACTGAACAAGAAGTCTCCACATAGGATGTGCGATCCAGTTATGGATAGACCACCACCAGAAATCAGTCGCAGGATCCTCTGAACCTTTGCCTGAGAATCTCCATTCAACTAGAACACCAGAAAAAAGTACAAAAGAAGTTTAAGATACACCATAACTGATTTGAGTAAACTTCTTGCCAAAACTTCCTTGGCTTCAGGGAGCTAGACAGGGAGAAAAGGACACAAATTATCTTCATTTGCTTTGGCTTTCTTTCACATATTCTTAAACAAATAAGCATGCATATTAAAGTTGACAGGTGCTAAAGATCGGCTTGATAACACTGGCATTCTGTCTATGCTTTCCCAGGCTATTTTAAAACATGCATTGTATGAGAATGGGATGCAGAAGATACTGGAAAGGTAAACATTAAAAATTTGTAAGGTCAGGTATCTCATGATAGCCACCGACAGAATGGATAAAACACATTCAAAACCAGTTCCAATACAGAACAAGCTTGCATACTGCTTTTGTCATTCTGTCAAGCTGAGCAATGTTTCTACAGGACAAAACCCTCAAACTCACTTAATTCTAGATTTGGTTACAAACTCAATCAGAACTTGCTTAGATTTAGAGGTTTTGTTTTTGTTTTTTTTTAAAACATGCATTAGCATCAGCTTTTGATTTCCCATAGAAACTAGGCAAACACCCAGTTTCACCTAGTTGTTTAAAGATTAACTCTGGGGAAAAAACCCAAACAAGATAAAGGGATAACTGAGTTTTTTATAATCAGGAAAAAAAAAATATATACACGTGGGGAAAAAAATAATCCAGAAGAGCGATCAAGTTTATCCAGAGTTCAATTTAATGCTAGCAAAATGCACTTTCAGTGGGTAGATTTAAGTTGTCCTTTGGTGACCCCTTCCCACCCCTTGATACAGTCCACTACAAAGTCATTCCCCAAGTTACCAGAACAAGATAGTTGAATCTTTACAATAGTGGTATGTACATAAATAAAGCTTTTTCAAATATATACTGATTCATAGGAAAAAACAGTTCATGCACTATGTTCCTAAGTTGTCCCAATGTGAAAGAATAAGACTGAACAGACATGATGCTGTACCTCAAGATCAACGAGATCCTACATAAGACATGGCAAATTTATCCCCCAAGCAAGTGGGCAATATTTATAGGTTTCAAAATGCTTATCTTCTCAGTGCCCGACCAAACTGCTTCTTACTTTAAGCACACTGAGTTCTTTCAGTGCAGCCAACACGATACAGTTTGTTCCAAGGCAATTCTATGGCTACAACTTTTTATCAGTAACCCAGAATAGCAGCAATAGAATTCCTTTGTGTCACCACCTAACTATACTGCCACAAAGCTTTTAAAGTATTCTTCTAGAAATATTAGCATGTACATGTTTCTATATGTATCGGCTCACTTAACTGAACTTTAGTGACATTTATATACGTTTTGCAGGTTGGAAGTAGGGACAGGCAGCTGACGAGGCATTGCAACAGGTCTTGTCAAAATAGGGTGAGAAACAGGACAAAACATACAATAATGTTTTGATTTTTTTAAAAGGATACAGCAACACGAGCTTGCGTATGAACCTACGAATTACAATACTGACTTTAAGTATCCCACTATGTAAGAAAGAAAACATTGCTGCCCTATTAAGAGTGATTAGCTTGAGCCTCAGAAGCAAGTTTACTTATTTGGTAGTGGCACTATTTCAGCATAGGTACTCCCCTCTAAAGCATCTTAACTGCAGCAACAGCTTGAATCTCTTTTTGTATCACACAACTTCTGGTTTATCACTATGTGTGTTTCTGAAGACATCAAACAGAAGTTATTTGCGTTGTTTAATAACACCTGGAACATTATCTTCTATTTGTTCTAATAAGCCATAACAACTCAGGCAGATACTAAGGCAAGAATTAGGGAGCAAAGGCTCTTACCTTTGGTGCACACTGAAAATGCATTCCAGGCACAGGTAAGGTGGTAACATACATAGTAATACAGCGGTACAGATATAAAGTTCCTATTATAAAAAAGAACCTCCGTCCCACTATTGATCTGAAAGTAAGGGGGGGAAAAAAGATTGAGTACAAAGAGAATATACATAACAGTTACTGAGCTCTAGTATTATTACGTAGCTAAATCCCTAGAATTAAAGAGCAGCTCCAGCTCCTGGTTTCACCACACACTTCTTTAAATTGAATACTAAGAAAAATCATCTTTCTTCAGGTTTTAGTCTTGCTAGCTCACAATAGTACATAACTACCACAAAGCTTCCACCAAAGCTATCTAACAAATTCAACGTGGTCTCAGTCTAACCGACATGTGCAGTCAGGCATAGTGTTCCTCAACTCAGTGACCTTCTCTTTTTAGTTCCGTATTATGACCACATACTCAAAGTTGTATAGTTTAAGCAAATGAAGACAACGGAAAAAGCTTCTAGTCTAGCTACAGAGGACAGTGGGTTCCTCCTCAAATTTGGATAAGATTTTTTTACATCATGATTTCTTCATTTAAGCATCACATCAGTAAAGACTCTTTGAAAAGCCCAATCTCGGAATAAATACAAGTAGTACAACACAGGTGTCAGAAATTCAGATTGAAATAACATTATTCTATAATCAGGAGAAACCTGTGTTTCTATATCCAGCATGGATACTGAAGCATTTTCTAAAGAAGCCATTGCATTTTCCTGCCAGCCCTGTTCTACAGTATTGCTATAGACGCTACCGTAAGACTTTTCCTACCCAAAGTGAAGGGAAACCAACATTCTGAAAACACGCAACAGAGTAAAAAAAATAATATATAGCTACTTACTTGTATCTAAGAAATAACCACTGGAATATCCATAATCCAACTAGTATCATTCCATTTATTTCTGATACAGAAAAAGCCCACTTCACACGATCAATGTAATCAAAAAATTTGTCAGGCAATGGAGGGCTTAGCTCCTTTGGAGGTACTCTCTCATGGACCACAGTGATCATGACAGTTGTTAGAATCAAGTTGAAGAGAGCATAGACAAAGGCAATGCCTGTTTTCCACCATTCCAGAGGAAATTTGTTCCTAGATTCAGCAGGCATAGCAATCTGGATGTAATCTGGATATTTCTTTGCTGTTTTTCGCAAGCCATTAGACAAGCCCTTTGGTTTGCTAGTGCCATTTTTGTTCTCTTCACTGACTGAGAGAGTAGGTCGTGAGTAGCCATTAGAAGTGTCATTGTTTTGACCCTCCATATGCTCTTCAAGCTTTGCTGTCTCAATGGTATTCATTCCCAAACTTTACGGCCAAGTCAGCTTATCCGTGACCAAATTCTGGGCTCTCTAAAGTCTGTTATTCCTTGAAGTCCAACGTTCTTGTTCCTAGGTGATTTTTGATTTCTGTAAAACTCTAAAAAGTGTCCATTGTGCTTTCACTATTCAGATACTGTAAAGCAAGTCGTGAAGACAATCCTTCTTTCCTCTAGAGCTGCATCATCTGCAAGAAAACCAAAACAGATACCGAGAACTTTCAGAACTAGTAATGAATGTGACACTGAACAAGTATCTTAAATATGCTTATTCTAAGTGCCATCCAAGTCTACTTACAAATATAGTCAAAAGGCAAACTAGAGACAGGGGTTACTGTGAAATAATTCAAGTCAGTTCTTACTGAGTAATTTGATAAATCTCTTATCAGTTTTGGGACTAGTAGCTATGTAAGGTTTTTTCTTTTTTTAAAGGACAAGATCCACAGCACTTGTCAGAATTAAGACTAATCCATGCCAACAGCAATATTGAATTTTATTTCTTAGGGGCATGCCACATAAAATATTTCCTTTTTGACCCCAGGGCTAGAGATATTAACATAATTTGTCTGTATAGATCAGGTAATCTTGTTAGTCCAGGTGATAGGACAGAAAACAGAAGGGCACTAGAGGATTTGATTTGGTTAGACAGAGTAACATCCTCTAGAAAATCTACTCAGTGGATAGCTCCATTAAATTTTCTTGGATCTAAATTAGTATTTCAACCAAAACAGTAAAAAACCCTAAATGTATCTACATAGCTAAAGTAGTACCTACTAAATAATGTCTGGAATTTCAGAGAACTGAGAAATATACTTCTGGATTAGATTCTTAGTTATGGTAATCTATATGTAGAACAGACTACAAATGGATCTGTGTTTGGCCTTTAGTTACTTAAAAATAAGTCTAAATTGATTTTTTTTTTTTAAACAGGAACAAATTCATTATTGCACAGGATTTATTTCAGGCTGCATTTATCAATTCAGTAAAATCTCATTAGGTAAAAAACTGAAAGACATAAGAGCATACATTTTTTACCAGCAATTTGTACAAGGACAAAAGAATGCACTTCACCTGTATGGCACTGAGGTTGCTGTGCTCAAAACACAGACCATTTCCCCCATCTTTAATCTGTGAAATCACTTATTGTAGTTGTGATGGACTTACTTTTATTAGTTTGTTCAACTCCTAAGGCTAAAGTAGTATTATCATATACAAAGTGTTCAATATGAATCAGCATATTGTAATTCTCTCTTTTTTTTAATTGTTTCTCTAAGAGGTTCAACACTATGACCACTTCAAGTCTCTGCGTGCCAACTCAAGCTGCCATAGTTTGCGATGCTGTATGTACAATTAAGTCATCATGATGGAAACTAGAGCTGCTAATCTCCCTAACCGTGCATCACAGAACTTGCCTTAAGAAAAAACAAGCTGCTTAGGAAAAACCTGCCCAATAACTGGACAGCAAAGACAATCCAAAAAGCAAAACAGCCTGGCAAGTCAAGCGCTTGTGGGTTGGTCCCTCACCCCCCCAAACAGAGAAGACATTTAACATGGTCAGCATACAAATCCCACCAATTTCCTGGCTGCTGCTTGTACTGCTGAAAGAGAGAAGGTGTAAAGGTTCAGCTCACAAAAATGCAAGATTCATACAACTAATACTGAAATAGTCAAGAAGCATTTCTAAATTAACCTCTCCGCAGTGTTTCTGAAATCCACTGTCATTCGTTGTCCTTTTCTACATCCCTCACTAGACAGACTGTAAACTTTGCTTCACTAAGAGAACAGGATGTTTAACCCAGCAGCCAGGAAATGACTGCTCTGATGCTTGCTACAACTAAGAATATTCTTTTAGAGCTGCTACAAAAGCAATAGCCTTACTTAAAACTGTAGCAGAACAACACTTCAATTTTCACAAATCCTTTTCTTAACTCTTTCTATTCCCTCTGTCTACTAAAGACAAGCATACGACAGAATGCTTAAGTGACAGTATAGAAAAAAAAAATATGAGCCCTTCTAATTGCTTAAGTTTTGGAAGACAAGTCTACCTAGTGCTCACCTAAATCAAGACCCTGCTTCTCAACACGGTATTATACATAGCAGTCAGATTGCTGCAGAGATCAGCAATCCAAGCTTTATACATTTTATATCCTGCACAGTTGAAACATTTTTGGAATTACGCATTTACTGAAGAACAGAGAGCATCACAGTAAGTAGCAACCTTAGTTATTGCCTTCTCTTCCCCACAAATACCTAATACCACTAGTAACATAAGTAAAAGGAAAATCTTTTTTTCAGATATTTAATGACATCAAAGTAAGCTTTAAAGATCAAAGAGCATCTGAACTACACATGAACAATAACCTAACAACCTAAAAGTAAAGTGGCATTCGGGTTTTTATGTTAATTTATTAAGCAAAGCAATTGTACCTACAGCTTTGCAGGAAAAAGTTGTGTTCCTTCCTGGTACTTTTAAATGGATTGTAAGGCATATTGATCTACCATTTCTGATGGCTCATCAAGATTATTTCAAGCAGAGTGCATACTGTGGTCAAACCTTTGTTTACATTGATAGTTCAAGGTGGTATGTATCATCTCATCAGTGACCTGTAAGAACATAAAGGCTTTCTTTTATAGTACCTTTTCAACCTCTTTCTCCCATATTATAAAAGAAAGCAGAAACACTGTTGATGAAAGAGACAAAGACACTGTGCTTGAAGCTTTCCGTCCCTTGCTGCCAATCTGACTGGCCAGAGAAGTGACAGATACAAAGCACCAATAGTCTCATCATTCTCTGCTAGGGGCTGTAAAAGGAAGTCCCCAGAAGTACACAGGCTTTTCCACCAACTCCCTGTCCCCAGTTCACATATCGATCCAAGCCCCCAGGAGAGGTGTGCTCCTTTTAGCTCCCATGTTGTCCTTATGTTAATTTACGTAAAATATCCTATTGCTTCTTTTGTTGAACCTGGAATGGCCCCATATCAAAAATGGGAGAGGCCCACAAACTGCACAGTAGTAGGCCTTGGACTTCTTCAGTAACCAGGCAGCAATGCTCAGACCTGACCATCTTGCCAACACCTAGGGTCTGAAAATCAAACCCAGTTGCTCTAAGCTATGGCACATCCACTGGGGGAGTCTCAAGGACTCACACAGAATTGGCCAAGTAACCCGAAAAGATAAATTAAATTCGTAAGGGTACACCCAGGTTTTAGGAACAAGTTTGGAACCACTTTAATACCTTCCAAAAATACACACGTGCCCTAATCAAAGAGGAGAGCTTCTTCACCAGCAATATTACAGCAGAAGTTTTAATTGCCACAAGGAACAATGTATTTCAAGGAAAATCTTAAGAGTGAAAAAGATGCAAGAAGAGCAGGGTCCTAACTTTATCTTGAGCTTCTACTTGCTCCCATGCAAACATCTTCATTAGTTTTCTGCATCCCCATTTGACCGTAATTCAACAGAAAGTAGTTGACTGGGGGTGCAGCTTTGAGACAAGTGTAAGAAAGCATGTCTACATTTGGCTCTTTATGCTAGAACTCCAGAATAACAAGCAGTTTTATTTAGCTTGTTAGTCATCCAATTTTCATATAAAGGTCATTTCCACAAAGTTAGCTCACAATGGGTGTTTCTCATCCAGTATTTGGAACTTATGTAACATTTCTCAAAATGTTTTAATTCCTATAATTTATCAAGGACTGAACAGTCACAATTTGCACAGGCCTTCCAGGTAAGTAGTTCTTAACTTGCCATTCCAAACACAAACAATGAGCATCCAAAACAGCAAGACCAATCTACTCTGACATTAAGGAAAGATACACACTCGTATACAAGATGGGAAAGGCTTCTAGCCAGTAGCATTTTTAAACCTCATTCCCTTTTATTAAGGTTGGCTCAAATATTTGATACAGCTGTAATATATTCTTGTATTTTGTAGATGCAGAAAAAGGAGTGTGTAAATAAAGTACTGCAGAAAAAATTACGCAATTAGAGATGACAAGAGAGAAAGTCATAGTATCACATTGTTATCTATATCACAATTAGCAGGAAACAACTTTTAGCTGGTTTGTATTTTCTTCAGTCAAATTTTCAGCACTACCTATGGGACCAGAACTAGAAAAGAAGTTGGGTAGCCTCTGCTACCTTGACTGCAATGAATAAGAACTGGGGTTTGGGGGTTTCTCTTTTTATTTTTAAAAGCATTCCAGGTGTCAGTTTGTTTTTATAATATCCCTTCTTCAGTGCCACATGTGTACCTCACAGCATGTAGACCACTGGGTAAAAACAAACCAACCAACCATCCAAAAAAAAAAAGACCACAAACCAAAACTCAAAAAACAACTGCTTAAATCAGATCCGAGTAAAGAACATTTAGGTATGCAAAAACAGGACTGAGTTTAATAGGCTTGCTTATCATTTCTATTTCCCCACAGTAAAAATATTTTCAGAGCTATGTTCTTCTTTCAGCTCTACCGTGTTTATGTTTAAAGTATATAAATACATGCAGAAAGTTAATTGCAGTTTATCTAAAAGTTAAAAGTTTATCTACATTCTCTAATAGGCTATTTCTTGCTCATGGGATGATAAAAAAGTGCAAGTAAGATAAAGCTGTATTACAGAAGAACTGTTAACTCAAACGCTCTCAAAACTGAGATTATCATCATATTGTCATTTGCAATAAATTTCAACTTTCATAAAAAGCATTAGCTACTTACCCTGTGTAAAATTCTTTACAGTAGCAGAAATAGCATATAGTCCCTCTACCTCTTGAGAGAAGGATTTTGCAATTTCATCATTTAGGATTACTAATCATCATAGAATGGTTAGAGT
>VZSF01005825.1:773669-949621 GCA_013398295.1 Chionis minor | reverse complement strand
GAAAGAGAAAGAGAAAGAGAAGGCCGGTTATGCCTAGGACAGGTGCTCAGCACGGACCATGTGGGTACCTCGCAGGGCAGGCTGGGGTGGTTTTTTAGGTTCAGCTTCCCTCTGTGCAGGCTTGTATAGCAGCTCCTGGCTCAGTTTAGTTTTCAGTTGTCCTTTGGGGTGAGGGGGGAAGCATAGGAAAAAAAAGCTAGAAAAATATTACAACATTTTGACTGTAGTGAGGTCCTCTGTGATGACAATAATTCATTTAGAAAATCTCCACCTGCCACTAATTGTAAGAATACTGTAAGCATGCTGTTACAAGGATACTTCATCAGACACCACTGGGCAGCTGGGAGGGCACGGAGACATCTGCAAAATCATGCCCACCCCTGTCCCCTTTTCCTCCTATATTCCCAAGATTTTTCCTCCTTTAAGAGCCTAGGATGACTGTTTCCACTAGTGAGTGGGAACTCATATGCATTCCAAAGGGATGGGGGGGGAGGCAGGGGAGGAATCCTAAAATCTATGCCAAAACTCCCATGGCCATCATGGAGCCAGGACTTCACCCTTTGAAGCCTGGTCTGGTGTGGGGGGGCTACACTTCGTAACGGCATATGCAAGCTGCTCCTTCCCTGCGTGATGCTCTGCTCCACTCCAGGTGTGGATAGACATGAGGAAACACCAACAGGACTCAGAAGTTGAGCACGTCAGCCCATCTCTGATTCAGCAATGCTTGGATGGCAGGGAAGGATTCAGAGTCTCACAGTACCTGGTGCACAACCTCCAGCCTTTGTCATTGTCTCTCTCTGTGGTAGCAATAATAACTTTATTTTTAACTGTGCTTCTCCCCAGAGAGTGTTCGCACAGCTTACGTACATATCTGGCTTGTACAACTATATTCTAGACAGTCATGAATTTTGAGCAATTACTTTGGATGGAAATTACTGACAGTTCAGACACCAAGAATAAGTCATTTGGATTCAAATATGGATTCAATTAAAAAGTGCCCTTTCCCTGATCTGTTCAGCTGATTGTTATGGCAATTTACCTTGCTGTCCCAATCTTCAAAAACAACCGCTACATTTCTGCCTGCATTCAACATGCAGCATTTTGTAGGGCATGAAATCTTGGACCCATTTGCATTAGATAAGCACCTGAAATTAAAATTCTGCTACCCACAGCTCTCAGTTTTGAGAAAGCTGAGCCCACGCTGGAACTCACTGTCCTGGTCCCTATGCAAGAACTGGGTTAAAGTATAGCAATTAATGGAAAAACTTCCACTGACCTTAATCAGAACATCTACATAGAATGCTTGAAGTCTGAAAACATTTACCTTCAAAACAAAGAATGCAATTTAGATCTGCCAAGGCACTCTGCTGAACCACTCGGTCACTGGCTGGTATTTAAGCAGGACATGAACAAATCAGCCCTAACTACAATGCCTGTTAGCACATTATTTCCTCTGAACACAAATAGCAAAACAGATCATTATCTCATTAAATCTTCTGATGCAACATTACTTTATCAATCATCCCATTTCTACAAGTTGCTAGCTTAATAATCTAGGCAAGAAAAAAAGAAGTCAAGGAAGAAAGGAAAAGTGAAAGAGAAGGAAAGAAAGAGAGAAAGAGAGAAAAAGAAAAAAAGAAAGAAAAAGAGAAAAAAGGAAGAAAGGAAGAAAGAAAGAAGGAAAAGAGAAGAGAGAAACAAACAAACAAGGAATGAAAACACTGCTTTTCATTGTGGAAAATATTGTTTCAAATGACGTAGCTTTCCAAACATGCAGAAATTAACACAAGATATGCAGCTACATCTGCATGTAAAAGTCCCAGCCAGGTGCTATATGCATAATGACAGTAAATAGGTATGTAAAGTTTATGAAGCATATCATGTCCTAATTCATGTGACAGCGGTTTGCAGTACTAATGGGATTTTGTTACATAAACTGTGCTCAAAAGGCATTGGAGCTTTAGACAGCAAGTGTATTTTTATTACTGGGATATTTTCCTCAAAAATATGGTGAACCCTTTTCTCCACTGCAACCCTGCAAGCTTCAGGTTTACTGTGGGCTCCCATGGGCCACAGCTCCCTTAAAGGCCAACCAGTGACAAGCAAGGAAGGGAACAAACCTGTCCAACAAGAAATACCGCAGTATTGGCTTTAGGAGCATCTTTGAATCCCTGTGAAACTGCTGGCAGGGGAAATACATTGAGGTTAGTTGTGAAATTTGTCCATGATGGTAAAATAGCACTGTTACATTTGGGGATATATGTTTTGCACACAAGTTTGTTGGGAAAGCTGATTAGCCAGTTCTGCACTCCACAGACACAAGCCTTACTTCCCCTCACGTGAGTACAGGGATTTTACTGGGACAGTTGAAAGGTACATTTACAGAGTTGCTTTACACTTTAACACTAATGAGCTTTTTCACTGATATCAATAAATTCTCCCGCTTGCATGTTTAGCATTCCTTTGGCATCCTTTATTGTCTTTCTGGTAGCTTGCCCAATTCCCACAAGGCAGATTTTTAAAACCCAAATCCTGCATTATTGCTAGCTACTGCCTCTCCCACTCAATAAATTGAATTTACCACTTGATAGAATTATGCAGTTGGTGGCACTCAGTCCTTCCTTTAAGTCAAGAAAGGGAATCTACAGGGCATCAATGGGCAGTATGAAGAGTTGGGAGGTGCCATCGCATCCTTGCACCCACAGTTCTTTCCTAAGAGCCACAGTGTGGGAGGACCCTGAAGAACAAAACCCCTTCTGTTATTGATTTCAGGAGAAGGACGTTCACACTGACGTACTGATGACCCCAAAGTGATGATCTCTGAACACACAGTGAGTGCAATGGGGTGATTGGTATTCAAAAGCTAGGTTCAAGCTACAAGTTTAGGTGACATTTCAGCTCTGTAATTTTTAAGTACCACCTGACTGAGCTTGTTTCTACTGCCGTGACTCCTAATTATACCTAAAAAAAAAAAAAAAAAAAAGAAGCAGCCGTTGCCAAACAGCATTTGATGATACAAGCGAAGGCAGCAGTAATTAATCCTGCAGGGACAATAGAGGACTAATTAGGAGCAGAGCACAAATTTTGTTTTGCTTTAGAAAAAAACCCCACCACCTTTTCCCATGACAGCTTGGGCAAGACACTCAATTTACAAACTGAACTGTGACCTCCGACTACTGGTCCTGACAGCAGCCCTGAATGCAACTGGACAGCCAGAAAGGGCAGTGTACCACACTGCTCCTCACCTACTTGCAATGAGCCATGCACATCCTCTCCTGACCCACCAGCTGGAGGAGGTGGACACCAGCACAAAAGAGTCTTTATTTCTAGGAAAACAAAGTGGTGACAGAGAAAGAGGTGCAACAACTCAGGAAACTCTTCTGAAACCAAGCCCAGAACAGGAAAGCACCTGTGTGTCATGGCATAACACACATGGAAATGTTGAGCAGAGACCTAAGGTCTGCCCAAGGAAATGAAGAGGACTTTTACGAGCACTACATGGCATCAGTTCAAAGTGCCACTGGCGGTGACATTCACATAAGGTGTAACTGGAGGAGGAAACCAGAGGATATGGTCAAATATGGCTGGGCTGAGTGAGAAGCTGGTGTCTCACTTGAGTTCCCCTTCTCAAACTGGCTCATTAAAAAACACAGACACTCCAATCCATGCTATTCTATGGGACACTGTACCATTCAAGATTTTCAAAGATCCATAAATAAAATAAAAATTAAGATTTGTTTAACAAAATAATGGCATAAGGTTTGCCCTTTTATTCCTGAGTTATTTGGAGATTTTCTGCTAAGCCACAGATTGGAAAAGATTTTTTGAGTAACCTTGTGAGGGATATGGAAGCGGTTACACACTCTGGAAAAACAGCTTTTTCATTAAACCTCATATGGCCAGGAGTAAACCTTGGAATGTGCCAAGAAAAGCAGGGAATAAACCTAGGAATGGGGTTGGGGCAGACTCGAGGGACGTGCATGGTCCCCATGGACGCACCCAGACTCGCCGGACAAGCCCAGGCCATTTCAGCAATGGTGTCTACACACTGACAGTGAGAAGAGCAGGCTGAATCCAATGAGGTGAAAAATCGCCTCCAGATCAAGCCACTAACCAATGCCCTACTTGCCACTGCCCTTCACGCCTTTTCTATTGCCTTGGATGTGCATGTCTGCCAGTGCAACACTGAAAAAAACAGCTCAAATGCTATTGATTTTTTTTTATGGCATTTTCAGACACTTTAATCACCTTTCACTGGACTGGGAAGGAGGCTGGAAGAGGGAGTGGGTGTTGCTGATGCATCCATATTAGCCCCCTGCTTCCAGAAACTGCATGGTCATCGAGACTGTTTTCTCAGTGCTTGGCATCACGCGTGGATGTTAGCTGATGCCCAGTGAAGGGCTTAATTTATTTATATGCTGTAGTTTTAGAATATGCCAATTTTCTCTGCTGTCTGCTTGATGAGTATCAGCTCTTAGAAATATTCATTATCTTGAAAATTGGCACCCCATTCCTCAGTATGGTATTTAAGTTGAGAACCAGAAAATAATGGAACATAACTAATAACTTCAAATTTTACCTCCTCTGTATTTGTGCTATTAAAATCTACAGAATCACCGGATGATAAAACAACATAGCTCAGAAGGGACCTTTTGAAATCATTTGGTCCAACCCCTCTGCTCAAAGCAGGGCCAACTTCAAATACAGAATCCATACATTGATGGTATACAGTTTGGATATTATAAGCCCTCTTCTGACAGGTCTTTGGGAGGTTGTAACAAATTTGGCTCTCCTGAAGTCCATATTTTCCCCTAAGGGCATCTATATTTGAGTATCCTCTAATGGCCCTTCCCTGTCCCAGAGCTGTCACCCTAAAAGGGCTGCCAGCCTTATCCTTCAATGCCACCTGAAGGAAAGAGCAGTTTGCCAACTTCCAAATAAATAAATTATGAAGACACAAACAGTCACTATGCAGAGACTAGTTAAGTATTGACTTCAGTGGAATATTGTTAATATTTCTGGCCACCATTCTTTATATCCTTTCTTCTCCCTCACCACTCTCTCCGCCCGTGGCACAGCACAAAGCCAGGGCTCTGCTGTGGTGTAGGCAATTGCCTGACTGTCAGACACTCTCTATTTTGGAAGCTCTTCACTACAATTTTTCCCTTTGTTGGACATTTTCAAGCTTTGGCGTCTTTCCACTGCATGACACAGTTCAGCAATGACTCCTAACCTCCCTAGTATTCCGGAGTAGCTAAAGATCCCACATAGGTGGCAGCCTTTCACTGTCCAAAAAGTGACCAGTGATTCCCCTGTGCCTTGGTGTTGCACATCGTGATGAAGAACATCTCAGCCTCTGAAAATGGGAGTCCCTGGACTATCCTGCCGTGGCATTGGGGTAAAACCTAATCACTGCAGGCCAACAACTGAGCATCTGCGTGTCTTTATGGAGCTCTCATTAGCAGTTTAGGATCTGAACACTTTGTTTCTGACCGCATGTTGAGACATTTCAGTGTTCCCTGTACTGTTAGTCACCGGTATGAAAGCGCTTCCATGCTGGAAAAATGGTAAGTGGTCCCTTTTAGAGGTACATTTTATACAAAAGAGATCAGGCTGGGAGCTTGAGTTATGGGTTGGATTCACTTCATTTGCCCTCTAGCAGTCTACAAATCAAGTGTCTAACCTAAAGTCGTTACTCTACAGTAAATGATGAGAGACTGGCACCTCCAGAGCACAATTTAACCCGCCTGTCAGAAAGACCTGTCTTAGGCCAGATCTGAGTCCCCATTCCAAATGTGTAAGTATATATAGATATGGTATGTCTCTACATCCTTTGCAGGCAGGTAGAAACATACTCTGCCATTACTTGGTCTGAACTGAATCTGCTTGAACCACATAACACACAGTCATGTCGTGGGGGTGTGGGTGTGAGCTGAGCCTGACCTAATACGAAATCCTTTTATAGGGCTTTTAATTAAGGCTAATTGATGTAGTCGTGGCAGAGAGCCAGACACAGAGTTGGTGCACACCAACAGTCTCAGACTGTGGTCCAAGCAAGCTTACATCTCCAAGCAGAAAATAAAGAAGAAATGGACTTATCTGCTTTATAGAAAATGGTTATAAATCTTTGTGAGAATATTGCCCCAGATGCCTGGTTCCACCTGCCTTGCATCAGGAGGCTGATTAACATAACATAATAAATTAATTTAATTTATGTATGATGGCCAGGTCAAGCTCTTTTTGAACGCTTCTTTCATTTGAGTATTCAAAATCAATATATGCCTTCTTGTCCCACCAGGCAAAACAAGGTCAATTTTCTGTATGACTAAATGCACCCTCAGTAAGAATGATTTTATTTTGTTTGTCATTTATTAGGTATCACAAAGCTGATCTTTGCACATTATTCTTTATGTTGGTAAGAAAATTTGCTGCTTTTCTGCCAGAAATAATGTGGACTTCTTGTTTATTTTAGCTCCATTCAGCACTTTGCTTTAAGAATGTATTTAATTTTGAAATGCACTATAACATTAAAACCAACAAAACACATAGAGATCATGTTATCCATTTGCACAAAAAAATAAGGAGAGAGTTATAAAAAATATTCCCAGATGTGGAAATCTAGCTGGATCAAACTTTTCCTCCCTGTAGGCTCCAAGGGCAAGCACTGCTCTGGCAGCAGAGACTTAGGTGAAGGACTGGGGCCATCCAGGAAAAATGACAGTGTCAACTTTTCTAGTTCCTTCCTTAAATTCCCTGAAGGAAATCAGTGCAGATCCAGAAGTGCCAAGAAAAATACAAGCTACTGTTGTTTAGTGCTCACAGGTCTCACTGCAGCTCAGGACAGGAGAGTCACAGAGCCCAGGCTGCCACAAAGAGATGCCTTCTTCCCAAGGAATCCCACTTCTCACACCCTCTCTAACAAGGATGTTAGCAGCAAGACTATAAACCTCAGAGCCTATAGACCTGAAGATATGTGTTAACACAGGAGCTTCTGGTACAAAAAAAGAACTGAAAAAAGCCTTTACATACAGCCTATTAAAACAAACGTAACAAAACCTCTAAAAACTCTCTGCTGTAAGAAAATGGTATTTGAACACTTTTTTAAAAAAATAGGTATCACTTTGATGCCACCTAACCTAGGAAAAAAATATTTATTTTAACAATCAATCTGTCCAATTCTGACATAAAAAAAAAAGGTTGTGTTTTCTAAATGCTCAAAAGCCAAGTACAAAAGTGTCAATTCATTATAATATATCCCTCTACCTCCTCACTCCTAAATTCCATACTAAACCTTTGACTTTTTATTTTCCCTTTCAGTGTAGGATGTCTTTTTCCCCAAAAAGCCTCCAAGCTATTTCATGAGCAGATCTGTTTCCTGACCCATGCAAATGATGACGTCTATATAACGGTCTCAGTTACTTCCAGAGTGACTGCTCATGGATTGCAAATAGTACGATGTTATTTCTGCAGCTGCCAGTTCTCTAAAATTTTCTGGGATCCAAAATACACTTTAAGGTCCAATATGATCATCAGATTCAACCTTCAGTTCACACCCGTGTAATAGAGTTGCTTTCCATGTGGCAGTAGATGAAGACTGAATTATCTAGCAATAAGCCCAAACTTCAGTGCCAGCAGCATCAAGTCCCTATAGTTGTGCTAATTCTGCAGAACAGGGAAAACAAAAATGGGCAAAGCTTATGTTTGTCACTTCCAGAGTCAGTTCTGCTCTAACCCCTGTCCCCTGGCAAAGACATAAAGATGGAAAAAAGGATTTACAAATACACATTGAGAAGAACTGAATCTTCACTACAACAATTAATTTTTTTTTCAGTTATTATCCTGAAGTGCTGTTTTAACTCCTATATATAATATTACACAAAAAAAGCTATTAAAGGTACTCTAGTTCGTTTGCTTTGGAAAGTGTTTACTTTTCTGTACACATTTCATTTCTATTCCAAAGTCCAGAAAAATAAAATCCACTTGTGTGCAGGTAAAATGCTCTGAACACACGAAGCACAAGGTAAGAACCAAGAATGCTGTTACCAGCACATGGCAGGAACATCTGTACAGGTATATAGCTCTTAAAGGAAAGGAAAGCATGCAGCCAAGAGCTCCCTCCACGTGGCAGGGAGCTGCTTGAGCACTGACTTAGGTGGAAGAGACACGTTTGTGTCCTTATTGCACTTATAACTATAGGTGGTTGCTTTCAGTCAAGCCTGAACCACAAGACTATGACTCATGCTTCTTTACCGGAAAAGGAATGCCCCAGTCGGCAGCACGCTCCATCACAACATGCACAACTGCGAGGGGATGGGAAAGCTGAACCACTGCCCCGGTAACAACTCCATGAAACAACACGTAACGCTCCGATTATGGAATTTTGGAGGCAAAGTGCTTCAGAATTGTACAAGCTGAATTTTCAGAGCAACAGCCACCAGAGTCAGAACAGCAAATTGGGTCTCTGGCAGCACCCCCAGCACACAGGGCTTGGGATAGCCCGTCTGCAGGCTGCATTTATCACGTTTGCAAGATACCCACCACTCTAGTGCCTCGTACAAGGTACGAGCTGGTTCCACTGAACTTGCAATGGACAATAGTGGAATATCTGAGTCAAAGTAGCACCAGAAGTTGACCTGGAAACATCGTATTTGTTTCATGAACTTGGTATTTTACACTATTTATAGCTTTTAGCCACTACAATTTTTAACCAGTCGAGTTGCATTTGAACTGTAATAGACATCCCGGGCTCAACTACTTTTCAAGGTCAGATTAATCCTGTTATATGTTCTCTCACTGTAAAGTGGCCCAAAGTTACACTTGCAAGATAAACCTAAATAGAGATCCCTTTGCATGCCATGCAGTTCTATCTAGAATTCCTATCAGTTACAGAGAAAGAAAAGAAGTCCTTCACAAAGGCAGAGGAATGCCATTAAGGCTAAAGCTTTCTAACAAAGTCACCCCCATTACCCTGCTGGCTCTTTTGCAGCATCACATCACGGCAGACGCATGCATTCAAGGAACTTTCCCAAAATCTGGCCCCTAGGCAGCCTGCGTGACTCAGGGGCAACTCCGAGCCGTCGCTGTGTGTCTGTCTTAACCAGCAATCCAAGTCAGGCAGGAACGGTCATATCTTCAAAGCTGGGCACTTAAGTGGTACCCACAGGGTCTGTACATGAGCCAGCAGCCTGTGGCAACCGTGTAACTTCCTAACCGTATTGCGCCCAAATTCCTTCAGAGTCCCAGGGCAGGATTTAGAGCAGGACCTTGAAGGTTCTGCAGACCAAAGCATGGTTCCAGTCACAGATTACCACTTGTGTTAGAACAGTAGCTGCAAAATACAGCTGCTGCAAGTTTTGACAGGAGCAAATACAGCTATGGAAAAATATAATGAGCAGGTAGCCTAGCCATCAGGCTTTGGGAAGAGTTGTCCCTTTTGGTGGCTTTTCTTCCTTTTTTTTTGTTTATGATTTCCTAAAGAAAGGAACTGGAGAAGGGGCGGAAACAGGCCAGAAAGCAACAGCAAATGAGAAAGACCATCATCTCCCAAAAGCCTCCATGAACTGACACAACAGAAGCAATGACTTCTTTGGCTTTCTTATGAACTTTTGGGGGTTTATGGGTTTGGATTTCACAGTAGAAGATATGTTCACTGTAAGATGCAGGCTCCTAATTGCCACTACTGCAAATGATGGTTTGCTTTGTGGGGTTTGGGGGTTTGGGTTTTTTTTTGGTTGTTTTCTTTTTTCTGGTTTTTTTTTTGTTGGTTTTTTTTGGTTTTTTGTTTTTCAGGAAGCAATTTAGTTTAGTTTTGCCTAATGTAAAGTAATGGATCTAGTATTCGTGTCTGGTAAAGATGCCCACTAATTATAAACATGTCTTTTATTTACCTGATTGATAGTGATGCCTTATGGTACATATACGTTTTATTCCAGGCACTTTTGAAAACATGGGATCTTGATGCAAGAGGCCATTTAAATGTCGAGGGGAAATCCTTCTCTGAAGGAGCCATTGCACTCTGCTGGGCTGGCCTCAAGCTGTACTGGTTAACAGCTCTGAAGCTGTGATGGCCATTTCTGCTGTGCATCATGTGTGTCTGGATTCTCAACCAGTGCAAACAGAGAGGTAAAGAAATCCACCACACTCAGGTGCAGACCCAGGCAGAGTCCAAACTCTCAGCTCCAAACAGGAGAGCAAAAAGGATCCAGTGCAGGTGCCTGCCCTGCTGCAGCCTTGCGAAGCCAGCAGTGCTGCGTGGAGGGCGATGCTCCAGCCTAGGCAATGGAGGTGGGGTCCGAGCATGGTTCAAGACTGGGAGATGCTGATGAGAGTCAGCTAAGAGAAGGGTCAGAGTATCTGACACAGACCTAGGGGCCTTAGTACATGTAACAACTGACTGTGTGGGCTCTTCAAGCCTACTCTTAAAGCATGCCCCCCATAACCACACACACGCACATGCACTGAAACCTTCCACAAGTCCAAGGCAAGACTAGTGGGCAACACCCTAAGGAGGACTTCATCTCCCTGATACACCCACCACTCCCCAACCAAACATAATCATCCAGGTGCCTTGGACTACGGGGAATTTCATCTTGACCGGTTATTTTCTCTTTCTCAAAGGCAATTGCAAACTGACAAATGTCCCCAGAAAAGAGAATGGAAGGGGATTAACTGCAGCCTTTTAACTTCAGGCTTTCAAACCTGCTCACACGGCTCCCGAGGAGCTGAATTACGATTGTTCTCTCCTTTGCTCAGACTTCGTGCAAAGCCTTTCTGCCAGGGGCAAGGGGAGGGGGACAGCAGGAGAGCAACCTCAACCCTGCAAAAACGAGACATCCTAATGAAGATACTGACAGAACCGGACACCATCACTGAGTGCTGCAAAGAGAATCTATATAATGTTACTCTAACAGTTCAGTAAAAATGGCATCAGTAAAAGGAGGCTTTCAAGAAAGAAGTTACCTCCAAACACACAGGGAGTGCAGCTGAGAGAGTTTCTGTTAGTTTCATTTTGTTACATAAATCACCATTATTATTTCTTACTTACGATGTTAAAAGAGCAGGAGGATACTTGAAATAAAAGGCTGTGCATGCACAATACCCACACAAATAAATTCCAGTGATCCACCCCAGCACCGGACACGGTGCCCTTCCCTGGCCACTGAGCTGAGCCCTCCCTTTAGGAGGAGTAGGGGAATTCACCACCAAATATACAATATATTGTAATGGAATGATACCAGGAAACAATACTAATTGGAGTCTGAACGTGTCCTCCATGTGGTCACGTTAATCTACTGTTTAACTCGGCAGAAAAGACAGTGAGGAAATAAAAGCTCAATTCACCCAGCCTGAGATCAAAACTTTCATGGCAATATTGGCAGGTTAGACCCTGATTCTTTAAATAGTACATTGCCTTTGTTAAACAAAAGTCATTCTTTTATTACATAATAGAGATTATAAATAAATGTAAAGTGTGCATGCAGTCAACTGCATATTATACAAGCAATATCTATGTTAATAATTGTTTTCTTTGGCAGGCCAGAATCCAGCTGGACATGCAATATTTACATATCAAAATCCTTGGTGTGTTCAAGTCATATTGGATGCAAGTGAAAATATATATGTATATATATTTACCGTATACACACACACATATATATGTATAAAGGTATATATACACCTCTGCATATATACTGTATACATATATACACATAGGTATATGCTAAAAGTGGATTTCATCTTTTTCTGATTCAGGTGATGCAGGCCTTGAAACGCTAAAAATATCCTGACAGGGTATCTGGGGGGGGCGCTGGGGTGATAAATGAGACTTGGGGGAAGAGATCTGGGGTACGTTCTTTTCGGACAATATTTTTAAAATCTCTGCCACCTGCTTCTCAAGGGCAGCCATCCTACTGCTTAGCAGCTGGATATCTTCTTTGAGTTCATGTTTGACTTCCTGCAGTGTGGTTTGTAAGGCCTGCTCAGGAATAGGGTAGAAAGGATGCCTAGCATCAGCCTGAATGGGGCTGTGCTCCAGAGGGCTGCGAGTCTCACCAGCTTTATCCAAGCGAAGGTCACTTTTTGTTATTCCACTGTCACAAGAGTCTGTTTTCCTCAGTGGGTTTTTATTTACACCATTCTCCGAGTCATTGCACTTTGGGTCGTCAGACAGCAACCCCATGGACTCAGCCTTTGTGACGTTATTCCAGTCCTCCTTCTTCTCCTCATGGGTCCCCATCGTGTTCTTCAGTCGAAGCCACCCCTTCCCATTCCCGTTTTTCATCCGCATGGGACTGTTTACTTTCAGACATTTTTGGTCTCCATTTCCATTTGGCTTGAGCTCCATCGCATCCCTGTTGTTCTGCTTCACAGCCTCACTGGTTTTCATGTAAGCCAGGGACGTCTGGATGGGGGTGATCTGAGACACGGTGACCACGCTGGTGCCTGTGATGGAAGCCCCGTTCTGCACGCTCCGGCTTTCCACTTGAAGCTGGTTCCTTTCCGGGTCGATGTGGGTGGAGCCTTGGTTACGCATCTCCTTTTGCTGTTTGAATTTCTGGAAGAGTTTCCGCACAGGATGGTCCACAGGGATGCTCAGTGTCACCTCATTCTTCTGGCGCAGGCGCTCCTCTTCTTCCTTCTTGACATCACTGATCTTCCGGAAGATGATCTATGGAGGATAAACCCATAACAGAGTCAGTATCCAAAGGACATCGCCACGGCAAATGTTACTGAGAGACAGGGAAACAGTATGGACACAAGAGCCATTTATCCTTCCTTTCTATCTTAATTTCTTGTAGTGAATTCAAATGGAGCTGATCAAGACACATTAACCTCAGATATACACCACTTCGTAGATAGGGTACATATATATACACACACGCTTTCTTAAAAGTATAGATTAAAAGTAGATTTCACCTTTATTTTTGATGCAGTAGAGCCTTGAAGAATGAAAAATATCCCAACACCAAGAGAAGGAAAGAAACTGAACAAAGAGAAGAAAGAAGAAGAGCAAGAACCCAAATACCATGATACCTACCTACCCATTACTCACGCTCATACCTGCTCCGTCACTATCTTTAGTACAGGTCAAAAGGAAACAGTAATTCAGTGGAGACTACACAGCTGCAAGTTTAATTCCATGTGCATACCCTTCCAGAGACTGGAAAATCCAAATATGCGCAATATTTTTTAGCCCTCTCTATTGCTAGTTTTGCAGGAGTGGCTGGAGGGTGCAATTAGGTTCCCCATGTGCCATGTTGTGCAGCTTCACACAGTAACACAAGCATTTCCTGGAGACTTTATGTGTCTAATATGTGTGGGTGTACTGGGAGCACCATGGAGAGGCACCATAACAGGGGTGTGTGGTTATAAAAGCCAGCAATATCCACCTTTTTGTGATGCCATGCCATTTAATGTTGCATTTCACGCTGCAGCGTCTGTCAGGCCTCTATAGAAAAAGGAATCTGAGCCCCAAGCTGTTGAAGGATGCACAGAGTAAAAACCTTTCTGTTGATTTTATGCATGTTACTCATACGAAACACTTTTTTTTTAGGTTCATCCCGTTTTCTGGGACTAAGGCAGCACAGTAAAACTCTGGTTTTCTGGATCATGATACTGAAGAGAAAAGCAGCACGTGATTAAATGCAAATATGGACTCTGCAGGGTTAGTGTTTGTAAGAAAGGTAAAAGAAGGCCCCTGCAACATACAAACAAAACTCTGTGACAGTCAGATGTAGGTTTTGAAGTATCCATATTTCAGTATCTATTTACTTTTATAAAAAGGCTTCTCACACCTGTCCATATTTGCAAAGAAATAGTTGCTTTCAAGTCTCACATCTTCAGAAGGCAGCAGAGGAGTGCCACGATGGCTACAGCTCCTTCCCTGTATGAATCTGGGATGAGCTGGACTTCAAAGCTTTGTTAGAGAGCTTTCAAATGCAGTAAATATATCCTTGTGTGCTGCTGATAGATTCAGCTGCTTATAATAATTTTGAAAGTTAACAAGTTTATTAGAAGCCTAGTTTAAAAAAAAAAACCCAACAACAAAAAACAAGAGAGAAACATGGAAGATACTTTCATCTGACTCCTCTGACCTAGATGCAGCAACACATACGCTCATTTGGAAGCTCCCCTTCATTAGCAGCTACCCTCATGGAGCAACTCTCTCTCTCTCTCGGACAAAGCACTGGGGACAGCAAATAAACGCAAGAAAAGTTGTCCTTGATTCAGAATTAAGTAATTACATTTAATTGAAGCCACGCTCTCTAAATGAAGATTTGGAAGGTGGGTTGTGTTGTTTGTTCATGCCTTTCTTTCCCTGGAGGACAGCATGGCACCTCCGTCTGATGACGCAACGCTGAAAGCAACCGGCTGCAAGGACGTGTGTCCCCATGATGTGATTCAGAGAAGATGGCTGGTTCCTCCTTTGGTCTCCCCATCTGGCTGTGTTGCTCTGCCCCATGCTGTGCCAGGCCAGAGTGGCTGGGTGCCTGAAAACATCTAGGGTGGGGAAAACATCCTCTACCCAGTGTTTCCCTGCTCTGTGGCCATGACCCTACTTCACAGCTCGAGCACCGTCCTCTCCTCTAGCCAGCTTCTGCCTGGCAGATGGTGGCCGGCAGCAGCCAGGGTTGCCACAGGGCAGGGAGCCAGCCGCAGCCTGGCAGGGGCTCACAGCGCTCCCATGTGCAGTGCAGCAGTGAATGCACAGTCGGGAGAGGCACGAGGTTACTTGGATAACTTCTGTCCCATCAGCTATTTATAAAGACCGGAGTGATAACAACAAAGACTACAGCTTTTTATTTCCTCTGCAAACACTTGTGCTGCACTGAAACTACCCTCATTTCCCTTTTCTTCCACCAGCCTACTGTTGTTCTTTCATTTCTCCCTTCTCAGTTTAAAACTTCTCCAGACAGAGGTTATCTCCCTGCACAGAATGTAATTACCCGTGACTGCTGCTGCTGCCTTCTGCAGAAGAAAAGCCAAGACTGCTAATTTGACACTGCCTGTACCTCCCACTCCTGAAGCGGGGCATTCTGAAAGCCAGGAAATAACTACAGGGTTTTCAGCCCCAGAAACACTTGGCCAGAAGACACTCAGACAAGCCCAGCCCAGCGGCATGGGGAGGTCTGAGCCCGAGCACTGCTGTGCCTCGGCATGGGGCCAACACTTTGGGGGAAGCTGAACATGTCCCTGCTGCAAAGATGGGCAGCTGTGATGACAAATGCCATCAGATTTGCAGTGCAAATTTGCTCTGACCAAGTGAGACCAAGGACCCAGTAAGCACTCACAGCCATACCCTTTCTCCGCCCTTTATGTCTCTACAGTGGAGAAGACACACTCCCAAAGTCCTGCTGTCGCCTTCCCAGGAGGAGACGTTCCTTCAGCCTTTTGCAGGACACAGGCAGAAGCCTGGCAGAGCTCTTCAATAAATCCCTTCCTCTGTCTCTGCTTGGGACAGAAAGTGCTACACCCTGGAATGATTATGGGCAGCTCCTTTGAGGAAGCAAGCCCGCTGCACTCTGAATTAGCACAAAAAATGCTATGGGACTCGGAAATCCAAAGGTTATCTGAGAGTCAAGAATTCAGGCCTGATCTACCCTGGTGGATCAGTATTTCCAAAGAAGCAAAGGTGGGCTGATGCACAGCCCTGCACCCACCCTCCCCTCGGCTTTCTCATGAAGCCTGAATGCGTTCACAGGTGTTTGCTATTTTCTTGTTCACTCTGAAATGCAAACCCATGCAGACCCTCATATCCCATCTGACACTGTGAGATTACAGCACTTTGGAGACCAGGGTCTTGGTCTTCACTCACCCACTGAACTACTCTGTCACCGCAAGGAAACCACTTCACCCCTGCGTCGCCCCACGGAGACTGTCCCCTCTTCAGGACATCCACCTTCAACCAAGGGAGCACTACGCCTAGTGCATCTAGTCTTGGTCAGGACTACTTGATACTACTAGAATATGTACGAATAAAAGAAAAGAAAGATCCTTTTATACAGACAAAGAACTGGGGGCAAAATTAGATGTGAATCGTAGCAGTAATAGTTGTTTTTCGTTACCAAATTTTTCCATATTAGGAATTTTTTCATGCGGTTGGATTTAATCCACTTCCACAGTGGTTTAATTTAAGACAGAAAAGGATTAAATATGTTTACATGGAAACTTAATTCCATTAATGTCTAATAACTATTACTGGCTATTTTTCTCTATAAATAAGAACAGAAAACCACCTCATGCAATCTGACATTCCTCAGCAAACTGGGAGAGGCTTATTTTGAAATCTTAAATTGGATGAGCTATCTCAGTTGTCCCTGACCCTTTTCAGAGAGGTTACACATAGGCCTGTCCAAATGTGTATCCCAGGAACAGACACAAACCCCAAAGGAGTTAAGCAGAAGAAACTGAATTAACTGTGTGCACAGCACATCTCAAGCAGTAAAGAGCCATACCCCTGTCTCATGGCAAGTGCTAAATTCATTAATGTGACGGAGATTCAGTGGAGGACTTCATTTCCTTTCCGGATGGGGTTGTGAAAGACTGCCCTGTGCAACACAAATCCTGTCTCATGAGACTGGGTTCCTGTTTTTCTTGCTTTTAATGTATTTATTGTGGGAAGGAGGGAGAATGGAGGTGACGTTAATTATTGAGCTGGCAAAGGTTAAGTAGAAGTTAACTGATGGCCAGCCCTGGAAACTGACGTACTTGGGTTATCTATGAGGCAGGCATAGATGAGACAACAGCAACTTGAGAGTCTCCGTTTGATCTTAACCCCAAGCTCCTTTTTCTCCCCTCTGTATTCTGAGAGGTAATTCACTGTGACTGCGAACTCAGCCCATCACCACTTCCAAAAAGGGACCTTACCAAAGGTACTGGCAATGGATACATTACTGCTGGAGCAGCTCCTGTGAGGTGCCAGCTTGTATAACGGAACACAAAGCCAAGTGCAGACGAGGGAAGCAGCAATGTGAGGTCGGGGAGCCAGCTCAAGGCTGAGACACACACAAGTCCTCCCTTCTACTGCTGTATTAATCAGTAAAACTGTGGCCTTTCCAGATGCTTTGAAATGCATCCCTTGTCTTCTGTCTTTTTTTGTACCAGTACTGCAAAAATCATCCCTCCATGACCTTGATCTGTTCACAAAGACCCCTTGATAAGTGACTCCAAGAAAGGTACGTGAATGGATTAAAGAACTGGTAAAAGTCTTGAAGAATTACAGTAAGAGAATTCCAGTCAGTTCATAAAAGTGGAAAATATTTGACCAGAGATCATCCTGTCCCATTCCTAGAACATCTCATGCTGTTGTTAGTGGCGTTCAATACACACCTGCCTCTCCCCACAGAAATTCACAGAAACAGATAATGGTGTAGCAAAAGGGCACACAGTTGTCATGGTGATGGTTACAGTAGGCGTGCACCGAGTGAAAGAGAGGAAAAGCCAAACAAGACCACCAATGTAAAGATTTTCACAGTGACTAATAAACTTCGGGTGCCCAAGCTGTGGCATCCTACAAATGTGGCTGATGATAGGCAACGGATGCTGGAGTCCTGCAGCAAAGGAGACCCTGTCCTGGGAGAACTGGCTTGACTCAGCTCATTGGGCATTTCTGCAGTGCCAAAAACTAGAACAGAAAGCAAACACAACATTTCGGTCCCTACAGCTACATACATGTAGAGCAGAAGGAGGAGCCCTGCCTTGAGGCTGGATTGGGGCCACAATCAGTAACTGACAGGTCACACTCATTAATGCAAAGGGTAGGATGATGTGGGTGGTAGTCACCTCTCAAAAATTTGCTCCAGAGGTAACTGTATTAAAGTCTTGCAGAAGTCCCGTCTCCCTCGTATCTGGTTACTCATGATCCAATATATTTGTCCAGATCCCTGTATATTTATGCCTATTTAATACAGGTATTAAATTAGGTGCCTAGAAGGCACCTTAATTCATTATTCTTGCCCTGAAGACACTGTTCCCCTCCCCAGCAGCACTGAAAATGAGACCAGTGAAATGATCAAGGTTAATATGTTTGAAGAAACAAATAGGGCTCTTTCTAAGCTGGACCACGCCAGTGACCCATCTGACAACACAGATCCACTGTTGTACTAGAAAACACTGCAGATGGAGTGAGTGCCCTGAGTGGATGGAGTGAGTGGGGACTCTCCAAGCTGGCTGCAGCATAGAGGCAGTGTGTTAGGGAAACGCACTGTCCCTTGGACCACACTGGAGAGCTGGTGGCTCCTGGCTCACTTACAGCTCGCTGAGCCCACAGAGCTCCTTCACCAGCTTTCAGATCCCACCAGAGGGATTTGATCTCGTCCATGTTTAATTCCCATAAAAAGGGTCAGTGTCCTCACAAGGTGTGCTAGTCTTGGCACCCTTTTATATAGGCCCTTTTTTGGAAACAGGAGAGCTGTCTCCCATTGCCTCCTTGGCCTGAAATGATTCAAGCTTAGCTGAAACTGGCAAATGGATTTTAAAGTTTTTGAGGATATAGCCAATATCAGATAAAAACTGCAATCACATATACCTTATTTTCTTTGGAAACAATGCTAAAAAAAACTTCAACAAATACAATTGAAAATAATAAGGAAAGCTTAATTCATGCCTAGGCTGCACAATATAAAACAAAATTCTGTAAAGATGCTGGCAAAAAATACTACTAATTTTCACATCTTGGAGTTCATTGTAGAAAACTAATTGCCATTTTTCTCACAATAATGAGGTAGGTGAATTTATGCCAGATGCAGGATTTAGACACAGTATACCCCGACCCGTGCAGTGCTCAGACGAGTGTGCTATTTCCCTGCTTCTAAGAACAAACTACAAAATATGCCTGATTTCCAGAGCACAGACACTCAGAACAGGGTCTGAACACATCCTCCAGGAGCCCTGCACAGTGCAGGAAGAGAAAAAGGCACTTGGAGGGTGTGAGTCATTTCACCTGGAGCTAGACGTTAAAACAGGTCAGACAAGCTGTACCCTGAAATGCCTGTTTGTCTCCTGTGTCTATACAGGAAGCTTTGTGCACGTCGCTTGGATGCAGACATCCTCCATGTGATGGTGGGTAAGAAGTATCCAAATTCCTGCCTCTAGCAGTGCAAATGTCAGGGATTGGTGCAGATAGTGTAAAAAGCCTTCCCGTAAAGCATTTCTCTGTGTGTGTGTGTGTGTGTACACTATACCCTTCATCTAATGCTATTTTTATTCCTCCCCCAGCACGCTGGGGCATTGCCAGTTCCCGGCTGGGATGCATTCCCCATCCAGTCTCAGAGACCAGCCAGTCCTTCCAGATAAACACTATTATTTTAAAAGCTGCAGAAGGAGGACTATTGACAACTGCACAGAAGACCATGCCAGACTGGTGGTTCCAAATGAGAGCTTGTGAAAAAACAGACTTTTTGTTTGCATGGAGCAATGATACAAACCACTAATAGGGAAGCCCAAGCCCCTGTTTTTACCCCACTCCCTGGGAAAACCCTCCACTGGTTGGTGGGGAACTGAGCTGGTCTCCCTGCAGCTCCTAGGAAATCAGAGTCCACCTGGGACGGCTGTGGCTGCTCCTGTACTACCACTCTTTTGCATCACAAATGTCATCCCACTCCCAGGCGCTGCAGGACAGATCCTGCTCGGATCTCTCCCACCATTGGCACTGTGCTCTGCTAAGAGCTGTCATAACCAGCGAACCCTTCCCGGGCCATTGTTTGGATGCGCTCAGGTGAGTCCTAGCATGCTTCATCCCTCAGTCCTTCAGGACTAGCCCTCTCTAGGAGGCTTCAGTTGCCAAAACAGGGCCTATCTGGGACCCCCTTTTTTGATATTCTGAAGACTGGGCCAGTCAAGCCCAATTTTTCACACGTAACCTTCGGTAAACAGGTTTGCTCCAAAACTGAAGTGTTATTTAAACCTAGGCAGGGCACAGAGAATATGATTCCCTATTAATATTTATATGTTAAAAATGTTTTAAATCTTACTCTTTTTCTGATAATAAATACTGATAAATATTTTTTAAATTAATTTTTAAGATGTCAACAAATATTCCTGTTAATTTGCATGAGTTAAAATGTGCTTAAACGTAAAAAGTTAAACTAGTGAAAGGAAAGAATAGGAAATTACCTCACGTGAGCCCTTGTGTTTGTAATGAGGCAGAGACTGGAGCCTTGGGGCCTGGGCTAGCAGAGCTGTGAAGTGCAGTTCAATCTGATGGAAGAGCCATGGGCCATCTGCATTTGTCCTTCATCTGAAAGTCCAGCCTGTGAGCCCCACAGCGAGCCAGAGAAACCCGAACAGCCAGTGTTAATGCAAACCTTCCTTTGGGATGGATGTAAAAAGCTGCTGCTATGCACTGTGGATGGACTCACTGTGTCTGGATCGGTTGGTTTCCTGCCTTGAAAACCTATTTTATTGCAGATTTACTGCCCTTCCAAAACAGAGAGGGCAATGGCAGCATTGCCCACAATATGCAGTTCCAGCTCTTGACCCCAGGTAAGAGTAATGCCTCCTTCTAGGCAAGGAGGTAGGAGTAGGCAGGTAGGATCGGAAGACCAAACCAGCAAGACCAGCAAAGGGCCAGCAAGGAGCACTGGCTCCAACCCAGCTTCCATTGACAACTTGTCAGTATGGCTCATGCATGAGAGTAGCCTCCGACCGCAGTGCCTGATGCTGGCAGGAGTCTCTGCAACCGAGAAGCATGGTCTACTGACTATGACAGCGACAGAAACTTGTCCGAAATGGAACGGAGCTGAAACCACAAACAGTGAAAAAAGCCAACAGAGACTGAAGCCAGGGTGCCTCTTTCCAAATGCAAACTGCATTTAGGCTGCTTCACCTGATTTACTCCTGTAAATCTCCATGTCCTCTTAGCTCACTTTATTAATCTGCACTCTGAGGATGCACAATAGATGGCCTGAAATGATGGCTTTATCGTTCTTCTGCTCTGAACACTCCTCTGATAGCTTTACTTTGATGTGAAATTCAGCCTCAAAACCAAATTGCTCTAACAACTGCTTTAATTGCTCTCCAGTAAATTCTCCTTAATCCTCCTGTCCCAGGAACTGTTCTGTGTTAAACCATTGCTCCATCTGCGTGTGGGAAAGGAATCACTGTCCTTGGCTGTGCAGTGAAAATGACTGACTGCTGAGCAATTAGTTAATCTCTGGGATAGGAATGTTTCACTAAACAGTCTTTCATGCTGGATTTTGGAGGAAAAGAAGATTTTTGTAGGTTCGTCTGCTGGCTGGTTGAAAGAAACAGTAAATAATAGCCTTTCTGCAAATTTCCATTGATCCTGGCTTCAGAGACACGGCAGCATGCAAAAGCAAAAGCTTGCTACCAAGCACATTTTAATTTTGCTTTGGAGAAACTGTGTTCATGTAGTTTCCTCCTAAGCGATTATAGAATTGACTTGTAAAATATGCAAAGATTTCCAATCCAAGTAACAAAGTTATGTCACTTCAAGAAAACGAATTATTTCCGTGACGTTGAAAAAGCCCTTTCAAGGGAAATTTAATGGCTTTTTATGTGCAAGAAATCCTTTCATCGTGACTTAATAAAGATCTGTGTCCCCCAAGTTGCTCATCTAAAGAAAAAGCAGGGCACGTAGGGAGGGATAGACCCTTCAGAAGAACCCAATAATGGCCAATAACTGATTTCCCAGAGCCCAGAACCTCCATCACCTCGTTCCTGCTTGCTCTGTGTTTTAGAAATTGGTTACTGTAGGTCAAATTTTAATCTGTCTCCATTTGTGTTTGCAATCAATTTGCACAGCACCCGGCTACTCTTGCAGAGAGACATCCGTGCGTGCTGGCAGTCAATTAGGTTGATCTGCATTTGCGAACAAGCATGCATATTAAGAAGAAAGTTGTTGAGAGTTTGCCCCATCTACTTCATACTTGGTATGGATCTGAAGCCATCCTGTTTTACTTTAAAACATGTCTGGATTGAAGAAGAAGGAGAAGAGAAGCAGGCAGAGATCCAAGTCACATTTGTCACATCCCGAGAGCATCCCGGCCCAACACATACAGCACCAGGCTGGGATTCAGGAAGACGGATTATTCTGCTGGCCTGACCTTTGGCCAAGTGGGAGGTCTTGTGCAAATCACACTGTCTCTTCATGTCTCCATCTCTCCGAGTATAAGGGAGGATAATAACACTGCCCTCATTTCCGCAATTAATTGGAAATGCCTCTACCATTGCTAACTATTTACAACCGAGAAACAAGGATCCATGTCTGATTGCAGAGAGACGTCACAGCTTTGCCCTATTGCCAAAAGTGAGACAGTTCATTAAAAAAAAGAGCCATAAAAATACACATAGGTGCTCTTAGCATTTCAACTCAAGATTAAGGGCCCAAGGCTCTCCTGCACTGAGGCATCCAGAGCAGTGCACAAGAGATGTATAGTGCTACATAAAGTCCCTTCCTGATGCCCTGATATGTCAGTGAAACCTTGATTAAGTGTAGCATTGACACCTACTTTGCAAGGAAGGATCAGTCAAAGTGCTTAGCCTGAGTGATGGGTACTGATTCTTCAAACTGGTGTGATTACATGGTTAACTAGGCATGCGCTGAGCTAAGGAGTCAGACTGCCAAAAGAAATGCCAGAGCTCTTACTCTGTTTGCACAATTGCATACATTTACACCAACCACAAGCGTTTTTTGAGAGCAGCTCAGTCTCCTGACTCAGGAGCTCTTCTGTTCTTCCAGTCACCCTGACCTGAGCACCTCCTGCCCATACACTGGGCACTTACAGACACCTCCTTCTCTTTGTACTCAACAGGAAAAAAACGGATGGATTTTCTGCTGCTGCAGTCTTAGCTGTTTTGTCTGATGCCTGCTGGGCTCCATGATTCTGCTTGGAAAGAGAGGCTGAAGAAGGGCACTTGTGCACCTTTGCAAGTGGCGAGCTTTGCCGTGGTTTTTAAACAAGGCTGGAATTGAAGCTGATCACTTCTTTTGCTGCTTTGCCCTCCCTATTTTCTGTTTTCTTTGCTTTAACCAAACAGGAAATGCCTTAGCATGTTGCAGAACAGCCAGATTGAGACTTATTTCTCCAATACTATCCAAGACAACAAAAGGCACCTTCCACATACAGACAAAGTTATTCTAAACAATAAACCAGCAAGGCTACTTTAATTAGGGATTTCTGGTATTTTTCAACCAAGGCCCATCGCTGGTTAGCCTAGTTTAGGGTCAGTGCATTGCAGCCAGGAATATTGATTTGTGTGGCCTCAGAAGAGCCTGAACTGTGACCATGATTCAAAGAGACCCAGTCCCTCCTATGGGGGCAATGAAATCCAGCTTTAGCTTCCTAATTCCTTTTCAGGATCTTAAATCTTAGGACCTGAACTCAATATAAAGACTGAATTGGACTGGGGACCTGAAATACTTTTTGAATCAAGGCCTAATCTGTTTTCTGTATACAACACAGAGATAGTTAAACATGGGGAAATTGAGCAGAGAGCAATTTTGGGATAACTGTTGCAGGGTAACTGAGTAGTGTCTCATGGGGACCCTTGTTCCCTCTCACTGGTTAGGTTTATCCACTTACGGATTTTAAACTCATGCCTTTCTTTACTCCCTAACAACTCTCTCATGTAAACAAGTCTAGCCTAGGCTGGTCACTTGGTGGGTGAGCAAACTAAATGGTTCCTCCTACTCTTTGCCTCTTTCCACCAATCTCTCCTTGCAGATGTGCTCTCAATGGAGAGTATCAAGTACTCATCTCTCTTCCTTCTCCTTCTCCTCCCCCCTCCCCTTCCTTTCCTTACTGAAGCAGGAATGCAACAGAGGGCAGAGGAGACATTTCTCCTACTTCTTTGGCTGATACTGAAGCAGAGAGAAGAGCAGATTTCTAACAGTCTTGCTGGAATTTCTGTCCTTTCATCTTGCAGATGTTTCTTGCTCTGTATAGCACAGCACTCCTACAAGAAAGGAAGCTGAGGTTCTTCTAAGGACTGTGGTTGATTTCCAGACCCTGTGAAAGAGAAGCCCTTCGGAAGGCTAAAAGCGCAAGCTTGGTAGACCCAAGATTTTCCACTGGATCTGGAGGAGATCCCCCAGCAAAGACGGCCTCCACCCACCACAACAAAACCATCCCATGACTATTAGGACTCTACATTGATGTAAACAGCTGGTGACACATACTACCAAGTGATGCACTTAGACCATGTTGCCACCATCAATCCTGCCAGCACATCAACAGTAGGAACCCTAGGCTTCAGGAATTGAAGGGAGCTTCCCACTGACTTCACTTGCAAGACAGTGGTCCTTCAACAGGACAGTTTCCAGCTAGATCAGGCAGGTCTGGTCCTTGCAAACTTCGGCCATCAGATCAATATCTGCTATTGGCATTGGCCTAATGAAATGTCAGTAAGCAGCACTGTCAATTGATGCAGGCTTTGCTGTGGCGCAGATGACTCACAGTCTGTGCATTTTACTACAGATGATTAAAAAAAGAAACTCCTCAAAGAAAGCAGCCTTCGCTTTGCCCAGTGCAGTATCTCCTAAGAGTGATAAGCTTCCGAGTTTAAATAGAGAAAGATAGTTCAAAGCCTCCAGATGACAGCAGGGTGGTTTGAGCTTGGGGCATATTGCAGAAATGGTGCTCTCTGGGATGGGGAAAAGTGCCAAAAGACTTTTCAAGCTGCTCTTCAGCCTGATTTAACTTGGAACAGAAAATCAATCATCAATAATAACACGCAGTACTAATCTACCACTCTTCTTTCCCTGTATTGGAGAAAGCAGGATTCATGTTGCTGCCTCTTGCCAGATGCCAAAACCAGGGCACAGAGAGGTCATGTATCACTTCCTCAGGGTTCTTGAGCTGCTTAGGGGATAAATGAGGGATGGAACAAAGGTTTCCAGCCCAGAGCTCCCTTAGTAAGAAAAGACATACCGCAAAAAAATTAAATACATAAATACATATATTAATGGAAAATAAAACTATCAATGTAATAATGGACTTTCTTTTCACTACTGTCCAGACTGGGAAACGTAGACCTGGATTTCAAATAGTTGAAAGGACTCAACTATAATTGCAGTTAATTGCTAAAATTAAATACCAGACCAGAACAACTTTACCACTCTTCGGGCTTGTGTTGGAAGAGGGGTGGGGAGGTGGATAGAACTATCTCTGTTTATTTAGTGAAAATTTTCAGAAGGTCTTGTTTTATTCTAATGAAAAATGTGAAAAATCTTATTTGGGTTCTTGCCAGCCCTACTTTTGACAGACCCAGTATTCCTTCATATCCCTAACACAAAGCCACACAGAACACGGGCTCAGAGGATTTGCAGAATTTTTTTGTTCTCTGTTTTTTTGCCTCTTATGGATTTCTGTCTGAAGACCAAACAGTCTCAATAAATGCCTAAAAGAGACTCTCCATTTACAAAGTAATACATCAGCAAAAGAATTGCAAATTGTTCCTAAAATGAATTATTCTCTCCTCTCTACTTTAAGTGGAAATTTAAATTAATTGGAATCATTATGTTAGGGTTTTTTCTTAAATATAACTGTACTAGACTGTAAAGTGCCTGAAATACAATCTCAAGTCTTCAGACCTGAAAAAGTGTTTTGCAAGTGAAAGGTTGTTGATTTTTTTCCAGCTACATCAACTGGTCTAATGAAAGATAACACCCCCGCCACCAGCCTTGCTTCTGACATTGAGGACATTTTACCTGGCTTTCAGAAACTTTGGTTTCATATGGAATGTGTTACCAGCTACTCTGTTTGCTTCATAACTTTCAAGGTTTTGTTAATTTATTGAAAAGCTTTTATAACGGGAGCTTCAACTAAAACAATGCATTTTCAGTGCCATGCAATGTATAACACCATTGGTTTTGTTTGTGATGAGTCAGAAATTAAGAAATAATTTTAAAAGGCAGAATATATGAACAACAGACCCAAACAAAAAGGACCATGGGCAGCCTCTATACCTCAAAGAACCAAGGCATCAAACCTTGTTGTGTCTTCCATATTACAAAACAGAGAAGTAAAATGCATTACTCTCCCACTGTCAAGACATTCCACACCCAAACCAGGCCCTATAGGGGAGACCACTTTGGTGAGGAGAGCCACTGACTCCACACTCAAGCTAATCAAAAAACATGGTGGTATTCCTGAGTAGAGCAGATTTAGGCTGGTGGCTGGGCAGTCATTTGCTTGTCTCCTATTCGCTTCAGATCCCAGTCAAGGATATGATGTCTCGTGAGGCTGAATGTCTATATCCCACCACAAAAAAGGGCAAAGACCCTTGTTGTAGCATAGTAGCATCCTCCTGCAGAAAGGCAGGATTAATTAGGCTAAATTCAGATCTGCTGTAATCTGGCTCTGCTGCTTTCAAGCCCAAAGCTCACACTGCACCATTGTTGCAGATAAGATATATATAGAAAATTATTAAGTTTTACTGAATCTTTCTATACTTTGTGTTTGTTTGTGAAATAGATAGCTATAGGAACCTTTCTAATAGATACCGAATTGTTCTATGCTCTGTATTAAGAAGCCATGGAAAACATCATGGACACCAGTTATGCTGCTTGGAAACCCCTTCACCCTTCCCATCTTGATTTGAGTATCAGTGATAAAACTGACCAATGATTATTTTAGAATAAGAATATTAATGAAGTCGTGTAATTAAGGACCAATCACTGTAAGGGTCAAAATTAAGAAGCATGTAACAATGTCTGGATAAAAAGTGTATAAAAACTGGTGAATTTTGATGCTGAATTGGACACACTTTGGTGGAGCTATCCCCCGTGTCCCCAGCACTGCAATAAAGAAGTGCCTACTTATCTGCTTTGTGTAGATGAGTTCTTTATTCCCCAGCTAACACCACGGTTCTGCTTTCAGCCAGCCAGCCATGCCAAAGATACCTCGGAGTTACTTCTTTTCCTTCTTGACCCATAAATGCAGCCTATTACTATATCAGAGAAGACTGAATGCACCTGGATCAAATCCAGGTAAGTGCTGCCAGTGCTCACTCCCTTTCTACAGATCTTTTGGGTGAAACCCAAGCTCAAATGACCTCTGGATGTATCCTCATGCCTACCTTTCCCTGCAAACAAAGCCACAGGAATGCTCAAGGGACAATAAGCTGGGGCAATTCAGCAACTCGTGCCTCTGCTTCTCAGCTCAGAGATGCCAGAATGAAATCCACTGGCACTGTGACCTGGCAATTCATTTAAACTGAAATCAAGCCTCAGAAAAGATTAACATCTCTGGCAGATCATTCACTGACTGAAAGACAGGGACAGCCCACTGCCTAATAGACACAAAATAACTCGGTTAAGCCATTGGGAAATCCCAATTTAACACCAAAACAGACCAAAAGGTTATTTAAACTTTTAATATCTACTTCATTTAACTATAGAAAACTCTGTAAAATAACCTTAACAAGCATCCCTGGGATTCTTCAACTGAAACATCTAACCAGCAATAGCTAAAATTTTCCCAGATGAGAACTCTCAGCAGCGTGTGAGTAAGGCATGCTGGCTGTTGAAATATACTGTAATTGCCTTTAATGTGATCACAGCCAGTGCTTCAGTGGGGAGGAACCCCTTGAGGAGAAGAAAAGAGCCAAGACATAAGATGTGCTACTTTCACCTAAGCATCTCCCCTTAGCCAAAAGTGGTTGGGGTAGGGCTGACACTATGGGTGCTTTAGCTGAAGAGATGAAGGAACTACGGTTTTTCAGAGGAATCTGAAACCGTCAGCAGAGCAGGGGCCTTCTATTTAAGGCATAATCAAATGATAAAGTTTTAGAGAGCAAAGACCCCATTTAAATGATGTTGCTAATGTTTCCTTGGACCTGAATCTGCACCAGTGAAGAGCTCTTCCTTTCTGGGCCAGAAAGTCAAGCAAAATCACCCACAGCCCAAAGAGCCTGGAGGAGAATTATTCACCAACTAGTGAGCTTCCTACAACAGCACGGAAATACTGCATCAGCCATGTGAAACTCCAACACAGAGAAAAGCGTACTGTTCCCTGAAGGTTACTTGTGCAGAAATGAAGGTGTTTATGCTAGTCGTATCAGAGCCTCTTGCAGGCAAAACCGGCTGGTTGCCTTTGTGACAAACACCCAGGGAGGATGAAGGGTTCTGCCTGACCCCAAAGGGACCATTAGATGTTTTTTCTGATCTCAGAAGATGTGAACGGGAATTCAGCAAGTGATGACTGAAGAGCATTGTATTTATTTCTGAAGGGTATCAACAAGAGAAAGAAAGAGCACAAAATAGTTAACTAGTAGGGGTGAGGGGATGGGATAAACAGATGCTGTGGTGAAGAGCCATTTCCTTTCCATTTACATGCGGACTGCATTAAATCAATCCCTGGGCTTTCATGGCAATACACTAAGGCTCTGCTGGGGAGGATTTTAGTGATTTGGCTATATCCTGGTTGTGGGTATCATTCTACTGTGTCCTGGGATTTTAGTCTATTCTCAGGGAAAAAGTCCTTCAATTTTTTTCATGTGATACTTAGCAATCTTCCCTAACACCTCTATCACAGCCATCACCTCTTTTCCAGATGTGGATCTCTACAAAGCTCATCAGCACTGTTTTATGTTCCTATCCATGTATTAAGGCACTGACACAGGATGTTCCTTAGGGGCCGAGCCTGCTGTTTTTGCAGCCTTAGCTTATCTCATTGCTCCAGACCCAAACAAATTAGTTTGTAATCCGCAGTATTGTATACTTTGGCAAATCTGTCTTTAAAAGTGATCAGAAATGACCTCCTCATGTAAAATCGGAGTCAGTTCAGTTGATTTGTCCCCTCTCCCTGCCGAGGGCTAGAAAGAAAACCCTGTACCTGCACAAATAACAAGGTCTGCAATTGATAACATTGATGATTCCGTATTTCCCCGTTTATGACTATGTTGCACCCTGTTTAAACACTGTTTGTATCCTTTCTACCACTCCCTATGCACATACAATTAACAAAACACCAGCTGGTACAGGGCAAACTGCTGCAAGGATGCAGAGGGACACCAGACAGAAGTACACGTCTCTAACTCTGGCTGTGCTACCTTTTCATCTCAGATGCTGCGTTCGCTTCCCACTGCTCCTTCTGGCCTCTGAGACTTTGGTATCCTCTCTGTTTTTTCAGACGTTTGACTTTTTTTCTGGTGTCTGAAAAATCCAGCTAACTGTAAGCCTCCCACATGAGATACCAGTTCTTCAGTCACCTTTTCCCAGGAAAGCCTTGTCCAGGTTGACACAAATAAGCACAAATACAGGCTGGGCAGAGAACAGATTGAGAGCAGCCCTGGGGAGAAGGACTTGGACATGGGGGTTGATGAGAAGCGCAACACAAGCTGGCAATGTGCACTTGCAGCCCAGAAGGCAAACCGTATCCTGGGCTGCATGAAAAGAAGCGTGGCCAGCAGGGCACGGGAGGTGATTCTGCCCCTCTGCTCTGCTCTGGTGAGACCCCACCTGGAGTGCTGCATCCAGCTCTGGAGCCCCCAACTTAAGAACATGGACCTGTTGGAAGTGAGTCCAGAGGAGGGCCACAAAGATGACCAGAGGGCTGGAGCACCTCTCATATGAAGCCAGGCTGAGGGAGTTGGGGTTGTTCAGGCTGGAGAAGAGAAGGTTCTGCAAAAACCTTATAGCAGCCTTCCAGTACCTAAAGCGGGCCTACAGGAAAGACGGGGAGGGACTCTTTATCAGGGAGCACAGTGACAGGATGAGGGGTAACGGTTTTAAACTGAAAGATTTAGATTAGATATGAGGAAGAAATTTTTTACTATGAGGGTAGTGAGACACTGGAACAGGTTGCCCAGAGAAGTTGTGGATGCCCCATTCCTGGAAGTGTTCGAGGCCAGGTTAGGTGGGGCTTTGAGCAACCTGATCTAGTGGCAGGTGTCCCTGCCTATGGCAGGGGTGTTGGAACTAGATGATCTGAAAGGTCCCTTTCAACCCAAACTATTCTATGATTCTATGACTCTTCTTAGTGGGGTCTGTCACACACCTGAGATGCTAGATGATGCCTACAGATGTGCAGCTGTGCCAGATGTTCCACCCGTGGGGCAGGGCTGATCCACAGCAAGAGCATCTGCCCACAAGAAGGCCAGCAAGGTTAAAGAAGGCTGTTGGGGATTTTGCAAGGTCAATCTCTGTCCCAGCAGAGTCCTTACCTACCCTTTTAGCAGCTACCTGACATGGACTGAATTTGAACACAACTGGTCTGGGAGGAAGCTCTTCACAGGACACGTTACCTAGGGACCACAGGGCCAACAGTGCCTTGGTTCAACCTTTCTGACATACTTTTAAGTTATGGCTGATGTTTCATGCAGATCAGTCAGGCATCTGTTTTGTATATTAATGCATGGCTGCACTGAGCTTATAAATTTATATTCAGGTACTTTTGTAGAACATCTTGAGGTTACTGGCTAAGTTCTTTAATACATGGAAATGGGTACAATTAATAACACATGAAAAACATACATGATTCAGTTCATCCATTTACATTTCTACTGTAGCCTTCTTGGCCAGGAGGGCTAATACAGCCTAGAAGGAGGACGGGGATCATTCAAAATTGAGCTACTCTGAACTACAAACAATTGTTCCATTTTAAAACGGATTTGCCTTAGACACGAGGGACATGGAAATTCATTACAATGGCAGGCTGACAAGGAGGGCAGAATTGCTGAAAATAGTGAGGCTAGACAGAAATTAAGTGCTGAGATGCCAAGATGCTCTGATAAGATCAGGGACACGGAGAAGGAAAACTGGGGTTTTGTGCACTGAGGAGTAAGTGATGGGCATGAATGGAAAAACAAAGCTAAATCTTAATAAAAATGCTGCATTTTAGCTGACTGCTTAATATATCCTGCTTAGAAATGGCCGTTCTTTGCTACTGTCATCTGCTGGTTGCTTCGGTTCCCATTTTCACATTTATAAGGGAGTGCAAAGTGTTTTGGGCTTTCAGAAAAAGCCAAAGCTGGTTCATGTGGTAACAGCAGTGCTGTCCATATTAAAAAAAACCTAGAGTTTTTTTTAATATGACAGACTGCTTCCAAAAGGGATATGTACACACACAGCACGGAGTCTGTGTCCCCCTGCTCTGGGGATACAGTGACTCATGGAAATATTTAGATAGGAAGCAGCATATAAAAACGTTTTGGCAGCTGAAACAGCTTTGTGGAGTACTAATAAAATAATCTAAAATTCACCTAAAAGTCCCAGGGGAGGTCCCAAAGTTCAAAAGATCACTGACAGTTTAATTAATGGATTTAAGAGAATCAGAGACTTTTATAATTGCTTACACTTGCTCCTTTTTTTAACACTAACTTACATCTGAAATCTATATTAAGCTTTTGCTATCTTTAGGAAGGGAAACAAATTAAGACTAAGGGCCACGAAAACTGAGAAGTAAAAATATGAGGAAAGAACATGTATTAATAATATACATTCCTTCTTAAGCACACAGAAGATTTTTGCCTTTCAGCAAGTTGCTCAGAAGTGCAACAGGGGACTCAGCTTAGTTCAGGTGCTTCTCAGAATCCCCTTCTCCCTCCTGACAGCTATGCCCACCTCTGGCATATATGTAAATCAGCTACTCAAAAAATTGCTCTTCCAGACTTTCTTTGCATAAGACCTAAACTGAGGCAGCTTGCTAATCACAGCAACTGGCTGACAATTAAAAAAGGCACAGTCAATCAGCCATCACTAAGTTGGAAGTGACAGCCTAGGTTTTATTTTTAACTGAAACTAGAGGGATTTGTGCAAACTTCTCCACAAAGTTTCTCTCGCCCTTTGTGTACAATGTAATAGTTTCCTACACGCACTGTTTCTTTGCTGCAAAAGGCAGCCCCAAAAAAGCGTTCAAAGTAAGGTAAGACTAGGATTTGTACGGCTGCAATGATTGTCATGTGCTGAACCAGCGCGTTTGGGTACCACTGCATCTGTAGTGTGTGCTGCAAAACAATAGATGAATGGATTTATACCTGCCCAGAAAAGAAAAGCCTTATGCAGGGAGTTTTATTTAGCATTTTACAGGCTTATAGTATGGAACTGGTGAGGAACCTTTCTATGCAAGCCAAGGCAAAACCTGTTTGGAGAGGTGGAGGCAAGAATAAAGTCAGTGCTCTCTCCAATGCAAAACAGCTGTGAAATTTCTATACTGGACAAAATTGATCCCATTTTGGGCAGAGCCAAAACACTCCCACGTGGGTGAATGTTAAAGCTCTGTCTGCTCCTTGTGAAGCCTATGGGAATCTATTTATATGATCCCAATGAACTGGCAGAAGTTCTCTTTCCCCAGCCATGGTTTTGGATGCATTGCAACTGTCGTTCCCTGTCTTGCAGAAGTAAGGTTTGGGGAGTGAGAAGTCTGGTGTAGAAACTCATTTTTATACCTGCAAGTCATGCTGTGCTGTATTACTAAAATGTCTGGCATTCAGCTCCAGGAAGCAACAGAGCACTTGGAATTAATCATCTCAGCTTTGTAACATTTTCCCCTTTTTATACGGCTATTGTATTGGAAAACTTGTAGATCTATATGGAAATCAGGCTCAGTAGCACATGCAAGAAGTCCATTGCTCTGGGATAATTGTTTGGAGGAGTGTGAGATAACAGAACAGACCTCTTTCTCAACTTCCTGCCCAAATCCTACCTGCTAGGAAGCCAGTAGCCTTAGCATTAGGCACAGTTCTATGTAATGGAGGTGGCCCACAAGCAGTGAATCACCTGCAGTAGCGGCAGCTCCCGGGTACCTTGAGGTCATCACAAAATAAACTGGCTGCTCTCAGAGGTAACACAAACGCTTTTGTAATAAACCCATGGCTTATTAGGCACCATCAGAATCACACAAAGCTATGGGGAGATCAGCTTTGTTAGGACACCTGCCCAAAAGAGAGCCTGCCGCAGAGCTCACCCTGGCAAAGTAACAGTCCATGAGGGAAGGTCAGGGAGAGGGATGGTGATCCCCTTGGGTCTGCTGCTGGCTGAGCTGCTGGTGCCTGTGTTCATTACAACATCGAAACACAGAGGTGGGTGATGATAAAAACCTGCTTAACTGGCAACCAAAACTGAAATGGGAATGTTGTTTCCCATTGCACCATGCACATTCCCTCCCCTTCCTTAGCAGCTGAAAGAAATTAAAAGCACCAATTTTAATCGATGAGGGGCGGGAAACACAAAATATTTATTTTTTAATATTTACAAGATTAAAAATAGTAAACCTTTGATTTATTTTTTTATCATCATTCAAGTCCTGTGCAAGCAACACTGCCCTGAATCGATATCAGCAGACAGCCTGCAGAAGGCTTTCTGAGTCAATTAAGGAAAGTCTCTTAATTATGACAGCTTTCTAAACAAGAAAATGGTATTAATTCACAAAAAGCACAATAGCAAATCATCGTCAGTCTGGATCTTCACTCTAACATAGCCAATTTACACTTTTGTTTTCCTTTGGGTGCTGCCTATCTCTGACATCTCCTTTTTAATGATCTTTCCACACACAAATAAATCACTCAGTTTGCGTTGCCTGCCCAAAGAAGAGATGTTTGTACCTTTTGTTGGGGTAAATCAGCAGAATGCCTTTTATAACAGCTGCTGAGTCCCTACATAGAGAAAGCAGCACGTCAGCACACATAATTTTTTCTGCAGCTATACCATACTGTTCAAAGATCCTTGAATGAAAAGTATGCTAAATTGCCTTGCATTTCTCAACAAAAACCAACAGTAAAATAACAGCCTGACAAACAAGATCAAATATCCTTTTGATTTAGATTTAGGCAGATAAGTTACATGTCCAGGAAAAAATAAGTCTACATCTGTAATGCCAAAGGATTATCAGACTTGTGCTCAGTCCTACTTTTAACAGAGTTGGTGGTGCTTTGCCTCTCGCTCGTATGGAAGGATGGCCAGGACGTCTGAGGAAGGTACTTAATTCAGAGATTATATTCAGAATAGAATAGCGTCCTGCTGGTACCCTGTGGGATTAATATGGATCTGAAATACTATGAAAGATGATAGTGTGTTGGCTAATCTCTGCATCTGCCTGCTGTGTAACAGCAAAATATATTAATTCAGACTGTGCCACGAATCCATACTACCCCAGGCCTCCCAAAGATCCTGGGGGCTACACAGTGCCCTGTTTTTCAGGTAAGTATTTAAACAATCACTAAGATATCCAAGTCCTGGAGGCAACGGGAGGGGGTCTTTTCAGTTGGAAGGGATTTACAGTGATTATCTTGTCCAACTGCCTGACCAATTCAGGGCTGACAAAAAGTTAAAGCATCTTATTACGAGCATTGTCCAAATGCCTCTTAAATGCGGCATCGACCACCTCTCTAGGAAGCTTGTTCCAGTGTCTGACCACCTTCTCAGTAAAGGAATGCTTCCTAATGTCCAGCCTCCAGGGAGGAGCTGCAGAGCTGCAATTGCTCCTGTACCCCCAATTTCCCAGTATGTGTGACCTGAAGGGTGCCCAGAAGAGACCACCATAAGGATGATGATGAAGTGGCAAAAAGGAGAGGGAAGGAACTGAGGTATGCAGAAAAGAGCCAGGTCCACAGCTATCAAAAATAAAAAAGTGTGAGAAAGCAAACCCATCGACAGCTTTTACAGCAATTGCTCTGCTCAGACAGCTGTCGCATTCCGTCTGGCAGAGGGGCATAGAGGGGTGAAGTTAATGCTGCCACAGCTTTCTCTCTGAATTTTTATGCTCCTCTTCTACCTAGCAAAGTCATGCATGGTCCTCCAAGGACCACCTTCCTTGCTTTGACTGCCTCAAACTCAAAAATCCCCATGCCCCTGAAGAGGAGCAAAGATGGTAGGAATTGCTCAGGGGAACAGGAGATGGGAGGGAAAAACTGCAGAAAAAACTCTAGCCTCAAATCTGTAATCCTCACTCAGAAGGAATCACATGGGTCTCTCCATCGCAGAAGATGTAGCATGGACTGTCCTGGGCTGTCAGTAACCACACAGCTACAAATACACAAGGAATTACTCCGTTCTTCACAAGGGTTTGGCCCAGACCCATTAGAAGTTTCTCTCAAGAAACTTCCAGGCATGGACCAGCCAGGGACCACTGTCAATTGTCAATTTGGATGAGGCCACGTTGTTTGAATGTTTGAAGTGGGCTCTTCTCTCCCATGCACATTCAGTTTACAAGTCTAGACACCATCAGAGGTGGCACTAGGTCTAAATCAGTGAATCAGTTCTTTAGGAAATACTGCAATAGAATATTAACATATCCGAAAATAGCTGCGAAGGCAACGAAGCCAAACAATAAAAATTAATTTAAAAATTGTCTTAAATGAAAGCTTCCTCAAGCATGACAGAGGCTGCAGACTCTGCTAAGATGTGAACAAAATAAAACCACATTGATTTTTGAGAGTATAACTTATTTGCTCTGTAATCATGCTAAACCATCACTCCAGCTAAACTATAGCCACAGGACTTCATTTTCTGGGACAACACGTTCATACAAAAGAAGAAGAAAAACCAGGTAACTAAAGACCAGAGAGGGACAGGAAAGGGCAGAAGCATCCAGAGGCAAGGTAAAACAATCTTTCCCTTCTCACATGGCAATGCAGAATGGAATTTGGTAAAGTTAAAGACGAGGATAGCCTGTGAGCTCTACAGCAGGAGCATGAAGAGGTAAATTCCCCCCTTATGCCCAAACTGAGTTGGCCTTTTTGGTTGGGGAAAAAAAAAAAAAAAAAGACAAAAAAAGATGCCAAAAAACCCTCAAAACCCCAAGAACAACAACAAAAAAGGGAATGAGGTGCATTACATTTGTTGGAGTTACATGTGAGGAGAGAGTGAGGAGGAAAAGTAAGAAGCAAGAACTTTGGCTTAGACAGCTGAAAAAGGTGTCCTTTGCCATGGTCACAAGAGAGTTGCCTGTTACTGCACTAATGAAGCAAGAGCTGTAAACACCCAAACACAATGCCATGGGCAGCGCAGTTAGGAGGTGTGACTAACATCACTCTGTGTTTTGCCCCGGAGAAGTGAAGAGGGGTGTCACCATGCCTGGCTGGGGATGCCCTCAGTGTCCCCTTGCCTCAGCTAGGGCCAGCAAGCAGCAGGATGTATTAGCCTGTAGATGCTTTGAGTCCTCAAAAAGATACAGGCAGGGAAAGGAAATATGCCATACATGTTGCCATCAAGAAGATGATCAAATTAATTTTCAATAGGCTTAAGCAAGCCATCGAGTTACAAACAAACTGAGTTAAGTCACGCCAAACGCCTGCTGGCCATATAAGCCATAATAGAAATTGATCTGTTGGAACTGCCTTTCCATAGCCTTGATCCTGCACTCCCTGGGACCCTTGCCACTGGCTCAAACCAGCAGAGGAACAAGCTGCACGTAAAAAAGAAAAGTATCAAGTATGAGACATGGATAAGGACTGAGGACCAGCCTGGGGTGGGTACATTCCCTATCACAGGACAGGAGTCCAGGACCCCAGTGAAGCCCCCACCAGCTGATCTACATTATTAGTCATAGCAGCTCCCCAAGCAGCACGGCTTTTTCCACTGCTTCTCTTCATTAATAATGATGGAAAAACTTGTTTTTCCCAGATAAGTTTTGCCATCATTGCTGTCCCACTTGGAGAAAGCTCCCAATAATATACCGAAAAAAGGTGAAAATGGATGATGGACCTTACAGTGCAGATGGATCACTGGGCAGAGATGAGCTCAGCACGTCCTGCTCCAGCTACCCCACAGCTTTCTGTTTGTCAGTTACCCAAGGACGATGCTCTGATCCCTGCCTACGTGAGCAAGTCACTCCCCACAACTGATCAGGACTGAGTGTGAGCACCAGCTGGCAAAGTGCAAACAGCTCTGAATGAAGCTGCCATAATTGTGAATGGCTTTCAGAGCTCAAAACCCGTGAAAGTCCTCAGGTTCACCAGAACATGTGCAACCTTCAGGAGCGAGGGGCAATACGCAGAGAAATGCTTTCTGCCTCTGACATTGCCTCTGCACCAGGACACTCACCAATATAGCATAGATCCAGAGAGTCTTAAAAATGAAAAAGACGAGGGATCCTGAATGAACCTTGGTACGACCTTCACTATTGGGAGACACGAACGCAGAATTCAAATTAAAATAAAGCTTTTCTACAAACTATGCGACACAGAAAAGACGAGTGATTCAGTCAAGAAACAATGTGTGATTCATTAGAACCTGAAGCAAAAACAGAAAGCCATGAAAACAGAAATTATTCTAATCTGAAATAGAAAGAAAACCAGGGCATATGGGTTAGGACAGTCTGATAGCCTCACCTGCTAAAAAGCCTCAGAGAGTCACACTGTGCTGAAGGAATTAGATAACATCAGTTGCTCACAGTGTTGTCCCTGGCTTTAGGAGTCACAGCGAAAAGAATCAAGCCTCTCTGGATGGTATTTCACTGCCTTAGAGGCACTCGTTTCTCCTCACACCTCCTTGACTCTCCTGCACACCTTCCAGGAGCAAATGCACCAGAGGTCCTATACAGACATTTGTCCTCATCCCTGTCTGCCCCTGACTCAGTTCTTTAACACAGATCATTTTGCTCATTGTAGAAAACTACAGTATGTGACCATCTACCTTAAAAGCTGTGGGGGAAATCTTCGCTTTACTGAAGCACAGGAGAATTTTAGCTGCGATTTCAGGAAGGCCAACATTTCAGTTTGATTTTTTTTTTCTTGCGCTTGCATAGACTGTGTTGGTCTAGCTATTAGCAGAAGGTGGTGTCTTAGCTGGTGCAAATAGAAGCAATGATGAGAAAAAGAAAAAAAAGCTTTAAAAATATTTCAGCTGAACACTTGTTTTCCGTGGGAACACATTTGCTAGCTTGATGTGGGCCTTCCTGCCTGAATTTCCACCACCAATAAAATGTACATATATTTATACGTGTTTGAGCCTCCTAGAAATCTGTCTCAGCTCCCCTTCTCAGCCCAAGCTTCACAGCTTAAAATGCAGAGAGGCCCTCCTCCAGCTGTGTGAAATCTTGAAAGGCACTTAATGAATTAGACATTATTAATATTCTCTTCCAACATCAGAAGGCAGTAATTAACTCTTTGAAGACTCATGCTAAACACCACTTTATAACTTTCAATCCTCAGAGGCAGCTATGTAATCTCATTGTGATTTTAAAGAATATCATTCCAGATTAATGATTTTTCCCTGTTTGGAAAAAAAGTTCAAAGTCCTGGTTCTGCCCTGGAGTGTGCATTAGTGATGTTAGATGTGCCATAAAGATTTCAGAGCACGAAACACGATATGCTACAATACTTTGCAATTACGAATTAGAAGTCACCTCGCCACGCCGGGCAGGTTGAAAAGCTAGCAGGCACGCTCACTTTATGGGCTCATAAATGCAGCGTGATGGCTGAGCTACCTAACACACAAAAAAGAAAACAAAAATCCAGAGTTGATAATAGCATGCTAGGCAGATGCCTTAAGTAGGTCATTCAACATGCCAGGCCTCTAAATGTTATTTGGGAGTGAGAAAACATTATTTTCCCACTTCAGCATGACTTTCTCTTCCCTGTCATGTGGAACTAACCTTTTGTGCTCAGTACTATTATTAATTTATTAGCCTTTTGAACGTCTAAATTGTTTTGCAGTCTATGGACTGTATCTAAGTGCTTGTTGAGGGACAATGAAGCACAAACGTGTGTGTGTGCATCCACATAATACATGTATGCGTACTTCAAAGCAGACCTGATGAAAGAACAATTTTGTCTATATATTTTTGACAGTGAGAACATCCATTTTCTTGAGCTCAGAACCACAAAAAGCATATTTTTGTTGTAATTAAATGTCAAACTTTACGAGTGATGACTACGTAGAAAAAGTGTTAAGTATATTTCCCTTTAAATCAATTAAAGGAGACAATGATTTTCTCTCCATTTAGATTACATGACTCCAGCACAAATTGCTGCAGTACGGTGCAGCTCTATCAGCCCGGTCTCATTGCCTGAACAGCTGCTTTTTGTTCGCCTGATGAAACTGTCCTGGATGGCACTGCTTCTCCTAAGAGACGAACTCACTGTCAAACACTTCTGTGCCCAACAGGGAATCACATATACTTTCACTGGGTATGAGGTTTGAAACATTCCCCTGAATAACTTTATGTAAGAGGATTGTGTTCCTGGTGTTGAAAGTAACTCGATCTATTTTGTGTCTAGGAACAATACACAGAATTTCTGCAAAGCAGGCTCCAGCTCAGCACATCTTACTGCAATACTGGAAGTAAGACTTTTCCCAAAATAGTTCTTGAGTAAAACTGTAGAAGACATCATAGATGGAGTTCATCTGATGTACCCTCAGTATTTAAAAGCTAGTGATCAAGGACTCTCAAAAGTCAACAGAAAGGGGATGTTTTCCCATCCCAGACTGGGCACTGAAGAGGGGCCAGATGATTGCCTTCAGGAGGAACCATTCCTCATGGGTACAAAGTGACTGGTGACTAGCTTGGACGTCACCACACAGCTTTTAGTGAAATGAGCTCCACCCTGCATGTACCACGTTGACATGACCTTTCTTTGGCATCTCCATGCAATGCCCACACATGCACCCAACCAACATTTCCTTTCCTTCTGCAAAATGCAACATTTCTTTAGAAGCACTGTTCCTTCTTGCTTTGAGTCACTGCCCTTATGGCAAAGTCCATGGACCTAACACTGAGCTATACAGCAGATGTGCTGGGGACCTGAGATCCACAAGTGCTTCCACCTGGGCAACACCCTATGGCAAGGCCCTACAGGGGAACCAATTTTCCTTTAAAAAAGTGCGTGGGATAGAAAAACATCCATGAAAAACCAGCCAGGAGGCCATTCCCCATATGCATCCCTGGACTACAGAGTTGAACTACAGCACATTGCCCTGTCAGGAAAAGATCTGTGCGTGTTTTTGCTGTACACAACCTGGTCACGGTTAGTGGGGGAAGGGGAGTCCCAGGAAGCTAGCTGAAGTGACAGGTTCAGAGTTTTATGAAGAAAAAAATACATTTTGGTACAACGTATGTGGCATTATCTTGTCCCACGAAATCACTGTCAGCAATGCCTGTGCAAAATTGTCATCACAGGACTGTAATTGGTGACATTTCGCAGGTAGGTGAGATGGCAAGGGGGGGATGCTAAAGTCAAAGCTTAGAGGACATCTTATCAACAGAGAAGCGATAAGCTAGAAACCCCAAACCAGCTTTCAAGCCCCAAAGCCCTTCTTCATGTCTGAAGCAGAGTTAACAAGCTTCTAGTCAGAGCTAAGTTGACAAGCTGGAACCAAACCTCATTATAATTCAGCTCTTTCAGGCTCCAGCACAGACAGAGGAGGACTGTAATGCCATTGCATCTGCTTTTTGCCATGGGTATTCTGTGCCATACTTGGTACATTAATGAACACAAGGAATGCACTAAAAATTAACTTCTTTGAAAGAAGCATTTGTAAGATGCTCCAGTGGCCAGAGAGAAACTGGACTCAGAAAAGTAAAATTCTAGTTGTGTTGAACTCCTGTTACTGTAGAGGCGGGAATTGTCTTGTGAAATACTGCGGTACCTCGGCACGTTATCAGGTGAGATGCCCTAGGTACAGCTGCAGAAAAATGTGTTTCAGCAGCTAGAGGATCACAGTTAATGCTCAATAATCTATAAATCATTGTTATGAGATTTCTCTACGCAAATGAAATTTATATAACCCTCATCAATCTTAGAAAAACCATCATAAAGATTAAATTTTGCAGCCACAATGCGAATTAAAGAATCCCTTAACCTGTTTTCAAGATACGTCCTTATAGCTAATTAATTTTGAGATGGAGTGTTCTTTGAAAGGACTAATGGATAGTGAGCACTGCTGATTGATTATAAAATGAGCAGGAGCATTTAAGAAGTGAGCTGTGAATGTAAAATTGCTACCAAGTTTTATTAACCTTGCCATATTAAAATTCTAAACTATGCAAGTGAGAGAAGCAGGTATTAATACAATACTTTTGCTGAGTACATTTTATTTATTTAACATCAATAAATTTTTCTCACTTGGTCTATGCCACACAGATCTATCAGGCTGTCCTCTGACCTGTATCTCAGCATGCGAGAGACAAAACCTCACCTCTGAGGAACCCAGAATCAGTATTATATCAGACTACAAAATATAACTTTATACATTATGCAATGGGGGAAAAAAGACAAAAAACCAGCAACTGTGAAAAAAAGGAAAAGAAATGTAATTCATATGTCACCCTGCTAGGACTGCTTCTCAGAGCTGCAAATCTATGGGTAACTTTTATTGAGCCGTCATTAACAAACAGCAACATTATTTATTGGAAGGCCAGTTAATCTGCAATGACCTGAAAACATCAAGAGTAAATTGGGGGTTGTTAAATTCTGCAAACAGTCTGCAAGAGTGTGCACTCTCTTGGTGAGAGAAAGGGGAAAACGAGAGTTGTTGCCTTACCCGTTTCCTCAAATTGCAGGTGAGCGTGAGATTCCTTGAGAATGAGTTTGCAAAAGCAGTATAAAAGTCCAACACTTTAAGCAAGGCTTCTCGTTTAATAATATGTAAATCGCAGTACGTCAGAGCCCGTACATTGGCACATGCGTGGGCCAGACTGGTTTCCTTCCAGAAGATATCACCAAACACATCACCTTTACCTGAAAAACAGCAGGACAACTTTGTTAAAAGGTAATGCTTATGCAGCATTCTTCAGCGCACAAATGATTTCTTCCCAAACTGTCTTATGCTTCCAATTACTCTAACATAAGCTCCCAACTGTGAAAACTAATAAGGGTAAAAGCAGCAGAGACAACATGTGGTGAACTGACCACAACCCCCACCCCTCATCCCCTTGTGCTTCTAGGGGAGGAGACAGTGAAATCGGGAGTGAAGTTGAGCCCAGGAAGAAGGGATAGGTGGGTGGGAGGTGTTTTAAGTTTTGTTTTATTTTTCATTACTCTATCCTGATTTGATTGGTAGTAAATGAAATTAATTTTCCCCGAGCCGAGTCTGTTTTGCCCGTAATGGTAAGTGTTAAGTGATCTCCCTGCCCTTATCTCAACCCACAAGCCTTTCATTCTATTTTTCTCTCCCCTGTCCAGTTGAGGAGGTGGAGTGATAGAGTGGCTTTGGTGGGCACCTGGCATCCAGCTAGCATCAAGCCAACACAGGTGCAAGTGCACGAGATGTGCTCCTCCATGTCCCCCAGTTTCTAGTCCACTGCAAGGAATCCACAGCCCCAGACAGTCTCCATGCATAGACACCAAAGCAGGACAAGTGGGGAGGATCAGGACATCAGATTCAAAATCATACTCCTGATCCAAGTAAAACACCAGCACAGATGCAGACTGGAGAAACGCTTTCAGGTTTGGACTCTATGGTTGCTCTGACAAGCAGCATCGGCAGCAGCAGCACGCACCTTGAAGCATCCAAAAGCTGCCTCTTGCTGCCCAGCTGCTTGCCAGCCATGGGCTGGGCAAAGGTCATGGCGTGAGGTTTGTGGTTGACACCTCAAATCCTGAAGCAGAAACCATGGTACAAAGGGCATTTTTTGTTTCAAACCCCAATGATATCCAAGCTCTTTATTTTAGCAGTTATTAAAAGAAATCTAAAATCAATCAGTCTGTGGTGGTATTGATTTTGGGTACCTCAAGCAGCCCCTTGGTGAAGGTTAGTGATTTTAGAGCTTTGGGATAAAAAAAGTAATACATCTTAGTATTTTCTGTTTTAAGAACTTGTAACATTTCACTCATCTCTATTTTAGGAACACAGACCAGAGTAATAATTTATCCAACCTTATTACTTTTTGGGGTCAGAGCCTCTATTTCTCTATCTCCATTTCTGCTTTAGGTATTGCATCCAGTAAAACATATCTAGCATTTCTCATGTACTGTAAAATACAGTGTGCAAGTCTCTATCTTCATTTCCTTATCTATTTTCTCACAAAAGTCTATATAGCAGAATCATCCCTTAGAAAGGTTATAACTGCATTCTCATTGAACTGCTTTTAATTCTACATATTTTGATGTAATTCAAATTAACTATAATACATGATACAGCTGGTATAATTTATAAAACAAGTTGCTTTAAAATGTTCTCCTTATCACAGAGCATTTCCTAGTAACTTATCGTTTAATGTACTGTTTTGAAATTACCCTTTGCAGTTAATTGTCCTTGTCTCTACCCACAGTTCAAAACCTGGTTTGCAGACATACTCAGCACAGTTACATAATTTATAGAAAAGAGACCATTTCTGAAATGCACAAAATTGCTTAATGCATTTGCTCTCTGAGGTGGACACTGGATGGAATTGAATCCTGCTTTCAGCAGACGCAGAGTGCAGTTAAAAGGACAGAATTCAATAATAGGGACTATTACGATTTTTCCACTGAAGTGTGAGCAAAATACCTGTTTTCTTTCCAAATTTAAGGTAATACATAGCTAATTTAAGCCAAGAGGTTGAAAGGAGTGGATGCTCACTTTGAAACTCTGCACAATGGTGTGTTTCAGAATGCATAACCAAACCACAGATAAATGAAATCACCATTCGTAAACTTGAGAAGATCTTCTCATTTTCTTCATTTCAGGGAGGCAGGGAACTGCACTGGGTCCCTCAGAAAGGCTGGGACATGATGAACTCAACCTATTCACTCTTCCACGAGCCATCAGTCACTGGATTTGAACGGTAAAGCTACAATCTCCCCTTGCATTGTGGTTTATTCTCTTCAGAAAGAATAAAATCTTGGAAGAGTTTAAGAGTTCTTGAATTTAATGTTTTCCCACACACTTCTGAGTCTCGTTTGCCTGTTATAAATGTTCTAAGGAATGTACTGAATGAAAACAAAATCAACTGGATTCTCCAAAACCGTTGTCTTTCCTCATAAATACAGAGATTAATGTACTATACTCCATCCCTATTAACTGTAGTTCACTGAGTAGAAAGCGGTAATTATTCATTCAAGTTTAATTTTACACAGCGCAACTGAATGAAAAAAAACCTTTCAGAGCTGCAACAGAAAATTAAACTGGTAGGTCTGAAATATCAGCTGCTGGGAGGCATGTAGGTACTGTACACTTGCACGACACATGCACACCTCCAGGGAAAGCCCAGGGCTGGGCTGGGAATACAGAGGCACTTGGGGCAGATGCAGCCTGCAGACATTTCAAAGTGTCTCTCGAGAGATTTCTCGAGGCCCCAGAATGTTACCTCCCAAATCTGCACTGCCCTGAGTGCTGAGCAGCCTGAACACCTCTCCTAAATGGAGGCAAAGCTCTGGGAAGCCCTCCTGCCCCTGCTCGCACAGTGCCCGGAGCATCGCTGAAAAAAGGAATGCCGTAAAAGTAGTGGGAACTGTCTACGTGCATTTTGCACTTGGTATGAAAAAAAGGAAGAGGAGAGTCAGGCTTTGGATATTGCTGGATTGAAGGTGGGAGTAACATGGGTGTAAGGATTTCGGGACTGAAAGAACCACACAAACCAGGAGGACGTGTCCAGGGTGTTGGTGACTGGCACAATTTTTGCTGAAATAGCTACACCGGTATCATTCTAAACATAGACAAAAAATTGCTGGTGTATTATGCAAGGATGCCTGTACATAATACATATACATATATTCATGCATGTTTGTATGTGTATTTAGAGGTATCACATAACTATGTAATAGACAATGATATTTCTATACACTATTCTATCTTTTATATTATGATAACTCTCCCATACAGAAGGAGGGGAGGGCAGATGTTCTCTGCAGCCTTGCACCATGGACTGACTTGCCAATTTGTGAAAGAGCAGCTCACACCTAGACCTTTCAGGCAGAAAAAATCTTAAGGGTCTTATGAAACTCCCTGGGAGCTTGCAAAGGGAATGAAAAAGTCCTTGGACTTAGAGAGGAAAGACTCTTGTTAAACAGAGTCTCAGAACCCATATATATCTATGTAAAGGCAAAATTTATCCTTCTCCAGATGGGGACAGAAACTGAGCTAAGAAATACCTAGTAGGCATAAGAACTTGATAGGGCCTTTGGGAGAAAATTTGGGCAGGCAGTGAAAGAATAAATCCTTGGTGGAAAAGTGGACTTAGAAAAAAACATATAAAAGGAACCAAGACTTCCTTCTTAAGGTCATAATGTGTTTTCCTGTGCTGTGCAATCTTAGCTAATAAGCCAGCTACCCTTCCCCTCATTTTAAAACATCTCCAAATTTCCATCAGTCACACTAGCAAAAGACAGGCACGATTAATAATGTAGGCTTTCCATTATTATATGCTCAAATTTTCTGTTGCTTACGAAAAGCAGAACCTGATTTTGTTGCAGAATCAGTAAAATCATGTAGAGAAAACGCTCATCTAACTAGCTCAGGTACCAACAGCCATGACACAATAGCAGCATGCACAGAGGTGGAGGTCAGCAACCAAATAACAAGTCCCTGCAGCCATAATTCCATATACTGGTACATATATTCATACAAATACATATGCCTGTGTCTATGCCTCTGCAGTGAAACCTCTGGCTGCAGGACAGATGTATCTCAAACTAATGTAGAAATCCAGTGAGCAAGGAGGGTATCAGCTCCTGTTACCCAGAGCAGCACACAGCTCTGTGATGGTCCACTGAGTAGGTAAGCTCTGTAGCTCCTTGCCATGGGACCTTGGGGGTGGTTGCATAGGTTTACAATATGATGGGATGTATTCATGGAATAAAATCCATCTGTGGCTACTAAACCCAAGCAATTTCCCTCTGGGTGTGGAAGACCTTAAAACACAATTTCATAGAAGGTTGGACAATATTCTGGGGAAGTATCACCATTTACTTACGTAGTATTCCTACTTTCTCCTGCACGTATGCTATTGGCCATTTTTGGAGACAGACTACTGGGCTGCATGGATTTCTGGACTTAGATAATACAGCTGTTCCTGTTTGAAGAGGGGATCTGGAGAACATGAGGGTGATGTAGTGGTTGAAATTCATCAGCTGTCTCCTGCCAGCTGGGACATCATTGCTTCCTGACATGTGAGAGAGGGCTTCTTGCCTCTGTGTATGTTTTAGCCAAAATCTCAGCCTTTCCTATAGCATCCAGAAGGGCCAGAACTCCCTTGAAAATCAGATCAGAGCTGAGCACTGACCGGTCAGAAATTCAGCTCTACAGAACCGCACATTAATATGTGAAAGGGCAGAACAATGAGAAAATACAGCATTTCTACCATTTGAAAGATTGTCAAAATGGCTTGCAAAGAAACAATAACAAGAGACTGTGCCAAAGATCCAAGTCCATGCTGGCAAAGGTACTTTGCATTATTTAACACAGTGCAACCTTCCCCGTCTGCATCTAGAACACATAAGAAATTTAGCTTTCTTCCAGCATTCAGGACTGCTGCAAGAAAAGCAAAAGGTCTATAAAGATATTATCCTGTTAGTGAAGGGTTTATGGTCCCCATCTCTCTCACTTTTAGTGCAAGTCTCCTAGTACTTCATATTTTTCTAGAAGTCCCAGCTCCTGAAGATAGGGTATCTCTATTTTGATTTTATACAGAAAAAAGTTTCTATTCTTCCTGACTGAGGAAATAAACCTGAAAGTGTGACTATTCCCACCACCTTCAAAACTCCTAAGGCAAATCAGATTGCCTCAAACTGCTAGTCTGATTTAAAAGAAATATACCACATGATTTTTTTCTTGTGACACCAAGACTTTTGAGCTCCTAGGTTTGGCAGTGAAGCATGCAGGTCTAATTCAAAAGCATTTCAATTCAATGAAAGGAATCTTTCTGACATTGGAGGCTGCGAATCACATCTATAACACACCAGCTGGCACTAAATTAAGATTGATGCTTCTTATTATAGTTAACTATCATGCAGATAGAGACAAAAATATTTTATATTTGCAAAATAATGTGAAAAATTTAATGTCCCTTTCAACTCTGTCAGTAAGAGCTAATAACACTTTTGAACAAGTATCAGTGGGACTAAATCTTACATGGTACTACATATGCCAACCCAGACCTGCAAGATATGACTTATTCCAAGGAATGTGTTTAAGAAGAACTGCACGGTGCAGAGCAGCATGTCACATTGGTTCTCAGATCAGTAATCTTTCAAGTATTTTGCAAAATACTTTGAGATTCAGCACTTTAAAAAAAAACAACTTTAAAAAAAACAACAATCTTTGCAGTCCAGCTAGCTGAAAAAAACAACCCTTTCTTTTATGAATAGCTCTGTCTTAGTTAATTTAGAGCTTTAACTCATTGGAACAAAAGGTATTTTTCCTATAGATGAAATAAGACACAGGCTGTTCCATAAATTGCTACCAAGTGCACATTACTAACCTGGGCAAAGCCTCCCAATTAGTCTGCCTTGGTTTACTTCACGTGAAAAATTAAAAAAAAGTTCAGTATAACATATCAAGAGCTGATTTGACAGGGGCAAATTCTGCCACCTTCATTCCACTTGAGAAGAAAGTCAAGCTGCAACTGAACTAATTAAAGTCACAGAATTAGCTACTAATACTGGGATTGGAATTGGGATGGAATTGGACTGACAGTTTTTCATGTCATACAGTGCATCACACGTGGGTCAGTCTTGTCCTGCACAAAGCACATGCCTGGCTGTATAACACCAAGGAGATTCAAAGTATTGACTCACGGATCCCGAACTCCAAATTACTAATGCCCATGGATGAGAGTTATGGAGTGCCTGGGTTTCCTGCTGACCTAAATGGGAGCTGCTACTTGCTGAGCCTCTGAAGAACTTTCCTCTGTGTGATTTGGTAGGAGACTTTTGACCTCCAAACACACGTAAGATTAAGAGTAGAAAAAGACTCATCCCTATTTTCAGCTGTCATACCAAATTCAAGACATGGCACTTGCGCTCTTGCTTTCCTTAACTCCTCTGATACTGCATAATATCCCCTTCCCAGACCAAACATTTGGAAATAATTCATGCAGCAGACCTTTAATAAGTGAACTCTGGCTTGCCTAAAAACAACAAATCCAATAAACAACAGGTTGCTCTGGGACTATAAGCAGAACGTCCTGAGAATTAACATGCAACATGTAATGTCAAGTAACAACCTAGTTGAATATATATGAGATCAGGACCCTAAGTGTGGCTGAAACATGAGCTATTAGATCTATATTCATTGTGGCTTGACTATCAAAATTGAATTCATTCAGCAGCAACCCCCCCTAGGATTTCACTGCTCAATATATTTTTATCACTACGCAGTTTGAGCAATATTTTTGATCAATTCCTCCAACATTTGAACGTGGTGGGTCATTATTTTCCCACTGGCAAAATGACTTCTTTAAACCTTGTTAATCAATCTGCCTGGCTTAAGTTACTGCACAACTTATGCAGTCAGCTGTGCAAACAGTGGAAGCTGGGAAGGAGCTTCCAGAGACGCTTGTTTGGCATTGCCACTTACAGGAAACTCCTCGCCAAGGAGCAAATTCAGGTTAATTGTGGCAGGGTGAATTGTTAGGTGCCCTCTGCTAGCAGATGCCTCATTTCATTAGCCTGGGGGACTTCAAACCCCCGGTCATTCCCGAGACTTCTCTGCTGATAACACCTCCCCATGCCGAGCAGTGGCAGTTAAATTGTTTACTTTTGCTTGAGACGGTGGAAAATTACTGATGTGCCTTCTCAGGATCACCTCGCTTGCTAGGAAAGTTTTTGATAATTAGAAACAAGACTGTTTGCCCTTCTCCATTATCCTAGCACCTACAGACGAGTTATGTTAAAACGACTGGATCTTGTTTTCTCCAGCGAAGCAGCATCCCATCACATCAGCTCTGCCTGTGGTGCACTCTGCTACAGCAGCAGTCAGTACCTGCAAAAGGTGGGAGACTGTCCTCGAGAAGTGGAGATAACTAATGACGGGAACGTAACGGGGCACCTGGGTATCTTCATTAATGAGTCCTATAAACTGTGGCTCTACAATGGTTCTTTTACTGTACTGATTTCTGTAATGTTGACTACTGCAGCAGCTGGGCATTTAATTACACACAAATGAGAACAAAACCAAACCATGGGAGAACAAAACATCACAGGGCCGCAAGTTGCCCTGTCAGTCACTGGGTTTCCCCTGCTTTCGAGCACAAGAAATGCCAAAGCTGGGGCCATTGAGCCGGGAAAACTGCTGTTGAACAAAAGGATAATTGTCTCCACAGTGGAGCCTGCAGAAAGCACCTGGATGGGCTGCCAAGTCTCCCGAGGACACCGTTTCGACAGGCAGGGAGGATGGATGTGCCAACTCACTGTGGCTGCGAGGAACGGAAAAGTGATAAGGGGAGGTGGAGAAGGGGTAAAAGCAGCAACATCACAGAGTCATTCATGCTGGAACATGAGGGAGGACCAAGCCCTGCACTTCAGACAAAAACACAAGTGTAAGAGATGGAAGATGCATGTTCTTAACCTGTTTTGGTGTCCCTACCTCATTCACTTTTCTAGGATATTCCACCTTTGAGATTACACCAAAACTTCCACCTACGAGTGAGCACGGTGTGAAAAAAAAAAAAAAAAGGACACACTTTCACGCTCTCTCTCTAAGCAAGGCAAATAACACTACCATATTAAATAACACTACACAGGACCTGCAAAGTACCAGGTCCAAAGCAAACTTAGGATACGGATGGCTCTGCAAGGAGCAGAGGCTGGCAGACAGTGTGTCCTGCCACACTTCTGCTCTCATAGAGGAAATTTATAAGGACAAGTTTCCAAAGGATAATTATCACATTTCCACTCTAGGTTACTGCTGGGGGATGGGGAAGATGGACCGATGGGTAGTACAACCCCATAAGTTGACTTTCCCTAGGAAACCCAGTGTGACAGCAGATGCTTGGAGTATTCAAAGCAGACTACAGAGGTTTTCACGTTAGGCAGAGGCTTTTAAACCTGGTCTCCCCCTTAGGCAGATTCACTTTCCTTTTGTTTGAACTTCTCAAGGCAGAACAGATCAATAAAAATTATGTTCTTCACTGTCTGATCTGCCGTCACTATTCCAGGTGCCACAGCTGCTTAGTACTATAAATGTCTTTGCAACTACATCTGGGAGGGATTTTTTTCCACAAGTGAATTTTTAGGACACAACATCTCATAATTACTCAGTTCACCATTCTGTTAAATAATCTGTCAGAGCATGAAAAACTCTTCAGTGTGTTCTATGACTAGAGGAAGCAGTTTATCTTGCTTTAAGTTACATTTACACATACTGCCAGTCCCTGTAGTACACAATGAACATAGCTCTGAGTCATTGGATTGCCCGTCAGCAGCCATGGCAGAATCAAAGGCACTTTCTGTAATTAAAGGTAGTTGACTTTAACTAGATATGGTTAAAGGTCTCTCCAGCCAAATGGAGAATAACATAGATACCGGATTTACCATATCTACAAGATACAAAAAAAAAATTCTTACTGTCATTCCAAACACACAATATTCATTAACAAATGCAATAAAAAATAAATTTTTGCATGTCATCCATTTAGTGATGGCTTCTAGTTCACTAATTTACATGTTTATTGTTTATTTTAATTGTAATACCCAGAATACCACTTATTTGTTTAAATGCCGCTACTTATTCTTAAAGCTTTTATTTTTTAAATAGCTGTAAGCAAATATAAGGTATCATCACTAAGATTAATTGTAAAAATGAAATGGTTCAGTGAGCTGAAGTACAAGGAATATTTCACAATGGAAATTGCCGATTTAGGAGCTTTCACTATAATGACTTCACATCTGAATATGGAAACAGAGTCATTCTTACATTAAATCTCTCTTTAAAAACCTTAGTATATACTAGAATACAGAAAGTAGCAGCAGGTATTTCAAAAGGGCATGGATGTGCCTTTTCCTGAGTTCATATTGTCCAGCTGGGAGGACGTGTGTTATGCCCTTGGGGAGCCATCCTCACGTAGTCACAGAATCAGAATCATAGAATAGTTTTAGTTGGAAGGGACCTTTAAAGGTCATCTAGGCCAACCTCCCCTGCAACGAGCAGGGACATCTTCAACTACATCAGGTTGATCAGAGCCCCGTCCAACCTGACCTTGAGTCCTTCCAGGGACGGGGCATCTGCCACTTCCCTGGGCAAACTGTGCTAGTGTTTCACCACCCTCATTGTAAAACATTTCTTCCTTATATCTAGTCTAAATCTTCCCTCTTAGTTTAAAGCCATTACTCCTTGTCCTGTCTCTACAAGGACTGCTAAAAAGTTTGTCCCCATCTTTTCTGTAGGCCCCCTTTAAGTACTGAAAGGCTGCTATAAGGTCTCCTTGGAGCCTTCTCTTCTCCAGGCTGAATAACCCCAACTCTCTCAGCCTTTCCTCACACGAGAGGTGTTCCATTCTTCTGATCACTTCTATGGCCCACCTCTGGACCCACTCCTACAGGTCCATGTCCTTCTGTGCTGAGGGCTCTGGAGCTGGACAGAGTAACTCCTGGTGGTGTCTCACCAGAGTGGAGTAGGGGGGCAGAATCCCCTCCCTCTACCTGCTGGCTGCACTTTAGATGCAGCCCAGGATACAGTTGGCCTTCTGGGCTGCAAGTGCACCTTGTTGGCTCATATCTAGCTTTTCATCCACCAGTACTCCCACATACTTCTTGTCGGGGCTGCTCTCAACCCCTTCAGCCCCCAGCTTGTAGTGATAGCTGGCATTGCCCTAACCCATGTGCAGGACCCTGCACTTGGCCTTGTTGAACCTCATGAGGTTCACACAGGCCCACTTCTTGAGCCTGTCCCATCCATGCACCTGCACACACGCCCAGACCCACCCCACTGCAGGACACATGTATGTATGATTATATGGCATCACATCAGGAACCTCTTCGGCTACGTGCTTGTCCTCATTTTTCCTCTCTTCCCCCTTGCCGCCAGCTGGGAAGGAGTTCAAGCCTTGATTCATGACCAGAACTGACTCCCCGTGTGTGCAACTCCCAAATTTAACCCTCATCTCCCAGCAATTGTCCCTATGAGATACAAAGGGGACACATGAAGCCCTCTGGAGCCACCCATACAGGGAAGAAGCAGCACAGAGTTTCAGTGGGGTGGGAGAGGTTACTAGATTTGCCCTCAGGGAGCCACAACTTCAGTTAAAGAGAAGCCAAATAATTAATACTGAACAGGATTTCTACAATAAATGGGTCTATTTTAAACAGGCAAGACAGACTCTGGATGGTTTTCATGAAGAGCCACCAATTCTCCCTCTACATTGTTCTGCCTCTAAGGATGACTCCTGCCACAACACTAGTGCTGACAACTCAATCCCACCACCTGCTACGCGTTTCACAACCCCATACGAGCCAGTGAGGAGTCTCCATTAGGCTCTTTGCGACCCACTGCTGGCAAACCAGACATGACAGCAGGGTGGTGGGGTGATTAACCTGGAGATCCCCCATTACTCAGACTTCTCACGACTGTGGCTGGATAGATGGTGCATCCCTGTCTTATTGCATAGTCAGATCAGACTACTTATTTTCTGTAAAGCCAGTTCACTACAAGCAACAATTTTGCTTCCTTGTAAAGGCAGTTTGCAGGTGTTTTTCTGGGCTAGAACACAAACAAATGAAAATGCCAGTGTGAAGGTTAATGTGGAAATCCTCCTGAAAGACTAATATAAAATAACGTGCATTTCTCTACCAGGATATTTAAAAGATGTCAAGCACACAGATGCCACTCTCTTCTGCTCAGAGACACCGTAACTGTGACCAGTGAGCCATACTGGCCAGAAAGAGCATTCCCAATGGCATAAAAGATGAAGGGTTTTCTTCCAGAGTAGTATCTCTGGAGACACGACATCTCTGTCTTATGACAACCACTAGCGTCCTGTAGTCCCAGCTGATGTTAGGCAAGCCTAGTTAATATTCAAAGCTATGCAGAAGGTAAATATATCCAAACCACTAGCACTTTAAAAGAGATCACAGTACCTAAAATAGCCACCACCTCGTCGTCCTGGATGACTTCTAGGGATCCTGAGACCACAAAGCAAAGAGCATCAACGCTTTCCCCAGCATGATAGATGAGGTCCCCCGGTGCGCAATGGATCGTCTGAAACTCCACAGCCAGGGCTCGCAGGCAGCCGTCACTAGCCAGCCGGAAGGCAGGATGCTCATTAAAAACTTTCCGGTTTAGGTGCACGCAAATATCTGCTCTCATGTCCTTTGGGCAAATAGAGAGAACCTGAATAAAAAAAAAGATGAAAAATAATCAGCTGGGAATATGACACTGGGCCAACGCGCACTTTATAAAATAACTGAATGGACGGATCTTAAGATCTGCCTGGGTGGATCTTAAGATCCATCCATCCATCCAGTTATTTCATAAAACTTCTGGAGGGAGCTTTATCTTGAATTGGGGTAGTCTTTTTCTACCCATCTACTGCTTTCACTGCAGCTGAAAGGGTGATGTGGAAGAAGGGACTATTCTGTTACACTGTTCTCATCCCTAACAGTTTTCACAATTGTTTCCAGAATTGCAGGTGGCACTACTATGTCCTGTTTGTGGTTATCCCTCCAGACTTGGTGCCCAGACTATCCGCCCGCTGCTACGCTCAATCCCTGCAGGAGCACAGAACGGACGCTCAGAGCTGAAGGAGCTTGAAGACATGCAAAGACACACCATTCACAATAGAAAACACCACATTTTGCTCACATCCAGGAAACCTAGTCTTCAAAATTCTTGATGTAGATGACCACTTACCGACGCGTATCCAAACACACCTAGGGTTTAGTTTCAGTGCCATATAGACATATAATAAGTAACCTGCCCTGGAGGGCTTACAGACTAGAAAATGCAAAGAGCTTGAGATTAGAGCAAAAAGAAAGTATTATGAAACCTTACGAAACGTAAAGTAAAGGTGAGAAACTGTCCCGTGAACACGAAGATGTCTTCGTAGCAGATCAATTAAATAAGACCTTCAATTAATTTCTTACCTTGAATAGCTTTCCCTATTGAAAAAGTAACACAAATACACCTGAAGAAAGAACGCGGAAACCTGTGGGTCTTGTTAGGTTTGTAAACTGTATTTAATATTTGCACATCCTCCTAAACACACTAACATCCTTAAAACCCTAAAACGCATGGTAGCTAATTGCACTGAGAAACATATAAAACCTTTTAAAGTTTTCCTAGGATAAATAGTAGAAAAGAGCATGAGATTAAGAACACTCTGAAAGTCTCACATAAAGAAGACTGCAGATCAATACTACTGATTAATTTCTCATCGTATGGAATTAATCTGGCAGTTTGCTCTGCAGACTGTGAGAGACAGGGACATTGGGTCAATGTGTTGACTACCACTGAATATTAGCAAACAGAGGAAGACTCTGATAACCCTGACTAATCTTGGAAGCAAATGGTCATGTTAATATTGAAGTAAAGCCACAATTTTAATTTCTGTTTAATGCAGAAGGGGTATGAAAATATATTATTGTAAAGTATTACTAAAGGTCCTAAACCATAGAACAGGAAAACAGTAAACAAATTCTAGGTTAATAATATTTAGTTCTTTTCTTATTTCAATAGATCAAAGCTCCTTTGTGGTCAAAGATACAATGAATATAAAAAGGTGAAGTAGAAGTTATTCTCCTGTCCTCTGTACTATGACAGTCTTGAGGCCAGAAAAGGCTACTGCAACTATCTGCACTAACCTCTTGCACTCATAATTTTCATATCAATCCCAGAATACCTGGTAAAATCATAGCCAAGAACACCTTGATTTAATGTTTTCAAATGATATAGGGTAGTTGTTCTAATGGAAAGCTACTCTCTCTTTTAAAAAATGTGCTGGTTTTGCACTGATTTTTTTTTTTTTTTTTTAATTTTCAGCCAACAGCCAGCGGATCTCATCCTGTTGCTCAGATAAAAGGCCTGCAATCATTGGAAATTTCTTCAATGTATACGTGTTTATAGAATGTGATCAGGTCATTTCTCGATCGCGTCTTGAATAAATAAGATGATGCTTCTTGTGCCTAACATTATGAAGCACAATATCTCTTTGCAAACTTCCCCATAGCATGAGGTTTTCTCACCTACAACCAACTCCCTAGATCTACCAGATAATTAGTTTTTATTTGATTTAACAAAGAATATGTCAGTTTGGCTTAATGCTGTTTTTCTGTAACAAAATGTACAGAACACATTAAAATACTCTGCATAAGTCTGCTTTATCCTAAAAATTAATAATAAACACATCTGACAAGACATATTCTCCATAAACCATCATTTGGGTTAGTAATAATGTCTTGTCTGAGTCACTGCTGACCATATTCCATATAATACTTCCCTAATTTTATTAGGGGCAAATGTCAATTTTACAAACTTACACTTACCTGAGTCATTCCATTTACCATTAGAAATACAGGCACACCTTAGGTTTTCCAGAAAAAAACAAAAATTACTTTAGAGAGTGATTGTTTCACCTCAGCCCCACTTCTGGATCAAACAGAAAGCTCATCTCTATTATAATAAAATAGAAACATGCCATCTTTCTTCTTCTTAATAGTAATTTAATGAAAAATTCTGCTTTCTTTTGTATCATGATTGATGATTTTTAAATTTTCATCTATTCTTGGGCCTAAATCATGGTTAGAAGTTTTTAAAGTCCCTTTAATACTTTCAGTAATGTAAGTGCTTTTGACTTAACAAGCCATGAGCTATAAATTCTCAAACACTGCTTTTAAGAAAAATGTGTGTATTCATACATGACTGATTTCCAAATTTTATCTTTTAAGCTTCCAAACTGCAAGAAAAATTGGTTAAACTATTGCAGTGGTTGCTACTGTAAGATTCAGAGATGTTCCAGGACCCTTTGTTTTTTGGAATGTAAATTAATTGTGTCCCTCAAGAATAAAAGCCACTTGGATGCAAAGCAGCATATTGTTTCCTCACAAATACAGAATTAAATACAGAGTATTAAAAGTGAGCACTCAAAGCATTACTCTTCTTGTAGACAGAACAAACATATCTATCATCACACACTGTAATATGAAGAGACAGAAAAAATTCCATTCCACAGAAAAAGCCAGTCTTAGCATAATTCAGGAATTTTCTGATGTCATGATAAAGTGATTCTCCTAGTGACATATTACTGTATGGGGATATATGGAGACATCACTTATCAACTAGTACAGCAGTAAATAAGTAATGATCCAAGAGTTAGCCAAGAACAAATATTCTTCATTTCATTTTTCTTGTCTGCTGTGCTGCAAGTACTGAGAACAGAGAATGAAATGGATGACAACTAGAAGAAATAGTTAATATTACAAGATTTGGCAAAGGAGCTTTGAGTGCTAAAGATAAATGTAGACATACTCAGGGGGAAAAAAAGCAAAGATAGACAATCTCAATAGTCAGCTATGTGTTTACTGTATGGTCCAAGCACAGGTCTTCATGAGCTCCGATCTGACTTTACAGCACTTCTTTTTGAATTTAAACACCAACATCATGAATTCAGAACGTCTCACGTATGCCACCAGCTTCTCTATTAGTTGTACTGTAGAAAGGGGTTGTTGGTGACACAGATTACAGTATGCAGTAATTTCCTGCTTCCAAAGAAGACACAAAGGGGATATAGGATCACACAGAAGCATTTGGAAGCTAATGATAAATAGTCCAAAGATCCTAAGAGCAGAAAATGAGAAAATGAGACTTCAAATTCAGATAAATATTCTTCTGAAAATGATCCCTTATTGATAATACAAGATTTCAACATTCTTACTGTGAAATGCTCTTACTGAGATCTCAGCATTTTTAAGGCAGCATGCAACTAAAAAGATACAAACTAGTAGCAACATGGTTCTACACGAGTCCAGATGGTGTACAAATGCACACACGTGGGTGTAAAAGAGAAATTCAATTTAAGGGAGAGGATATCCTGTAATGCTCAATCTACCATTTCACTGCAATGTCTCCGAGACTTCCTGTCAGTAGAACCAAAGTTCAGCTGGGACATTTGTTCTAGCCTATGCATGCTTTCAGCAGCATATCAAAAACCACCAAGACAAATTTTGGAAGAGGAAATTTCCTTAGAGATTTCAAGACCTTTCTCAGTGAAACCTGAAGTTTATAAGCTAGGCAGGATATTAAGGTTGCTGACTGCAATGCTTTACTAACTGATGGTTTTAGAGCACACGACCTGGAGCAGGCAGTCTGCAGGGACCAGATGCTTGTCCTGCTACAGAAGTTGCTCTGTAATAAATCTGTAGCCACAGACTTCGCAGTCAGCTTTCCCATATGTATCCAAGCAGCATGAAAGAACAGAACCTGCTATGTTTCAGTGCAAAATTGGAAGAGAAACTCAAACTCTACCCAGAGGAAAATCTTTGCTGGCTGTACAAGCTGTGTTTCTACCAGAAAAGGAGCAAGGCTCCATGCCACACGTGAAGAGTATATGTATCCATAAAGACCTGAACCACTACAAAGCTGAGAGAGGAGAAAGTAAACCACAGAATAACATTTATCACTTCCCTTCTTTTTCATAGAAAATTACACCTCCTCAAAGTCAGTACAAGACAATTGCTGAGCCCTGCCATCGTTACCTGGCACCCAGCTGATCCATACCCCAACACAACGACACCCAATGCAGAGATTCAGCACCGCTGTCATCTCTAGAGCACCCTAGGGCATATGTAAAATTCTTACTGTGAGTGAAAAGCTTGTAGTTGCTGATAGAGATTGGGAAAGGCAGTAACCAGCTCTGGAAGACTCACAGGGAATTGGCACAAAATGTCCCACTGTCTTTTCAGCTCGAGATCTGTAAGGGGGGAATACAATTCCCAAGGAGGTTCCATCTGATTTTTTTCCTCTCCCATCCACTTCCTCAGCATGCTTAGGCGGTTTAAGAATAAGCCCCTTGAACAGCTCAAAGAACACTACGGGGAGTAGAGATTATAAAGAACTCAAAGAAAAGCAAATGAATCGAAACAAAAACTGTACAGATTAAGAATGGGTCCAAACAATATCTTTTAGGATGGGTTTAAGGATTTAAAAAAAAAAAAATTCCCCCACTGGAAAACACTACAAGGTGGCTTAGCAAATATTACAGAATCTGTTAAGATTTGTTAACAAAAAGGGCAGAGGCTAGTGAATCATGAACGCTATCTATTTGCAATTCGCTTTCAGCACACAAGAGTCTTACTTTCTTGGGGTTGTAGGTACGGGATATTTGACTGATACTGGAGCACAGAGCTTAGACAGTCTTAGTGGTGGAATAACAAGGACTGTTTCCTAAATGAATAACCATAACCAATATTGGAGATACTAAAAAATGTCAACTTTGACAATAAATAAAATAAACCCCTCCAACTTCAAACCAGTTATAGGACACATATTGCTCTTTTTGTTTTGTGGAGAAAGGCTGCTGTGGGTTTTCAGACATATTCAGCAGTCATAATCAAGGTCAGTTCTTTCCAAAAAAGCCACAGTACCTTCTAGGCTCCTGACCAAATTATTCAGATTTTTAGAAGGATTTGGTTCATTTGAGTGTTGAATTCTTTCACAAACCTGGCTAAAAGTGTTACATTCAGCACGGAATGGAAGCCAAAGAAGCAAAGGTAAGAAAATAGCTGATTGGCAAATCACAGAGCATTTTCCTGTAATCATCAGGCAATTTCGTAAGTAACTCAAAGGTGATGTATGGAACTGAGCAGTTATTAACCCTGCATGCATTAAGGTAATCTCTAATACATCACTGAATATCTTGGCACTACGAATTGACTTTCAGCAGCCATGGTGTGGTCTGTTTTAATTGCACTAAAATCCAAGGTCACTCAGATTTAAATGCTCAGAAACTGAGATCTGAAAATCAGTCCAATAAGTTGTTTGGCTTGTTTTCTTGTTGACAATACATGATCTGAACCAGTGCTCAAAATGTCTAGATTTAGCGGTATCGTAACGAAGTTAACCACTTTTTAACTGAGTAACTAGTACTGGAGACATTTAAAAATTCCTAGAAACTGGGTCCCAATTACATTAAATTCAGTTTTGTCAACACAAATTGAATCTGGCTAAAGGTCTGAAAAACAGGAAGAAGAGAGGCATCACCATGTGTTTTAAGGAATTGAGTGGTTCACCAGCACAGCTGGTTTGTCTGTGATACACGAGGGAATATTGGTAAAATTCACCAAAGACCCCAAGTAGCAGATCCCAGGTTGCCTAAGGGTCTTAGAAGTCTCAGAACAGTTAAAGTTTTTATTGGTTTCAGTTTTGCTATAATATTTGTCCCAAGCACGATCATCACATGACCTTCTAAAGGGAGAAAGGATAGCAGACTACAGGGATTTTTATCACTAAAATCAACTTTTTAGATAAAAGAAAAATAAACATCAGAAAGAATATGGCATACATCAAAGAATTTCTCAAGTCAGAACATTTTTTGTAGTGACAACTTCTGGCACAAAGGTCACCCTTGGAAGAATGGAGTCAGTCAATGGGGTGTTTTATTTTCTGCTTCTTCTGGAGGTGGCTTTATTTTCTAACATGCAGCATTATGTGAAGACATTCAAGGGTGAAAGCATTAAGAAAAGAGATCTGGAGAAGACCTTCCCCTAAATGTGGTCTCTGGAACTGACAGCCCCTGTGTCAGCTCCATCCCTTTGGCAGCAGTGCTCAGGAAAATGCCCAACCCATCCACTCAAGTACTTCTTCCCCCAGAAGATAAGCTCATGAGCTGCTCCATAGACACAGTGTATAGCCCTGACATTTCCTCAAGCATGACAGGTTCATAGTTCAATCTGTATCAATCCCAAGATGAACACATCCAAGAGGCAGAGATAATTGTGGACAATCTTTCCTGGCTCTGCACAGTGCATACAGGAGGTAAATAATCCATACCATCCATAAAGGTGAAACAGAAAGCCCCACTGGTGCACAGGCCCCGCTCTTGGAACCATGTGAAGGACAGTGAGACCCTGACCGTCTCTCCTGCATCCCACTCTCCAAAGAACCGTGGATTGCAACTGTACCTGGTCCTAGCTCAGCTCTGTGAGGTGAGGGAAGACTTCTTGTTCACCTCGTCCCGATCTGCAAGGAACGACCAACAACCCCGCCTCTACAACGAAACAAAAATACTTGTCCAAACGATTTTTACCTTCCCTCTTCAGCAGGGAACTGTATGTAGCTGTCACACCTAATTTTGAAGTTCTCTTTGGCCACGAAGCTTGGAAGCCTTCTACCCCGGTCATCCACGAGGAAATCCAGCCAGCACTTACAGACACCTCTATGTGATGGGACACCATAGGAATGGCAGCCTGATTCCCCTATTCATCTCAGGGTATCACTAATTATTACTACAGCTCTTGAAGATATTAACAGCAAACACAATTAAACTGCACTGTCCTTCTGTAGATTAATGTTTAATAAAGTTACAACCTGTGTCTCTTTACCATCAACCCATCTCTCCTGTATGAAAGCTTAGTGGGCCAGCAGTGAATAGTTTTAATACTGGGTTATTTTCCCATGATTTCCATTTCAGTCATTGCAATGTGGAATTGGCTCTCATTATTCGAATCACCATTGATGCTTAGGTTGAGACTAAATAGATGCTTTTTTTCTCTTTCAACCTATGGCTTTTCTGAAGGAATCAGATGTTAAAACATGATAGACATTTATTTAATTGCTTTCTGAGCAAATCCTAAGCTATAGAACAGCATAGAGGTCAAGAAGAGAAAATCTTTGCATTTTACTGACGTTTCAGAACGTTATCATAAGATGAGACCTTGAGACATCTGCATTTTAGTTAATGCTTGTTAGGCTTTCATGTATAATGACCTATTTCTTATAGAAGAGCTAATATCTATAAATTTTTCATTTGCTGCCTAGTGTTTTCAATAAAAAACTAAGAGATGTGAATTCACTGTGTGTTTCATACATCAAATTATTATTGTAAAGATTTTTTTCAGCTGCTTAAAAATGATCATATAAAGAGAATGCACTGCCTCTTTTTTACCTCTCAAAAAACCCCAGGTTCTGCTGAATGAGAGTTATTGTCTAGTATATAAAGGCTTCTTCGTTTTGTCATGTCTTTAGCTCTGCTCATTATTAGATGAATAACCCTGAAACCTGTAGCATTAAACATAAAAAAAAAATTCCATCTTGTTTGAGCCACAGTTACACCAGGAGATAAGAGTCCCTGTGCATGTCTTACATACATCATCCCAGCTGTCAGAGGAGGGCTCTCATGTTTAAGTGATTTAAGATTATGGATCAGAGGCCGCTTGCTTCCCCTGAAGTAATAATAATAAATACGCTAATGCTTTTAGTGTCATTGTTAATTCCTTATTTGTGAACACTCAGAGAAAGGCTGAAGCACTGTGGTTTGAAGACAGGATTTGAAGATGAGTTATTCCCAAGGAGAACAGGGAAGCCAAAATTGTGTGCTTAAGGCGCTGTTACTTCAGTGTGGGAGAACAAGTCCTCTTCCACATACAAGGACAACAGACTGGGACTTTAAAACAAAGTGCTGTTCAGGACAGTTTGCTCTCACAAGCAGCAAAGACAAGATCTTCATTTAACCTCCTCCATTCTAGCTTCGACTTTGCCTTCAGTTCTCATCTCATCCTTAGCAGTTTTAGCCAACATCTTCTTTGGTACTATACACTGAATCTGTCATCCAAGAATAGATATTGAAGCTCTGATAGAACAAATCTACACATATTAAGTGGTAGTAATATGTGTAGTGGTAGTAATTGCAATCAAGTTATTAACTTTTATTTCAAGTTCATGCATATGAACTTAAAATATTTAGTTATCAAAGAAACACATGGGCATGTGTTTATTTTTACTCCATCAAATTGCTAGGATTGCTCATCACCATAGGAACCTACTGTACAACTCATGTAAGAAATTTCATTCTCTGTTAGTACATTAACCTTCTTGTTCTTTGAATTTGGATTTCCAAACAAAGCCATTTCAACATGCTGAGTGACTGAATGAAATGTATTATAGATTTGTGGGAAACGGTGTTGCAAAACACATTCCAGTGTGACAATGCAGGTATATTTGGAACAGTTTAGGATGTAATACTGTATGTTAGGTTGAAAAACATCCTTGGATGATTGAAACTGTCTGAGCTGTCTGATGGAAATTGAAAAGTTGAGAAATTCCTTGCTAATTATCATGTGTCATGAACACATGTGTTTTGCAAGATAATGAGCTTATTAAAAAGTTCATAAAAATTAAGGAGAATGGGAAATCATGTGATGCCAAGATATCCAGACAACTGACTGGTTGGAATCTCATTACTGGAGCTTTGAAAACTAGACTGGAAGAAACCCCTAAGGTCACGTCCAGGCTGTCAGACAAAGCAGTGCAGAGAAACAATTCAAGACCTGGGGCAATAATCCCCTATTCCTGCCTACACTGGAGCACTATCTGGATTTAGCAGGTCACCTGCAGGTGCAATGTAGTTCCACTAGCCCCACTGTGTCTACGGTAATAAATTTGACCTGACTCTGTGTACCTTGGAGATCCCTACAGTGTGCTCCCGTTCACTTGCTGCTCTAGGGTTAGTGCAGATGGATTAAATTTAAATGCAGAGGGTCCTACAACAGGTCTTGAAGGGGTAATGAAGGAACTAATGCAAGAGAAACGATCCACTCTACATGACTAGCCTTTGGGACTGTACTGCTGTTTCTAGCATTTCTCAGCTGGGATTTACAACATTTTCTCATTTGTTTTGCTGAAGGACATTATAACACCTTCCTGAGGGGAGATAAAGGTAGAAAGGCTGCCTGGCTACAACACAGCTTTCCACTCTTTTCCTAAACCAAATCCTGGCTTTGCCTACGGTCCTGCAGCTGAAAGCAAACTGCCTGATCCTTACACTGGTACAGACCCAGGGATGCTCAGTGCAGGCACCACAGACCGCTGGTGCTGTTGGTTTTGCAGACTTGCAGGCTGTAGGGGATACAAAACACCAAAATATTCAAACCGGTGCTCAAGTTCTTACTTTTATCTTGTCTCTGTTCTTCTGTAACATGGACTTTTCTGGGAAGTTCGATTAGATGCAACTACTGATGTCCAGATGCAGAGGTTCCTGAAATCCTTCCACTGTTATAAATAGGTTTTGGATCCAGGCCTAAGTTTAGGCAAGTCTTTACCAAGGGAAAATTGTTAAAAACCTAAGTCACAGATTTTACAGCCATATTAATTATCTTGCTAAGCAGCCACTACTATCTTACAGACCAGAGAACACTGCTTACCATGAGTTGAAGATTATGGCTCTAACTGCATTTTTATAATCTATAAAACCGGACATGCGGAAACTATGGAAGGAAATTTCAGTAATTAAAGCATAGGTTCTCCTAATTAACTGCAAAGCATCATTAAAATCTAATGAAACTGTAGTGAAATAATACAGGATTCTAGCTTAACTGCAAGGAGATAAATGCAAATGCAACTTGAATTTTCACAGGGTTTTGAGCTTACACAATAGGACTGAATGCATTTACAGTAGTTTACATTATAAAAACTCACTTTTAACACTGTATGAATCAGCATTGGGAAGTTAGGGTATTAGTGTATAAGAAGTTAACATATTAAAGAATGTGACATACTAAAGCACAAGAATCAAAGAAATCAAACTCCTTGTTACTTAAAATACTTGTATTTGTGATGGTAAACCGAATCTCACAGCAGATGATTAATAAGATAGCTGCTGTTGCATCAGCATGATGTAAGACTAAATTTTTCAGTGTAGCGACTTCATCTTGGCATATCTGAACAAGCTGCACCATGGTCCCATATTACGCAATAGATTCAGCTGAAGCAAGAACTTCAAAGCTCTGCAAGCACTAGACATTTTAAGATGCTGATCTGCCATGACGCTTCTTTACCCTTCCACGGACACTTGGCTTTTAAGTTCTTAGGAGGGAAATCTTCACGGAAAATGAGGCTTGAATGCCTAATTACAGCTGATGTGTACCAGGTCCACAGAAGCCACGGGAGCATCGCCGATCTCCACTGAGCAAAAATCTAGATCTAAAATTGTTATATCTTGTCTATGTTCAAGCTATTCCAAGTGGAAGCCCTTCCATCTGACTTCAGCTCTCTAAAATATCCAAGGCTAGACAAACTCATTGCACGTATCTTGGAGAAAGAGAGGCCCTGAGGACAATTCGCTTGGTCTCTCCTGGCACACAATGAATCACTCTCCAAAGACAACCTCCTTTAATGAGCTTTTGAAGAAACCTAAATGACTAGTCCTTTCTAAGGGCTAAAGTGCTGTAGGACTTCGACCCTGCATGGCTGCCAGCAGTGCCATATTTTCTATATCTCCCTATCAAAAGCCTTAAGTTCTAGCTGAGAGATCTTAGCTCAAGGAGATCAATCTCTACTGACATTAAATCCTATACTAATTATGCTGATGGGTATGTCGATGTCCTGGGCATCAGCACAAGGTCCGAACCAATCAAACTCATTTCATTGCAACTCACAGATGCCAATACTTTTCAGAATAATACTGATGTAGGTAAGACACCAAATTATGTTCTCGGACTAATTTGAAGACCAATTTCCCATTGATTTCAGTAGTTAAGTACATTAAAATTATTTAGTATTTAGGCAAAGTAAGACTGGAAAGCAGAAAACATTTACCATAATGAAAAATAAAGGCATATTTCCAAAGCAACATAACAGTCCTTTTTTAAAACATCCAGGTTTTGATCAAAACACAAGCATAATAATGGAGTAGCATGCAGTTAAGAATTTGTTAGTAAGTTATATGCTGTTACACAGTCCTTTTTCTAAGAAAGTACATGATGGATACAAGCTCTTGCTATCTAAATTGTTACCTCATGTACTCATACCTTCTCTGTGTCAATTCCTTTAGACATGGACCAGGTTGAGACAATATAATCCATAACTCTTTCACTAAGGCCCTTTGGGACTTGATATAATTTTAAGAAATCCCTCACATTGTTCAGCATCTCATGGTATCGGTTGGTGTTGGCATACATTTGCTGGAAAATGGTGGTGACGTTTCCAAAAATAGTTGCATAAAGAAGAGCTGAAAAAAACCAAAGATAATTAAAAATAAATATGTACACTTCAGTAAATCCTACTCATAATTCAAGGATAACTTCAAAGAATTTTACGTATGGTTACAAAATACTGCAAATGTGTAGGTGTAAACTGAAATTTTCTATTTATGCACACACTCTCACACACATACATGTACAGAGTTATTTATTGAATTTACCCATACAGCTCATACAGCCACTCAGTCTGCATTAATTTACAAAATCAGTCATACAGATGACATCCAGACAGAGTGGTACATTTTAACTCCATACTCTATACTAATCCAAATTAACGACCAAATGTAGCTGCTGCCTGCCGGTAAACCTTGAAGACACCACTCAAAGAATCATGTGAATCTCCTGTAAGACAGGCTCAGCTAGCATGTGCCATGAGTAGAGAATGGCCTCGGTCCCACAGAAGAAATGAGATGCAGAAGGAAGGAACCTGGGAAGCCTGGCAGGGAGATATCTAAACAAATGGGGTCCGGTGCCAATGGCCAAGGCATGCACAACATCCAGAGTAGTATTTCACAGCCCAATTTCACAGCCAACCCCAGCAGATGACTTGGGTATCTCATGTCAACTCTAGATGCCAGTCACTAATAATTCCAAAGAGAGAAAAGACGGGATTAGCGAACTATAGAAAGTCCCAAGTTTACCTCATTGCTGAGGACATATCACTAGGGCAGGAGCGGGACATGGTAGAGTAGGAAGAACTACCTCACACCCACTCCTGGAGTTACCTTCTCTTCAAGTTTGATTCTCTCCTTTCCAAACATGCCACCATTACTGTCAAGCTCAGCCCATTGAGTTGTGCAACACAAAAGAATGACATGCCATATTCAAGAAAATCACATTTTAAGTACACATTTCCAACTGAAAAGGCATCAACCTCAGTACACAATACCAAGTGTGATGCAGTGAACACTGGTTGATGGAGAATGGTTAATTTTTTAAGCTTAAATTCAGCAAAACATTTATGCAAACACTTAAATGCGCACCTTGGGGCTAGTGCAGTCTTGAACAGTGGTGGATTGAAAGAGGCTGTTAAAGTCAAGCAAGTTTAAGGTGCCGTATTGAGTCAGAAAGTAATTACCCTTGCAAGCAAGCCCAAAATGACACTCTTCCATTAGGCGTTACAGATTTTGCAGAAAAGAGAATTATTCTGGTATCAAATAACACCAATGTGTGGCACTTCACTTCTGCTCGTGACATTATCAAATACATAAAAATGTGCCTGTCATTTTTAATAATCTTTGCTGGGATGTACTTTATAGCAGAATGCAGCTATGCATTTCCATATCGCTTTTTTGAAAAACAACTGCAGCCTACAAATGGCAAGAAATAACCCACTGTGAAAGGAAAAAATGTCTTCCATCTCTCAGTGCATAATGTCTTCCCTCTACACAACAAATTTCTACCTCACTCCAGAAAACCCACTTTGTTTCATACTCATTTACTGTTGTTTATCACCCCTATTGGAAAGGTGGCATTTTTAAAGAAACATGGCGCTTTCCTAGAACCTGCTGAATAGAAAAATTGTACTTCCATTTCTCACAGGGCTTTTTACTACATCCACGTAAAAATTAGATCCTGAAGTTCATCAAAAAGATGATGTTCATTGTTTCAGCAAAGTCTTGGGATTTTTCACGTCAACACAGAAGATCATATCAAATGAGGTCACACAACGTGTATCGAAGATGAAAACGAGGTTTGAGTTTTAGAAAGCACGCCAGATTAATACTCTGTGTGATGTCCAGAACTAAAGCTCTTCACAGGGGTAGGTTTTATCCCTTGCTTTACTGATCATTGTATCATATCTGCCAGCTACTGAAAGGTTTTCTCTACCTCTGTATCCATCCAGATATACATCAACACTCAGAGTATAAGAGTATGTAGATTATAAAAAAGTCTAGATGGACGAAGCCACCTGACTTACTTTTTTTCTTTTTTTTTTTCAGCTTTTTTTGCTCTTTTGGACTTTCGTAATAGGACAAATGTGATGAAGTGTCACTTCTAAGTGCAACATCCCTCATCCTGCTGAAGAACAGTTGCTGATTTATCATGAACTCAGCTTGTCAGATATGTGAGCGCAGAGTATCTCTCGTCTTGCCCTCTGATGTTACATACACCTGAAAACAACTGTGACTATGTGTAAAGAGAAGCCATTACTGTCCCCAAACTTCTGTATTTCTGCATGAGTAAAATTTATGCAACTACAGCTAGACTGCATATGCAATTACAATGCATATAACCCAACTGGCCATGCAAACCTACACAGGGGATACATGTTGACTGAAAATGTGACACAGTGCTCTGCTGTAAGCTTGGGAAAAAAAGGTTCAACTCTGACACCCACCAGGTTGGAAACAGCTAAGAATGCCATGGCGAAAACAGTTGTCTGAGGCAACTGGGACATATTATCTCTTCTGCAAAATAAAGACTCTCTGACAGAAACAATTTGTTGAAAGTATGCAGCCAGAAGAGGAATTCTAGTTCTCTGTCTCTTAATACAGGGTCCTGGAAAGTTTTACTTAAAAAGAGTACGTTTGTTCAAGAAATTACGGATAAAATAAATCATCGGATCAAGCCTGCCAAATTGCTGGAAGCAGTACTTCGCTAAGCCAGAATTCACAAGCCTACACTCTGTAGAGTCTGCACAGACAAAACCAGCATTATCCCTCTGCTGGAAATCAAAGCTTTTCTTTGCCTGCTGTTGGAAACGGTAAAGACACATGGTTGAGTTCATCTAAATGTTCCACTTTTCTTACAGGTTACTGCATGGGGTGCCTTTGGCAAACATATAAAGGGAACTACTTAGGTCTTCACAGCTTTGAAGTTCTGCCTCAAAGACTCCTTGCTCATGATGCTTCCCTACACCAACACTGGTAGCTCCTGGGACCGGTTCACTGTTTTCTGGGAGAGAGCACATTTTTCATAATTTGGCATGCAAAATCTACCTCTCTGTAAATCAGCTTCCCATTACTGTTCTCTATATGAAACCTAGAAAAAGGGGTCATTCGTAAAAAGCTAAATTTATTGTTTTGCAGGTCTCTGTATGCAACAAAACGAGTTTGTGCTGATAAGGAAATACTAAATATATAAAATCATTGGCATTGCATTTGTTACACCTGTTGTGACACTCATCTACAGGGAAAGGGTCCTCTGCTTGGGAGGGTCTAACAGGAAGAAGTCAGTCTGCCTTAAAAGTTCAAGTGACCTGCCTTTGTTCCTCCCCACTCAACTTTAGGCTGGGGTAATTGCATCAGCTGCAAATACAACGGAGATGGGACAGAACAGAGAGGGGAGATGGATCAGCTTCTCAGTCAGCTGAGATGCCTCAGCTCAGGGAGCCAACAGCCTCTGGAACCCGCTGGATCCCCTATGCACACATGCACAGGTGCAGGCACGTGCACACACGTGGACGTGCTGGCAAACATCTAACGCTGCCCTTGTCTTTCCCAGCCTTTAAAGGTTTAAGGCTCTCCATCAATGACCCTTAGTGCCTGTAATTAGCAAATGAAGATTTCTCAGAGCATCCCTATTTAATGAGCAAATGTTGATGTGCCAAGTATGAACCTTACCCCTCAACTTCAAAAAACAAAGGCAGAGGAGCGCTACCGAGGGCATTTCACTTTTGCAGTATTTTAATTATTTTTGGGAGGGGGAACTGGCAATAAAGATCATTTGAAAAAGGTTCTGAAGGAAATAAAATACTGTGCCTCTCTTGACATTAAGGGGATTTAAACAATCTCTAAGGAAATCTCTAAGGTATACATACACTTCAATAGTTTTAATTTAGTCTCTCCGTTTACAAGGGACAAGAGAGATGATGCTACAAAGGTTGAAGGTGAAATTACTTTAGCCAATTTCCTGAAATGAGTAGTTATGTCAAACTGTATTTATTGCTTGTATTTCTCCAGACGTTTCCTGTTATGTTCCTACAGCCATGCGATGCTCGTTTACTTGATTGTCCTATATGTGTAAATCTGTAACAGTCTTCACTAGATTTCACAGAGATCAATTTGATATAATGATCCAGAAATATATTTCTCAGTCCTAAGAGTGAGGTAGGTGGTTCAATAGTTATTTTAATTTATATTTTTACTCTTCAGTGTTGAAAAATCTCCCCTAAATTATATACAAGTATCTAAGTGATACATATTTTTATATATAAAAGATGTGTTGCTATGTTTGTACACACACAAAGTATTTTGAATTATTTAGCAATATTGTTACATAAATCTTTTGGCCTGTTTAAAAACAAGGAACTTTCTAAAAAGAATTACTCAGTTAACAAAATTATCCCAAAGCATTTCAGATGTCTTATTATCCTGACCGTATGCTAAATATGTCCAGTTAGGAACATCTGCCTTTAGGAACTGAAGGCTTGATTGAGAGATCTAATCTTCCCTATGGTCTGCTCTACGCTAGAGTATTTTTAATCTAAACATATACAACACACGTCTAAACTGTAAATTATAAAGAAGAAGATGAGGCCTTGATTCTGTAAAAATATAGACATTCAGTTTTGCATGCTGAGGCTAGCTGCAACTTCTTCAATGGATTTTTGGAATTAGGTATCCCTGTAAGATTATTAGATTAATATTATTAAAGCTTCATCATTCAGGAGAGATTCGATACAAACCCCAGTATAGAGATACTAGTTATAATTAGATACAAGCTCAGCACCCAAATATATGATAAATTATTTTAAAATAAGCTGAGAAGTTTTCTGTTCCTTCTTTCCATCTTCCCTCAGTGCATCTGATTATACTGCAAAACGTTCGCAGGCACTGTTTGGTGTGACACCTGGCAGCACAGTGCAGTGTCCAGCTCCTAAATTCGACAGCCTCACTGAGATGCAGCAACAGGCTGTCGCTGTCACAATGAACAGCTGTCTTCAAATCCATCAGCATTATTCAACAAAGTGTATTAATTGAAAGAAAATAATCCTTCTAAGCCTCCTCCCTTAACCATCGTGCCTGCCCCGTCCTGCCCTGCAGCCTCAGCTTCCCACCTCCATCTTGCCGCCACGCTCTGTCCAGCCAGATGTGCTATCGAAAGCACCAATGCAACCCTGCGGTTTTACAGGTCTTCAAAAGGCCAATTTTAATTTTGAATCCTTGGCCCCAGTAAAAATCGTGCAGTTAAAATACACTCCCCCATTCCAGCAATGCTGAGACCGGTTTTATAGCAGTGTTCAATCAGTGTCCTAAATACAATTACTCCTCATTTACAGGGAGGGGATATCAACACCAGAGCATACCAGCTTTCATATTTCACTTCCAAAAGTATCCAAAGTAAAAACATATCCCTTTCCTCCAATTACACTTGCACCCATATCACTGTACTACCCATTGCCACATAATCCAACGTATTTATCCTCCCATAAGCACCAACAATGCATCGTTATACCTACTTTGCAGAGGAGAAGCTAATGGGCAAACATCTGGATTGAGCAGTGAACTTCAACTCTGAATTTCTCAGCAACATCACCCGACTGCTGAAATCAGGGTGGAGGTGGACATAATTGTGTCTCAGTGAATGCATACCATGGCCAGCTTCACCACGGCCTATATGCTTTACATACAGCACCTGCATCCAGATACACATCCCATATTGCCAAGACAGGGAGGTGGTGGCCCTCCATGCATTCCTGTGTCCCATGCTGCAGTCACGTAAGATGCACAGCTCCTCCATGAGTCCGGCTGACATTCAACTGTTTTTCTGATGCAACACCTTCTTAATACTATAGTAATGCAAACTCTGAATTAAGAGGATAATAATGATAAATCTGTAAATCCCTGTTCTCATTGATGGGATATTTGTTTTACAAGAACTAAATAAGTTTGTAATTAAGATGATCATCAGCAGTAAACTGTAGGAATTCACACTCACTGTTTTTCCTTTTATAGCAGCACAGCAGACTGGAACAGCTGCTTTGAAGGCAGTTTGGCATTTTGCGAAAATCCTTACAAAAATAAGGGCTTTCAACTGCATTTGAACAGTCAGTAATTTTTAAATGGTGAAACTGGGAGCTTTTTTTTAATGAGAGCACTTGGCTAATGGAAAATATTTACTTCAAAGCTCCAATGCTTCTCCACCATGCAAATGTGCTAAGCTAACTAGCTGTATTTTCGCACACTGATGCAAGCCAAGACTGGCCAAGTTGGTACTGCAAAACACAGTACCAGGCTTTACCGAGACTGTTTTAAATTAAGGCTACCGCTGCCCATAGTTACCAGTGTTTTTGGCTTTTAGCCCTGAGGAAGCGACAGACACGCACTGAAGTTTGCTAAGGTTTGAATCCAGCAGCCTAGACAACAAAATTACACATTGCCACCCAAAGAATGGCCAAGGGCTGCCCAGGTCTCATGATGCAGATGCTAAGCAGCTTGAAATCACAGTTCACACACATCATCTTCCCTGCTCAACATCCCCTACCACAGCCACCCATTGTTATTAGATTAGTTTGTTCATTCACCTGAGAAATGGTGCTAGCCATCAGAAATACAGCCCTGCACAGGTTCAGCGGTCTCCTCCTGGCATTTGGAGGCAATTATTTCCTGCATTTTCTTTCATCTGGAAAGCTTTACGTGTTTTGGGTCTGCTAGGGTCTGCTTCTCCCTCATCATATTATTCAAGGGTGTTAAGCACTATATGGGAAGGCACAGCCTGAAAAAATGCTGCAGTTACACTAGAGCAGGTAGCAGGGCAAATAGCATTACCCTGAGCGGCAAAACCTCATGTTGCCTGAAAAAACCCACATCTTGTAATAAAGGGGCCTTAATTCTGGAAACTTTTTCCCTAAGAGCTCTGCAGTAAGAGGCTGAGAGTTAAGGCTTTTTCTATATATTCCATATGCAGTGGAAGTTGGGTCTAATGGGTCACAGTCTTTGGTAGTGACAATTTGGGGAGGAATATTTAAGTTTCCCTTTATAAGAAGGGTATGACTTTAACACCAAGAATAATTAATTAGTGAAATGAACTAAACCATTCCTTATACCCATGCTTCATCATTCCTATTTCTCCAGAAATCCATCACTTCCTTACCAAATGGCACATCTAGCATTTCACATGCTGCACAAAGCCCCGTGCAATGGCAAACATTGATTACATTGACTACAATTCATGAGAATTATGTTCACCATGAATGCCAGCAACCCCACACATCTAGCACTTTGCTCCATGCCTTATCATTTTCTCCATTTCGAATACTATCTTTAACATTGCCTCATTTCCATGCAAATCTGTCCAGTATTTAAAAAAAAGTTGTATTGTGTCTGTCAAACAATCACCCACCCATCTCACAAATCTTTCTCTTTCCTTTCTCCATCAAAGAAATAAAGAAGCTGCTTTCCCAGAGTGTTGTCTTTAGTGTTATTACTGGCCGGTGCTGACACCTGAGGATCAAAACCATCGCATGTGCCTTCCTCTGTGTGCCTCACTGTGTCAAAACTGTCACCAGTAACAAGCACAGGACGCAAATGGTCTCCAGCACTATTCCATGGAAGCACAAGAACCAACACCGGCTCACAAAGGATCATCTCCAGGAAAAAAGTTCTCTGAGTAAAGTTGGCAGCTGTCAGTACTGCCACGTGAAACAACTCGACAGCTTGTTGCTGGATTTGAGCTGCGAGGTTTTTTTCTGTTGTCGGGGCTTTTTTTCTTCAGTATTTTTAAGGGAATATTTTAGTGGGACACCAAGTTCTTGTCACATTAAGATGAACTCAGGATAGCAATGTTGCTGGAGGCAGGATGCCAGAACATCACTTGCACACTGAGGAACACCACCTAAATTGCCTGTCTTGTTAAAATATAACAGGAAATTTGTAAACACACTTTCAAAGTACTGGACTGTACTAGAAGATGTTTCTAGCTCTCTGCTCCTAGGCTCTTCTTTTCTGCATATGCCAATGTAAAAGTTGGTAGTGTATTAATCTGCACATGGGTGTGTTTTGGATACTCATAAAAATACATATTTATACATGTACATACACACAGATACACCTGTATCTAAGTGTAAAAGTGAACATACAATATGAATGGGCTCAGACTTTCTGCAGCTGCCAATTTTCCTCTCAGCCTTCTAATTTGCTCATTCTTTCTACTTCTTTCAAATCTAACTTCGCCTATTCATTTAATTAAATGTTCGATTTCATCTCAGCACAATTAATATGAATGGATTTGGGACAATTATACAAATGATTCCAGCTATAAAACACAGGCCACACAGAGCCTTGAGAGGTGTGGTAAAAACATCTGTTAGCGCAACAGTGCAGGCTCACACAGTATCTACCTGAATATATTAGGAGAGACAGCACAGGTAAAGCAATGCTGCTTCTGTGCTATAGTTCCTTCTTTCTGTATTTTAACACATAGGCCTGAACTCTGTGTGAGGATAGATTTTTGTATGTAATTATAGAGTATTTTTAGAAACAAAAGGAACAAAATAAATTACTTAACTGTTAACATTAAAAGCTTCAAATTTGGAGATGATGTTTGCATCCTATTACTTTCAGAATAATTCTCCTCTGTAAAATGACCACAAAACTGGCTTCATTAAACTGAACAATAATGTTACTTACTCATCTAAGCCATCTGCACCACTAATTCTCAGTCCTGCAAATTCAGCACCTCTGAACAGACCCGAGCAAAATTTTGTATCCAAAATTTTCTGTTTGATGCTAACAGTCTATCTCAGTTTAAATTTGCCTTCCTTTAACTGTTTCAACTAAAACAAAGGGGCGGGGGGGAACAGAGTTCCACAAAAAGTTGAAACAATTCACCTCCAGGTTTTATAAAGCTAAAATAACTTATAACAAAACATTTTCCCCTCCAGTCTCTCGATTTTAAACCTTCAAAACCTGAACAAAGGGAGAAAATCTGATTTTGATGCAGAAAAACTCTTAACAGCCAAAGAAAAAATGGAACATTCATAATCTTCACACACACACACACAAATTTATATTATAATGGAGTATTTTCCACAAAACCAAAGCCTTAGTTCATAGTGTACTGCTAGCAATCAGGACCAATGTGAATCCCTTTTTGCCTGATTTATTAGCACAAAGTTTCCACTTTATCAGAGCACCTGTGCACATGGCTGGTGTGAAGCCTGCTCCCTGCTCCCCACTCCCACTAAAGGCAATGCTCGGGCAGACTGCTGCTCAGGGCTGGACCTCAGCACCTCCTATGTTTTGCTGGAATGATGCTGGTTTTGTCTAAAAAAAAATTCACGCTACTGTTTTCAGGCTTTCAAGGTGAATTAACTTCACTCTGCTTTGATTATCTACTTTGGGAACCTGTCCTTCATCGCGCTATTGATTTAGCTGTGGCAGATGCTGAGCTGTCATGGGGCCTGACAGCTTCTTCAGAGCTTCCTCGGTGGTTGTCTTGTAAAGCAGTCGATAGCCAAGTGAAACTAAACTGCAAAACCAAGCACGTTCCCCACTTTTATATTCTACGAAATCAAGTGTGCCACTCTGTACTGCATCCTTCTAGGAGGAGCAGGAAGGAAAAAAGTTGGCCTCTTCATTTAGCATTGGGCATTGTCAGTTAAACAGAATACACCCACAGTGCCAGCCCTGACACGGCCGTAGCACCGTGCTTCTGTCACAGGTCTGCGGCTTTGCTGTCACACACCGCTGCTATGAAGCCACTTCTCACCAGTGGAGATGAGTCTTTCAGGAGGGTATTAGTGTGAATGTGCTTAGCGAGGTGGTTTCATCTCCTACCTGATGTCGATTTGAAATCCAGTATATTCGGGTAGTTTTTATCGTTCTTGAGAGAACAATCTATGGTCCTAGGAAGATGCTGTCCACATTCACCTTTGCAAGTACCACAAACTGTTCTGCTGAAGAGCAACGGCATGGCAAAATGGTAGGCAACACCCTAAATACATTTTTGCATTTTCTATCAGAGGATCACAAAGCCAGACAGCAATATATATGTAGAACTGGACATCAGGACTCCAAAGGTTACAAGCAGATCTGTTTTCAGATGAAACAGGAGCTGTCTCAATACTATGTCAAGCACACCACCTCCAGCTCTTTCCACCAATCTCACAGCTCTCCCCTGCTCCCTTCTCCATAATACCAAGAATAAAAGCATTGCTGGAAACATTACTAGCCATTGATGCTGTCCCAGCAGAAGGGGTTTGAGAATATTCAACAGAAAACAAAAGATCGCATACACCCGCAAACTACACCAAGCAAAAAAAAGGTCTGGCTTTTCATTTCAGCCTCTGCGCGTGTACCGCTGAACTCTCCATGACTATGTGAGACTGAAAAAGTGTCTTTACTTCCTGGCAGCAGCTCTTGGAGCTCTCCTACTCCCTGTCCAACTCCTTCTGATCAGCACTTGTTTCTATCCGATTACCTCTCTGTTTTCTTGCTCGCTATTCCAGGAAGGAGATGCTGGAATTAGATTTGCTGCATTTCCATTCCTGCATTAACACTAATTTCAGTGAAGTCAATGAAATTACACTGACGTCTGGAGAGTATCTGAGGAGAATAATTGAGTGTATTTTATCACTTTCCTTTGACTTTTTCGTGGTTGTTTTGTCCCATTTTCAAATGACCTGTTTCACTAAAACCCACTTATTCTGCTCCTGGATGCTGCAGTGTAGTTACCCTCTTCGGGACGACAGTGTTCTTGCTGTAAAGCTCCAGACAGTGTCTGGAAGATGCCTGGCATGTGTACAGCCTGCAGAGATATGTACAGTGACAGAAGTGACACATGGCATCACACCAATTGCCCATCTAAGCCAAAATCCTTCCTCTGACTGCAGCCCTTTCCAGAGGTTTATGACAAGAGAAAGAGGGTGCACAGGGCACCTCTGACCTGGACTACTCCTTCCAGATCTCCACAAACCCAGAGTCCAGGACTTTCTAAACTGCCCACTGCATCCAGACCATGGTATGTATTAGCCACCCACCAGACATCTCCACCAAAAACACGTAATTCTTTTCCACAAATCCACTTCTGCTTTTTCTCACCAAAACATTAAGTCACAAAGCATTTTATCATGCTGTTCCATAAGTCTGGCTGCCCCAGTCTTTACACTGGCCACCCCCAGCCCCTCTTCCAAGAAAGTGAGTAATTGCTCCTCTTCATCTCCTGTGCACCACTCCTGATTTCTGTAAGCTTTCCTCTGCTGTGTTTTCTCAGCTGGGAAGATCCCTCCTTTATTTGATCTCTCATGTCATTCCATGCTTCATTCTCATCACCTTTTAGACACACTTTTTAGTCTTGCAAAATCTTATTGTAGAACAGTGCATCGCGGTCCAATGACGTTAGTTTCAATTACTTGCCTAGAAATCCTATTTGCTTTTTTTTGACTGGTACTGAATATTTTCAAGGAACTATCTGCAATAACAGTCAATGTCTTTCCTGAGTGGTAGCTGCTAATTTAGAAACTGTTATTGTATAGGTACAGCTAGCTATTTTTTACCTACGTGTACTAATTTGCATGCACTGACACTGAATTTCTTCTGTCCTTTTCACGGTCTTTCCTGTGGTGGGACTGCTATATCAAATCAGCAACCTTAATTTCAGGATTAAGCATAAAAAGACCTGCAGCACAAGGAAGAAAAGCTGCACTTAGATACAACTGCAACATAAAGAATAAAAAAAAATGGGCAAAATGGAATTATTTCTTAAGTTTTTTAGGTTTATGCTAGTATCATAGCTTAGGTCCCAAAAATTGGGAAGATTTTATCATCTTTCTACTACAAACAGGACTATTTCCCAGAGCACAGCAAACGTAGGCAGAGCTGTTCATTCTTGGTTTTTATCCAAGAGTGACTAAGCCAACCCTAAAAGTCCAGTGAAAATAAATGAGAGACTTGACAGAATAAAAATGTCAATATGTGACCTAACACTTAGAACAGTTATGGGATGTCTCTTGAAAATTAACTCTTTAGCAGAAAGAGTAAACATTAATTTCTAAACTACGTGTTTAACCCTCTAGTTTGGCAGTCCCAGTGTCACACCATTGCATGTGCCATTAACAATGCCGAACACCTATTATTATTCAAGTAACAGTGAGATCAGATATGAATGCAATAGATTAATTTCAGTGATCTTGACGCCTTCGATGTTTTTGTTCATATGCTGATAGCTGAAGGAATTACTGGAGGGTGTCTCCCTCCACTTATTTTGCCAATACATGAAGCATCCCCAGTTACTTCTCAGCTATTAGGGGTGCTATTAGTTGGGCATGGACGCCGCTAATTTCCTTTGTTAGGGGCAATGAAATCTGAAATCATACATATAATAGGGATTGTAGGTGGAAAGGGGAGTTCAACAGTATTTTCAGGTTTTTTTGGTCCCTCTGCATTGATGTCCTAAACCAGCTAGTGCTACTAATACCTGCAGGTATCATTCATGCTCAGTTGTTCCTCCCACTGACCGCCTTCTGTGAGTAGGAAACTGTTCTGAGCCTTGCGGGATGAAGTCTTCAAACCCAATGAAAATGAAATTCAACAACCCATTTATTAGCACATCTTTTCTGGCCTTCCAGAATCCTTGTTGCCAAGCCTCTGCAGTATGGTACATTAATTTTATACTGAACTATTAATTGTAGTTGACTTTGCAAAGCTGTTTTCTTTACATTTTTTATTCAGCTTTGCAAACCCAGTCCCAGTGGAGTTCATTTTATTCCCCACAGTTTGTTTGATCAAATTGCAAATATTTCCTTTAATCTTTTAAGGCATTCAGATTTATTATCTATGGAGCAGAGGCTCTTCATCTCCTCTACTGATGGTTTGGGAGAAACCATCTTTCACAGATTTCTCATTTTAAGCAAGTGCTTAATCCTGCAAGTACATATCAGTAAGCATAATACTAAAACACATTTACCTAACCTAAATAAAAACACTTTGAACCAAATTTGCAAGCTAATCTGCCTTGGTTCTTAATGATATTAATCCGAATTCATTTTTCCAAGAGGCAGTGATCCATAATTCAGTGAGGTCAACGGAAAGTAGCCACTGATGTTAGTGAGTTTTAGCGTTTGCAATAAACAGGTATGTTTATCTTTTACTTTGAGAATCTGTATGAGAAGTTTCCCAAAGGCAGGGTAAAAGACTTTGGGAAACTATTTTAATTTTCTTCATATCTATTCATAGTAAGCTCTTTGCAATATGGACATCGCACATACAAAAGAACAGATATTGTTACTAAGGAAGAGGGAACTTGGAAAAAAAAAAAAGAATTAGTAGTAGTAGTAGTAGCAGTAGTAATAATAATAATAAATAATATCACAACCACCTCATATTTGACCTTTATACATGCATTTTACAAAGAAAGGTAAATTATTTAATTTTGTTCCATACCTGTCATTTACTTCAATTGTCCCTGTTCCCTGTTTTAATTTTCATTGGAAATTTTCAGAATGAAGTATTTTATAAAATTGTTACATTTACTGTTTTTATTCCTCAGTTTACTATTTAACCACCTTTTTCTAATGTAATAGAGTAAAGTTTAGCAAAAATATAAGAGAAAGTAACACCTGCAGGTTTTTTAAATCTGAATTTGCAGTTATAGATGGTCTTTTAAAGTAAAAGTAAAATTGTAATGTCTTATTTCTTTACTGTATGCTACTTGTTCGCCATCAAAGTGAAGTTTTTTAAAAAGAAAATAACATTTCTTCTCATTTTTTTAAAACATTTCCATCAGAAAACAAAGGGAAGGAGTTTTCTCCAGTTTCATCCTAGTTTATAAGAAGTCTGAAAAGCATAGGAGAGAATGAGCAAGAGAACCTTTCTGTTATCTTGAAAATGAAGGCATATCAGTTGGGAAGTTAAAAAAAAATAATCTTGTGTATATTAATTCTTTTCTTCAAAACGTATCATTTTCAATAAAAATACATTTTCAACAAAACTAAGGGTTTGTCTAAACACTTTCCATGTTATCTGAATAAGTTTCTATCATGTTTTTTTCTCTATCTCATTAATTCCCTCCATTTCTCCTTTCCTCCTTTCAGCCTCTGCTGAAGTCTTCGAGAAGTGACATAGCATATTTTTTATTTCATTTAGTAGCTTAGCTGCCTCCCACCTGACATGACTCTAAGCTGTTTTATCATTTTACTCAATGTTATTCCTAATTATTTAACCTAATTGATAGGGTGCCTCCTCTGGGTACAGCTGGTTGTCATGACAAGTGTAAGAAATGAATCCATGTTTTTGATCCTTGGATCTTTCTGAGGAATTTATACAGAACATCTCATTTTCACCAACTCCCCAGCTTCATACGCATCCATAAAAAATAATTAATGATCTAACCCTTGCAGCCAGGTTTTATTGGAATAATAGGGCCAAGAATGTTTTTTTCACAAATAAAGTTTTCTCCTTCTGCTAATACTGGCAAAGATCCCACTGCTGTAGCACTGCACACCTTTGCGATGCAAAGCGCCATTAGTCCAGCTGCCAAATGCCAAGTTGTCATCATAAGGGACTCGTTTTACTCAAGTAACCACAATTAACAGCCTTGTCAGCTTCTGCCCTGTGGCTCCTTCTGGAGTTACTAGGGATACCAAAGACTCAGGGCTGCTTAAGGATGACGCTCTGCCTGGTTTCTCTAACCTGATCACCGCATGGAGCTCTACAACTTGGTTTTGGTCTGAGATATGGGACATGTGGCATCACCAGCAGAGTGCTCGGGAGTGTTGAGTCCAGCTGCTACAATAGGGACACGGACAACTTGTACACTCCCTCCACCTGCATGTTTATCCTCAAACTCAGGCAAAACAGAGGCAGAGAATGCACCTTTCTGCATCTGCCATCATATTCCACATGCCACCACCATCACAAATCCAGCTGAGCACGATGGACTGCTCCCATGGCATGACACCTATGACTGCCCACATGCTGCCCCCAGTTCGTGCCATATCTATGTCTACACCTGCGCTAGAACATCAGTCAGGACACCGCAAGACAGAGGCATTCTCCTCCACGAGTTTTGAGATAGCAAAGCATAAGGAATCAACACAAGAGCAATGATTAACCTAACAGACAACTCCCTCCCCAGTGATATGTTTTGAAGGCACCCATGAAGAAGGGAAGTTTCCAGGTGTCTTTCTAGTATCTTTGTGACCCTGTGTAAACCTCCACAAAATGAGGAACAACATGGAAGGTGGTACTTTCTTGAAATTTAATGAGTGGTTGCTAAGATAGAAGCTGCTGTGCTTCCCACAGATTGGCAAGGCTAAGGGCCTTAGAAGTGAAGGTACTTTACTCAAAGCAAAGGACAAAAATGACAAAATGTGACAAACCAAATGCACCCAGAGGAAAGCAACAAGCAGTGAGGTGGCACAGGCACAATATCATCAGCATAATGCAGCCCATACAGGTACAGCTTTGGCCAGAGGCAAGGTGGGTTACAGCTGAGTGCTTTTGCAAAGCCCGCTCAATTCATGTCAATAAAAAGTGATGCACTCTCAAAAACATGGAGGGAAGAAGATGCAGTTCACAGTAAGCTGATGTCTGAGAAGCTGGAGCCTAACCCTAGAGTTTCAGGCAATCTTCTAATTCCAGTGATATGATTTGAAACAATGAATTTCATAATAGGTGTTAATGGCTTGAGATGTTTTAAGGGCCCTGCAACTCACTAAGAGCTTTACAGTCGCAGAAAAAGGAGCATATAGAGGGAACCTTTGGAAGAACAGGACATCACAAGGGAACAGCTTGTACTGTTTAAAATGTGAGCCCTTGAGGCAGTTTCTATGCCACTGATTTCAAGTGATCGAAGCGCAGGAGAGACATCAAGTCCGCATGGAAATATACGTGGTGAAGGTGTAAAAGTGGAAAGCACCCTTACTTGCACTGGCCAGAAATGACTAGAAGCAGATTCTTTATTTGTTAAGCACTTAGCCCACAACAAAGTCTTGGACCCTTTTCAGGGATTTTTATGTGTTACCATACCATGATGCAAAAATCACCCAGGCTTATGCTAAAGAATAACCTTCACTGGAATTCTACAACTTGTTTTCCAGAGTATTAGAAAAAGGTGAGTCAAATGGGCATCTGTGACTTGGGAGGTCTGAAAACAAACTCTTCCCAGATGATCTTTCCCACTGAAATTAGTGAATGGAAGATGACAAAGGAAAAGTAGTACTAAGTAAAGCATGCCCTATCCCCAGTTCGCACATGCAAGCACCTCCTACAAAGAGCCAGAGCACAGTAAGGAGCTCCAGAGGAAGCTTAGATCCCTCTCAGGAGAGCAGTCCTTGCTAGAACTCTTCACTCACCTTTGGCAACCCCAACCCTTCCTTGCCTGGACCCTAAATCACCCCAAACCTCAACCCCAATTTCCTCACAACCTCCCCTGCCTCACAACCCAGAGCTTTCCAATCAGGGCATTTGTCTGAGAACACGAAATGAAGCCAAAGCATGTCAAGTATACACCAAGCAGCAGTAACGGCTGGCTCGCTACAGACCATTTTGTACCGGTTTTAGATAGGAATCACACTCGTATTACACTACTCTGGACAATTAGGCACAATTTAGAGGACCGCAGTTCATACTTAAGGCAGTCTGAAATTCACAGTATGGACAATCTTCATAGTGTATTTGTCCTTCTGAAAGTTGCTGGTGAAACAGAATATTAGCAATACCAGTTATTTTTATTTATACACCGCCAGAGCTCTGGTTCTGCTCTTCAAAACTATGCACTTAATATTGCAGAACCTGCACAGATTTGGAATGGCCAAGCTTTTTCTGCTAAGAAAATATTAATTTGTTTTCATTTTTACATTATTAACAACTTGCTGAGTAAAACCTGCTTTTATTATTCTTGATGATGATTCATCAACAAAGCCAGGATAAGAATTGTGGCATAAGCTAATGAAATCTTAACTAACAAGTCAGATATAATAACAAATTTACTACTGAAGTCCTTTATGTTATCTCCATTTCACACTTCAGAGGCATAAGGTAACTACTAAATTTCAATTTTTTTATTATTACTTTAGGCAGATTCATGCCAAGTTCAAGGACTGATTTATTTACCTAATGTATTTATTTTCATTTGTGACAGACACTTCTGAGAGCTCTAACCAAAATAACAAGAAGTTAAAATTCTCAAAAGCTACCATTTCCTGATTATAATTAGTAACAGCTTCCCCATCCCCTATCTCATTTACACAAACTGACCGTGCAGCCCATTTCCAGGTTCATCCTCTATGAGCAATCATCAAACAGTAACTACTTTAACGAACATATACTGAAGGAGACCGAGTAGAGGATGAGAGATGATCCTTTCAACCCTGTAGAGAACCCACAGATAATTTAGGCAAGTCTGTGCCCACCCCACAAATCTCCTGCCTTGTGCAGACACAGAGTCATTAATTGCTCCATAATTAGGCAAGACCAAAGAAATGACTGTCACTGAGCAGCGTCAGCGTGCTGCATACATGGCAGAGTACACCCCCTTATGGCCCCACAACTAACAGGTGGCAATAGGGTGATAAGAATTAAAATTAAATCATTTTGCACTATTTTATATTCCACTAGGTAACACTAAAGAATAAAAAACTCAAAGCAAAGGATGCTTAATGACAAAATTGATGGGTCAGTTCATCCCATATTGAATTTATCGGGACATAATGGAAGGAAGAGGAAACACAGCGCTAATAAGTTTTTAAAAGATGTTTTGGCAGGATCAGTTAAATGCTTCCTCTCTGACAAATTAGAATCTTCTATTGAAATAAAATTCTCCCTCAAAAATCTTAACCAGCTGTAACAATATGCTAATTTAGATGCTAGTAAGGAATTTCTGCAATACTCCGATGGCATTTGCATTCAGGGCATTCGTATTTAAACTTGTATTTAAATTCATGGGGATGTTTGGACAAGTTACCACTGTGGCACAATCTCATACTAAATTATTGCAAACAGTTTGAAAGTAATTGCTTATATAGTATCTTGATTTTTCTTAATTACTGGAAGAAGAAAACTTTTATTTTTAATCTCGTGATCCTCACATAGGCTGAGATAACATCTGCAAAAGGTTATTGAACACATTCACTGTGACTGATCTTCCACGTGATATCTTTCGTTTTCCTTCAAAGAAAAATAGAAAATAGTACTTCTCAGTATCAACTACTAAAAATACGTATCGCAGTCCTTCAAAAGCACGTCTATTTCTGACTGCGTTTCACCTATTTTGTTTCAAATAGAAACTGAATCGTTCAAATTCCTTTTTGTTAAAATCATGACAAGGGCAGCACACCCCGTCCACAGAGAAGCAGTGACTTTCTCCTCTGCATGGATCTAAAATATGAGTTAATACTATACTGCCAATGGTGAACCAATGGCTCAGTAGGCTGTTCACCAGGTCTTTGTAACCAGCAGTTGGTCAGGTCACTGCTTTAAACAGACTGTTTTTTCAGGATAGAGCAGGCTGTGGGAATTTGGGAGGGAGATTCAGGACATGCCAGATCTTTTGTCGCAGTTTCTGCTAGCCAGGGAAGGTGAGGATCATCAGCAGTGAGGAAATAAGGATCTGGTCTGGAAGAATACAGAATGTTTTCCATGAAAATATCCCAACTGTATTTCTGCACAACTGTACATCCCAACAGGATTTTGCATTATTTAATAACACAGTGAGGCTTTTACAATTAACTCGCCTGTAATCCTACGTCACAGCCACAAGCTAAGCAGCGGCAAAGGTAGTCCTACAAGAACTTTAATTAGTCTGGTAACATGTACTTCAAATAATTTGCAATAGAAAGGCCTTTTAAAAAGTTACTTGAGAAAATGTTATCTTCATAGAGAGAGAAAGAGGAGGGGAGAAAAAGAACATTACCCAGCACTTTATTTTCCTAATTAAAATAATTTTTAGCAGGTTCTAAATGTATGGGTAGCATATTTAAATGACAAAAAGATAAAAATAATCTACATTAGGTGTAATGTCTTCTATTTAGAGAAAAGTGACAATAGAAGTTCTGGAGACATAAGTTATATAAACCTGGCATCAGAAAAAATCAAGTTCCAACAACTGCAATAGTCCTTCCGCATAAGCTGACAGAACTTCTTTTTCAACAGTCCCTTACTAAGAAAGAAAGGAAAGAAAAAGTGGATAAAAGAAAAGGAATAAGGACTGAGGTTTCATTGGCACTGCATAGTAATTTTCCAGTTTTGGGTAAAAGAGGTTTTAGAATTCTTTTATCTTCATTACATGAACATTTCATAATCCATTTGAAATCAATACAGAAAAGCTGCCATCTATTTTGAGAAACCAAAAACTGTCTAAATCCAGACTGTTTCACATTATCTGCATTATTGGAGGTGCTGAATTAACACTGTTCTGACAGCAAACCTGCAGACTGATTCCTTTGCCTCAAGCAACTTCAGAGACATCTTTGGCAGATGCATATTGATTTTAGCAGCAGCAGAAGTAAAGGAATGACAGGGAAAGGTGAAAGAATTTAAGCACTGCTTTGCTTTTTTACCCTAGGACTATTTTTGACTGAGAAAATAAATGAAAAATTGGGAGATTTAAGATTTTAATAAGTCAGCAGTACAGGGATGGTAAATACAGGTGCAACCTTCTCCTCTCTGTCCATATTCCAAATAACCACCTGATAGTGGCTCTTTTCAGCTGCCTATTTTCAGCTTCTCTTCTTGAGAAAGATACTGGAGTTGCTGTTTTTACAACAAATAGCAGTAAATACAGCATGAAAGCCATTTGAGGCTATTACTTATGCTAAAAATTATACCTTTTCTAAATACAAAATATTAACATAATTTTCTCCCTTCTTCATAAGGAGTATAAAATGGCTATAGCATTTTCAGATTTTTCCAATTACACATTAATGTACTCAACAATTTTTGCAAAAGTTGAAAAAAAAAACCCTCAAAAGTAGCAAGCATTTGCACAAAAAAATACAATCTTGATAATTTGATTTTTCAAGAAACAAAGCATCTTTTAAAATACCAATTTTGGAAGAAGCATTCCATTTAAAAATTTACTTTTTCTCATAATGCAATTATGTAATTGTATTAAATGCTCTTAGTCACCGAAATTCATGAAAAAAGAATGCAGGACAGGGTACTGCAGATGAAACTGGTCTGTACACATAGCTTCACCCTGATGCCAGAGTATTTCAGCATAAACATTCAGAGCAGAGAATTTCACTTGGATGAGCGCCTTGCAATGTGAAAAATGGATCATTGTTAGGGTCTTTGGACATCGTGGAATGTGTCCAAAGAAACAGCATAACCAGAAAACAAAGGTTAAGCAAATTCAGATCCCTGCATCATTGTGTAGCAATGAGGACTAACCCTGGAATTTACTCAGAATCATTGTCGGCTTCTCTTTTTAATCTAAATATTCCCAAGTCACCTTCAATGCTGCTTTTCTGCAGAGACCATCAGACTTGGCAAGGGTATGGAAAGGGACCAGGCAGAGGCACCTGCAAACAATAGCGGTTGCTGAATGAAGAGGATGTAGGAAAGAGTTAAGAATGGCCAGGCTTGGGCGCAGGAGATGAACCAAGTTCATATGGGAGAGAACATCTGGAAGAGAAACAGGGAGGCGCCCGAGGCAGGGTGCAATAAGAGGGATAAGTCGAAAGGTGACCTGGGACCTCTAGATGGTGAGATGCAGGACTGAAATCCCTCAGACCACGGATGGTTGCCCAGGTCCTAGGAAAATATTACGATGAGCAGCTTTTCAAATCTGCAGGTGAGGGCAGTGACCCTGCCACGGTAAACCCCTGTTGGATCCTTTCAAAGAATAACTACTGACTCCAACTGCGTTTATGTGGTGGGTATCAGATGGGCAGAGGATCCTGGTAGCCACCCTGCCTTATAAGCTTCTGTTCATGGGATTACCAACATTTGGATACCCACTGTGTTCAACAAGAAACCCACCAGATAATGGCCAACTCAACTGTCCATTTCCATATTTTTCCTGTCCCACACACTCCCATCCAGGAAGCAGGTAAAAGGCACCTAGAATTTATAAGGAGATTTGTAGCTTCAGCCACTGCTTTGAAGATTTGTTGTGGTGCGGCATTTTTGCAACCTCTGGTCTTCACCATTCAAAGCAAATCCTTGGAGAACACCCTGTGGATCCAATTCAACTGCCCGTGTTTACTCACAGTTGTAACAAAAAAGTGGGTATTTATTTTCTCTCTTCAAATAACACTCCAATGCTGGTTTTGTTTCACTAATACATCTCTATTAAATTTCTCTGCTAATTAAAGAAGCCAAGGCCATAGCTAAAGAATTGGAAAGTGTTCTAATGGAATTACTACTCTAAGGTGGCTTGAATGTCATCATTTCCTTCTCCAACATAGCAAAATCTTGACAATCGCATTAAAGATAAAGAGCTAGAATAAATGCTGCTGGCTTTTTCAAAGGAAACATCATTATGGATATTAACACCTTCTGCGTTAACAGTAATACATGCATTAAATATAGCAGCTTGAGTGACTGAAATGCCTATAAAGCATCTGCCACAAGATAAAGCATAAAGAAAACTCTGGGCTGAGAAACACCATGGAGAACCGGAATTAAAACAAGATCTCCAGCATACCTAAGCTATGACTCCCATCAGACTACAAATACAGTCCATTTCAATTCGTCTTCATACTTAAGAAATTACCTAAGCTATTTTGATGTCAGGCTATGCAGCACTTACGGTTTTGTCATCATATCAGAGCTCTCTCTTCTTTTCACTGTAAAATTCCTATCCTCCAGAGAAACAGTCTTTCCATTTTCTATCATGCCATTTTAGGCAGATGTTAAATGGTGTCTCAGATTTTCACAGTGGACTGAGAACATGGTTAAAGAGCCAGTCTGCTTGTGCATGCATGAAGAAGGTCTGTGTATGCACTGTGAACAGTATCACATGTGTATGTCTTATGCATGTCTTATGAAAGACATATGTCTATAGAATCATAGAATCGTTTAGGTTGGAAAAGATCATCAAGTCCAACTATCAACCCAGCACTGCCTAGTGAACCACTAAACCATGTCCCTAAGCACCACATCTACATGTCTTTCAAATACCTCCAGGAATGGTGACTCAACCGCTTTCCTGGGCAGTTTATTCCAATGCTTGACAACCTTTTCGGTGAAGAAATTTTTCCTGATATCCAATCTAAATCTCCCCTGGAACAACTTGAGGCCATTTCCTCTTCTCCCATCACTTGTTACTTGGGAGAAGAGACCAGCCCCCACCTCGCTACAACCTCCCTTCAGGTAGTTGCAGAGTGATTAGTCTCCCCTCAGCCTCCTTTTCTCCAGCCTGAACGACCCCAGTTCCCTCAGCTTCTCCTCGTAAGACTTGTGCTTGAGAGCCTTCACCAGCTTCATTGCCCTTCTTTGGATGTGGTCCAGCACCTCAATGTCTGTCTTGTCATGAGGGGCCCAAAACTGAACACAGTATTTGAGGTGGGGTCTCACCAGTGCCAGGTACAGGGGGATGATCACTTCCCTAGTCCTGCTGGTCACACTATTTCTGGTACAAACCAGGATGCTATTGGCTTTCTTGGCCACCTGGGCACACTGCTGCCCTATATTCAGCCGGCTGTCGACCAACACCACCAGATCTTTTTCTGTCAGGCAGCTTTCCAGCCACTTTTCCCCAAGCCTGTAGCACTGCATGGGGTTGTTGTGACCCAAGTGCAGGACCCAGGGCTTGACCTTGTTGAACCTCACACCATTAGCCTCGGCCCGTTAATCCAGCCTGTCCAGATCCCTCTGTAGAGCCTGACTTGGTGTCACCTGCAAACTTACTGAGGGTGCACTTGATCCCTTTGTCCAGATCATTGGTAAAGATACTAAAGAGAACTGGCCCCAAGACTGAGCCCTGGGGAACACCACGTGTGACTGGCCACCAACTGGATTTAACTTCACATGCCAACAATCTTTGGGCCCAGCTGTCCAGCCAGATTTTTACCGAGCGAAGAGTACACCCATCCAAGTTATGAGCAAGCAGTTTCTCCAGGAGAATGGTGTGGGAAATGGTGTCAAAGGCTTTACTAAAGTCTAGATAGACAACACCCACAGTCTTTCCCTACTAGGAAAGAGAGTTCAGGCCTCCTCCCACAGGCCTGGTCGCACAGCTGTCCTTTAACGCAGGAAAGACAGAGTTTCAGCACTGTGCAAACAGCACAACTTTTCCATGAACCTCAACCATCTGCTAAACATTGTTTTCTGTTTCAGCTTTTGCATACACGCAACACCCCCCCGACCTCAGTTTCTTCATAACCATTCTTCCAACATATATGATGCTATTTTCCTGCTCGAGCCTTCTCTGCCTGGCAATTTAAAATCTGCCAAACAAATCAAGCATCCACATGATGCAATTCTGCCAAGCCCTGGTTATGACACAGCTGAGCCACTGCTGTCTGCTGAGCATGGATGTGCATGGGGCTTCATCCTGGAGCTCACTGTGCTTGCAGTAACATCAGAAACAAGCAGACAGTTTTAACAGCAGATGGGACTCTCTGATATCAGGTCTGGGCTTCTGTTATCTCTGACACCACAACTGCTTTTGCATTTAGCAAATGAAACACAATTAAGACTGACACTAAAATGTAAGGAGCACTGACATACCTGGTTTTGGATAGCTTTTCCAAGGTTTTATGCATTACAACTGTTCCAATGCATCATCTTTGAAAGTCAATATACTGTCAGGTATTTAATATTTAAATTGCTGAGACTGTTTAGTGGATCCAGAGTTGACACTTAAATTTTGAAAAAGGGGAGGGGGGGGGGAAAAAAAGGAGAGGAAGAGGCATAGCAGACAGAATCTTCTTTTTATTAAATGGTGGTATTTAAATAATAATGCTAATGACAATCTGCACTGATGAGTTTTACCTCAGGGTCAGGCAAGTTAGCTTCTAGGGAACTGATTCATTGGGATGGAAAGGAAAGAGGTGTTCGGGAACAATTTTGACAATGCATTTCCTGCTCTTTTTTGTCCTGCTGATAAACTTTTTGTCAGTCTTTTTACCATGTAGCTCTATAGCTGATCAAAAGCTGGAATAAACAGGCAAGCTGTAAAGCAGTAATCTATGGTCCTTCCAGCAAAGTGAGAGTAAAAAATAAATTGACATTTCATAGAATCACTTGGGTTGGAAGAGACCTTCAAGATCATTGAGTCCATCCATAAACCTATGTGAAAACCACCCCTAAACCATGCCCCTCAGCACCACGTCTACCTGTCTTTTAAATACCTCCAGGGACGGCGATTCCACCACCTCCCTGGGCAGCCTGTTCCAATGCTTGACAACCCTTTTGGTAAAGAAGTTTTTCCTAATATCCAATCTAAACCTCCCCTGGAACAACTTGAGGCCATTTCCTCTTATCCTGTGTTTGAAAAATGCCTTCCTGCTGTCTGTAGGAATAATTGCTCAGCAGCAGTTGAGCATCAAATCCCACATTTACTCAGAGTAGCCTTTTCCCTCTACATCTTATCCAGAAGGTGGAACACAAACTAGATCGTTACAGGGCCCAGTAAACAAGTTACTACAACGCCCCTAGCTCAAGGCTATCCTAAAAACCATCTCTAAGCCACAGCTGCACAACAGCACATCACTGCAAGATTCCCGATGTGGATGTTGGGAGTCAGTACCATTCCTAGCTGCCTGCATTCCACTCTGCCCAAGTCTTAATGTCAAGTACAAAAGGTACAATAGTACCTAAATGTGTGCCTTACTGTGGCTGCCAGCAAAAGGACACGCCACAGATGAAAATGAGCAACTTTCAAATAAACTTTCCAAATAACATGATTATTTCCATAGAATGATGGACAGAAGGGAACAAGAAATAAGGAAAGGCAGTGAGCACTCAAAGTGACAAAATGTAAACAGCAGATGGCTTTACATAACTGGCGAAAAAGGAAAAGTAAAGAAAAAAACATCCCTTCATGAAATGGGCTCAAATGTTGTAGATTAAAGTCTCAGTTTAAAACCTGATGCGCTGTGGGAAACTGAATAGCTCAAAAGAAGAAAAATAACGGGATGCAAAGTCTTTCATCTCTCCATCCTTGGCCTCTGCTATGTGCTGGTCAGTAAATCTATATTCCTCGCTGGGCTCAAATACAGGCAAAGCACACTCAAACCCAAACTTTCCTCTTACTCTCTGAGCCTGAACATCCAACTCATTTGCAAATCTTCCTAACTCAAATCCTCCCAGAGGACGTAACTGCAGTAATATGATAATCAAGTTCACAAGACTCATCAAGAGTAGTCTAATGTTCATCTACGCAAACGATACCCCTGTTAAGGTTAACTTGCAACTGCTTGCCTACATTTCCTGCCCTAAATGTCTCACAATAACTTCTGGGCCCAGAAATAGTTGGCACTCCCTTGGAATATATTTGGGTATGTGCATAAAAGCATCTTCTAATTCTCTTACCACCATATCAGCCTTTAACCAGAAGCAAGCTAAGGCAGCACAGATTCCAAGATGTGCTTACACAAAACCCCACTCAACCCGGAGCTCAAGAGTGGAATTAGAAAGGGATTAAAACCACGAGGTCAAGGAATACAATTTGCAATGGAATTAGAACCACGAGGTCAAGGAATAAACTTCACGAGGAGATTTAAAGTATGAGGTCAAAGAACCAAGGAATTACTGGAGGGATTAAGATTGTTCCCTGGCTATTGCTATAGATGCTTCTTCCCTGAAGCACTTTCTTTTGTGCAGTTTAAAATAAAACTACAACAAAGAAAGGAGGATGCAAGAAAACCTGAGCAGTGGCAGTAGCAATCACAAGGCAACGTATTTGTCCTTACCCCAGGTGGTTTCTTCACCTACCAAGATGTTGAGAACATGTTTAGAAATACCAATATTCTTTGCGGATTGGGAAACATAAATAATTTTTTGTCAGTGAACATTATGACACACCCAGTATCTGGGTGTAGTTAGTGAAATCTTGAGAATGACTGAAATTATTAAACTGTCCTCCAAGTGACCACAGGTAGTGCACCTTTGTCTGGGACCCAAACAAAATGAAAAGGTCAGTCACAGTCTGGCTCCTCTCTTCTGTTCTTCCACAAAGACCTTTAGCTACAAATGTTTAGAACAAATATAATCAGTGTGAAAAAGCAGGATTCATGTAGTGTGCTGAAATCATTGCATTTTACTGTACATTTAAAATTTCAAGACACAATAAAACTACCTTGCAGCTTATAATTTTCCTAATGACCTTGTTTCTCTGCCTAGTTCTGCTGAACAAACTTCTACATGCTGCAGCCTCTGTGCATCATGGGAAAAGTCAAACTTGAGACTTGCAACTGCCCTTTCTGTAACCACAAACTTAATTTTAAAAAAAACATTAAGTTCTTCAAGGTCCACATTTGATCTTTTAACTTTGCGCTATAAAGCACTCCCCTGACATGTTCAGGAGATTCAAGCATTAGGCATCTGAAACATCATTACTTTGAAACAAAATAGCACATTACTTTAATTAACTGCTCTTCCAATGGACTCAGGCAGGAAAGACATGCCACATGGGCAGCTGCTACCAAGGCAGTGCTGTAGTAGCACCGTATGTCGTGGTGAGGAGTCCCTCTTACAAATGGTACCTTCAGGCAGCAGAAATCCTCTAGTGACACAACACTTTCCAAAAGTTATTTTTATTTATTCCGATAGGGATTCAGCTGATTGTCATTTCCCATATTGCATCTCAGCACGAGAGGAAAAAAAAGTAGATCCAGCTCCTCAGTGGGTGGATAATTCAGCATGGAGCCCATCTGTCGAAGGCTGATTATTGCCTTATACCCAATAACTAAGCACCATTACAATCTGATTACACATCTCGGGTATTCATTCTTGACCATTTTAGACCCAGAATTTCCTGCACTGTAAATCACAATGATAATCCTTCATTTTTATGATTGGAATTTATCAGAAAAAATGTTGACATTACAGAAAACTAGTTGCTTAGAGGAAGTGAAACCACAGTAGCCTAAGTGTCTTGAATCAATTTTTGGGTTTTGCTTCCTTTCTTTCTTGATTCTTTGTCAAGCACATTTGGTCTTGGCAGGTTGAAAAACGAGTTGGTGGTAGGGAAGTACTCATGTACTCAGCCTATTATATGCTGGTTAACCAAAAAAAAAAAATAATCACGTTTTCTATTTCTAATTTTTGCTGCTATTGAAAATATGCGAACATTTGCAGGGAACTAGCTGTAATATTTGTACAAATAAGTGGTGTTTTATGTTTATTGCCGCAATGCCATTCAACATGCAGGATAATATGGTGCAATGTGAATAATGACATTCAAATAAGAAAAACTTAATTGTATTTCTTGCAAGTGAGCAAACCATATAAAATACCTGGAAAGTCATCTACATTAAGTTTGGTATTTCATATCTCACTTCATACTGAACAAGAATGTTTTTATCTGAAAATAAGTAGGTTTTGCAGGATTATGACTGTATTGATTATGTCTTCTAAAGGTGCAACCCAGAGGACAAACCATGGGTATTCCCTCTGAAAGAGGCAAACCCCACTTCTTCATAAAGGTTTTTGTTGCAGGTTTCATGCCTCCACTCTTCACACTTTGAAATTTGTTTATGTAACAATATAATCAAATGGTTCCATACTTCTATAATTTTAAACTCGTCTCCAGCTTAAAAACCACTCACTTCCCATGATCTAACACAGCTGGTGCCAATTCTGTATGTGAGACTGACTATGGCTATTACAGGATCTATTACATGAGCACAGTTAATAAACTCCAACAACGTGATCCCCACTGACATCAAGTGCCAAATATACACAAATTATCCTGCAACCCAGAGGGCTAAATACTTTTGCAGGGCAATAAATCGCCTAGCCAGCGCACAAACAAGTTACAAGTGACTTTGTGCAGCATCTGCACGGAGCCGTGTAAGGTAACACTCATCAGAACTGATTAATTTAATGGGGTTTGGGAGCAGCATTATCCGAGTTGCTCTGCTGAATCGAAATGATATTATCAATTTTGCAGTCACTCTCAAGGTACTTATTGGGGCCTTCATAAGTCGTTCTTCTCCCAAGCACACAGTAGCGTCCACTGCCCCGTTTCCCTGCAGGAATTAGGTTAGTGGTTATTGTGTAAAGCAGCACACTCAGCTCTCAGTGGTATTTACCATTTCTTAGGAGATTACAAAGTAACAAAGGAAAACACATGCAAGGCAGGAATTTATCACCGCTCAGCATATCTGCCAGGAGAGCCCAACAGCAGCTCTTAATTTCTATGCATGACTTGTGTGATACGGTTAAAATGAAGCCATTGATTTAAGAAGGTGCTACCAACAGATTGCAGCATGCAACTCCAGGCACCTTTTCAAGAGAAAAAGCAGGTTTTCAGCGACATCAAACTACAACAATTTTAAAGTTTTTCAATGCTCAGAGTAATCTCTCTGCATCACGTATTTATCACAAAATGAACCTGATCCAACTCTTGTTGGAGCTGCAGGGCTGCACTGGTACACATGAAGTAAGCACACTTCAGGTGTGGTGGCCAAGATGGACTCACTCTTGTGGAATAACTCTACACAAAGTGCTTTCATCAGGGAAAGCACAATTACACCAATTAATAGAGCCCACTAGCGGTGATGGGTTGCACATAAATCTACAGAATGGGAAAAAGATTCGCCTACGATTGAAAGAATGATAAAAGTAGAGCAATTATAAAAACAAAGCATTCAGATACACAGAGCAAGTTTATATATGAATTCACACCCACCCACATGAGAAGAAGAAACAGTCCTTTTTGCTTTCTCCTCCTTTCTTTTCCATACAAATACATTATTTCAGTTCCACAAACTTTTATGACAAAATATTTACTGGCAATGTAAGAACTCCCATGCTTCATAAGGTGATTTTATCTAAGTACAGCTGCATTGTTCTTACAAAGCTCTACCTGTGTTTCTAAGGAAATGTGGGATACAGATATCTACATTTAAGTTAGTTTTATAATCAGATTTTAAGCACGTGGTTTCTTCTCATTTTAAAGTATAGACACCTAAAGTGCGTCAGATGAATTGTGCCTTGAAGGTGCCCATTTCTTCCCAATGAATCTAAAAGAAATCTAAAGGAGGCTGGGAAAGACAGTAATTTTTTATATCATACATGTCTGAAGTTAGGCAAGATAAATTCTATCCAAGGGGACCATTTTTTAAAACATTCTGGACCATGCACTAATACCCATTTATGAGAAACAACGTGCTTTTTTAAGATGATAGAGAATTCAAGATTATGTCCCCCCACGATACTGCTTTTTACTAGGAAAGTATGTTGCATGATGGCTGTTAAAATAGAAGTCCCACAGCACACTGGAAAAACTACAGCCTGAAGTCAAAAAAGAAAATCACGTAACTTTAATTAAAACAATTCCTCTTGTTGCTGAATTATGCATGTACTTTGCACCTCTCCAGGGATAGAGTCACTTCCTACCTGCACCTAACCCCATCCTTATATGGCATCCATGTTAAGCACCCCGAATTGGCCTACAAAACCCCACTGAGACAGTACAAAAGCACTAATAAGATATATTTTCAGGTCACAGATCAAAATGAATGTCAAGTTCTGTGCTGACAGTAGAAATTATAATCTACAACTATTACCGTAATATATCAGAAACACTCTTGGGGATTTTTTTTGGTTTGGTGTTTTGGTGGAGGTTTTTTTCAGGTTTTTGATTTGTTCAGTTTATTACTATTAAGAAAAAGAGCTTTCTAATTAAAGGCATCCTAAAAACAGTAGCTTGGCTTTCACCACATGGTTTAATCAATTCTCTCAGTCCCTGGGAAAACAACCAGGTTGCATAAAATTCAACCATTCAAAATGGTAAAGTTGGCTCTAAACTAAAAAAAAAAAAAAAAAAAAAAAAAAAAAAAAAAGAGGGGAAAAAAAAGGCAGCTGGATGAAGGTCCAAAATAATTTTCTTCTGTTTAATTCAACAAGGACCTACTGACCAACAGATGCCTTGAAATTTTCCTCTTGCATGCTCCAAGCAGACAATTCTGTTCTTCTCTTTCCCTTCCCACCCCATTTTTTCAGGCCAGTAAAGGAACAGAATAAAAGCCCCAGATATAACATTTCAATCTAACTATATTGGTCCTTTCACTCACAGAAACTTTCCAAGACCTAAAATAAAAAAAGCGTACTGTCCTTTCCATGAAGACATTTCCACTGCAAACAAGCCACTTGCACAGAATGAGTGTTCCAGTTTAACCCCAGGTTTTAACACGAACCCAGGTTACTACTGACACCCCAAAATCTGTGCCTTTCTTCCTCCATAAAGTTTGGATGGGGAGAACTGCACTTGCCTGCCGTTTTTCCCTTGGACCAGCTCTGCCTATGGTTTTGCTCACACAGCCTTTTCAAGGCAGTCTGGAGAACCTTTGCACAGATCAAATCACCAGGATCCGCACAAAGCACATAGAAATGCGGTCTGCCAATGTAACCGTTGGACGGAAGAGGCAAGCTGAATCCTCCTCCTCAGAGAATTTAGCTCAGCTATTTGGTACTTCTTATATTTCCTTAATCCACAGAGATTTGTCAAGTAGGACACCTTGCTTTTTGAAATACGTTTGCTGCACTCTTCACTAAGTGCTTGATTATTGGACAGCTGTGTATGTGCTGATTATGAAAGGGTGAGAGTCTCCCATTTTTGTGGAACAAGTGTGCATCAGATTTTCCAGTGAAAAATAGGCAAGATTAAAGCAGAAGCAAACAGAATGACTGCTACGAAATGGGCCCAAAGTGCTTTTTGAATATATCTTTAAATGGCTCCAATATTCTGTACTTAAAGACTTTGACAACATAATTCTGTGAAAAAGCTTATTTATCCTGCATAAAGAACGCAGAGTGTTAGCCTCCCAAAGGAAAGAAAATACTTATGCCTGTTGCTGTGATAAATTTTTCAGGTGACAGCAGGAAATCTCTCCTCTAGTAGTACAAAGAAACAGAGGGAACAAACCTCACTGCCAGCCCTCATCCCAGTCCATTTATATACTCAAGGTTGGAAAAGATGCAAAAAAATTCCTAACCATAATTAATTTCAACCTTTTCTAATTTCATAGGATCACAGAATCATAGAATGGTTTAGGTGAGAAGGGACCTTAAAGACCATCCAGTTACCCCCCCTGCCGCAGGCAGGGACACCTTCCACTAGACCAGGTTGCTCAAAGGCCCATCCAGCCTGGCCTTGAACAGGAATGGGACATCCACAACTTCCCTGGGCAGCCTGTTCCAGTGTCTCACCACCCTCAGAGTGAAAAAATTCATCCCAATAACTAATCTAAAAATCTCCCCTCTTCCAGTCTGAAGCCCTTACCCCTCGTCCTAGCACTACATGCCCTTGTAAAAAGTCCCTCTCCATCTGTTCTGTAGGCGCCTTTCAGACACTGGAAGGCTGCTAGAAGGTCTCCCCGGAGCCTTCTCTTCTCCAGCCTGAACAACCCCAACCTTCTCAGCCTGTACTCACAGCAGAGATGCTCTAACTCTCTGATCATCTTTGTGGCCCTGCTCTGGGTCCACTCCAATAGGTCCGTTTCCTTCTTATGCTGGGGGTTGTAGAGCTGGATGCAGTAATCCAGGTGGGGTCTCACCAGAGCAGAGTAGAGGGGCAGAATCACCTCCCTCGACCTGCTGGCCACGCTTCTTCTCATGCAGCCCAGGATACAGTTGGCTTTCTGGGCTCCGAGTGCATGTTGCCAGCTCATGTTGAGCTTCTCATTCACCAACAGCCCCAAATCCCTCTCCTCAGGGTTGCTCTCAATCCATTGCAGCCTGTATTTGTGCATGGGACTGTCCTGACCCATGTGCAGGACGTTGCTCTTGGCCTCGTTGAACTTCATGAGGTTGACACAGGCCCACCTCTCAAGCCTGTCCAGGTCCCCCTGGGTGGCATCCCTTCCCTCCAGCATGTCGACTGCGCCACAAATGATCCGTGCCTATAAATATTTTCATTAACTATCCCATACAACACTCAGCTACTTACTTAGCCTAATTAGATTATGGAAATGTTTTTAAATCAGAAAGGCTTAATTAGCAGCAATTATTTCACATGCTATCTCCACTATGTTATGAGATGGCATGGATAATTTCATAACAAAATGATAAAAAAGATTTTTCTTACAATACGATGCAATACTGTGATGCACAGCACAGGCTTCACTTTCTGCCTATACAAATAGATGCTACTAACAGCCACAAAAAATAACTCTGAGTTGATAGGTACTCACTTCACATCTCAACATCGTAAGTACACCCTGACTCAAGCCAGCTTGGCTTTCATTTAAAAAAGAAAGAAGAAAAGAAAAAGGAGATGGGGGCTAAAGCTTCCCCCTGTTTTAATAAGAAGATGCCACATAAATCAGCCTCCAAGATACCAGGCTCCATGCTCTACCTTGTCAAGAAAAGCGAGTTGAAATTAGTATCAGCAAGATATATTGTCACATAGTTGAGCCTATGGATCCTGTAGGTCTCCCCTCGTTGTCAAAACAACAGGGGTAACATTCTGGTTGCATGAAAATAAGCAGAAAAACTATGTCAGGATTTTACCCTGGGACAACATAGAATGCCTTATTCTAATTACAGCTGTACATAACTACCTATCTCTGTGCCAGGTCAACAGTTGTGCCACGTCAGCAATTTTGAGGGGAAAAGATTAGGAAAAAAATTAATTAGCATCTCCACAGAAACTGTTTCAAGAAAAACAGTATATGAGGATAAAGTCCCTAAGGATAACAATTGGACAATTGCCAAAACATCTTAATCTGACATATCAGATACCAAGACTGCCTGAACAGAATTTAGTAGTCTGTTGTTTTATACTGTCTTCTAAAATGAAATAATAGCACCACAGCCTAAGAATTGGATTTGTCCTCATTTTGTGACACTCTTCCAAAGATATCTTCTGCCTACGATATTAACTTTCTTGGTATTTTTAGTTAGCTGTCTTGAATGTGAAGGAACAAAAAACAATGAAAGAGAACACTGTAAATATAAAGCCAATTGCAAAATTTGGGGGGGGCAGGAAACGGAAGTAAGGTAATACTAAAACTCACAAATGTATATTCAATGGGCTTTTTTACCAAAATAAGGATATTTAGTTTGGAGTAAGAAAGTGAGTTAAACATTATTTGCAGACTGAACAATGCATTCCCCAGCTGAGACAGATTTTCACCTCCCACTCTAAACTTTCTTCCTTTCATCAGAGTAATTTGTTTTGGCCTGATATTTTCCCGCATCAAGGTGAATGTTTTTTGGGAAACCTGAGGGAAAATGAGTTTGGCTGTTCTTCATTTGTTCAAGCTCTACATGAAAAATATGTTCTTTTTCATTCACTTTTGGAAGTACATGTAAGAGTAACAACAGTTATAGGCAGAAGCCTCCAATTCAGTGAAATTATTGATCACATTAGGATAAAACATATATAAAAAATTTGAAAATATCCTTTCAATATTCAAAGCATTCAAACAATGACTTTTTTTCATGTACACAGAATTGAATTTACTATGCTTTTTTCTTAATATTACTCCAAAATTTTTGAAACAGAAACAGGTTACAGCAACAAGAAAACAAGGAAATCTCAGGCAGAAAGTTCAAACCAATGACAAATCATCAAAATTTAAAAAAATAAGAGTCTGATTTTCAAATTGGTTTTTTGTTCCTTATATGAATAATAAAAAAAAATAGTGTCTAATATTATCTGCTATTAAGGCTCAGTACTCCAAGACCCAGTGCTTGGAGGTCAGGGAAATCAGAGTAATGACTTGATGGTTTATCTTTAATCTTGCCTGTTTAGTAGTTTTTATCTCACATTTCCTTTTTATAATTAATATTTCTGGGTTGTTTTGGGGATTAAGATGGGAGCAAGGAGCAGATCCTAAGCTAGTTTTAAATGTTCCGTGACGATTGTAATGGGAAAACTTTTCAGAAAAAAGGAAACACGATGTAAAAGCCAAGACGTCTCTGAAAGTGAATGGGAAATAAACTCACAAAAGCTTTATCAGTGATTTGAATATCTTGCCTAATATCCTAAATAACTCATATTTCCAGTGTCTATGATGGGACTTCCAAAATTTTGAAGATTTATAGGAGATACCTGTTGCGGCTTTGTCATGTCAGCCATATACCTCTTGCCATTCTACTGAATAATACTGACTCTGTCTTAAACATGCTAATGGATCAGTTTAAAAGATCAAGAGACATTGGATCATTGCATTTAGGTCTACATATGCTCATGACATTCTTATGAGAAGCAACAGACAGGCACTAATTTCAGCACAAATCCTTACTGTTCCCATGTACCCTGGCTATGTTAATCCTGGAACTATTTACCATTTACTACTTACCATTGAACATACTGCTCATGGCAGGAAGAACTGCCTCCAGTCCTATTTGGTAGGCTGCATCCCCCGAAGCAAAATAATTTATACTTTTTTTTTCTTTTAAATCAGGATGAACTAGAAGATTCATCTGATTTCTTCCCGGAAATTCTGTGGCTCAGATTCATGTGAACTTTTGGCTATCATGAAATATGCTGACTGCAGGCTATTAGATTGGCCATAGCAATGGACAGTATCCTCCACTTACCTCTGCCTTCACCTGAGCTTTTAAACTGTAGATTGGTAAAAATGAAATGCCTCCTGCACTCTTTGAATTTAACCCAAAATCTGAACCAGTTACCTGGAGTCAACTACAGAAATTCAGACATGCTAAATGTCAGTCAGACTACTTTTTTTGTTACTCCTGGAACATTTTCAGTCATTTTCATTGGCTCCCTGTAACTTTGAATGTGGTTTGGTAGGCGCTGTACAAAAACTCGTGGAGTTCCTGCCCCAAGCTGTTTAATACTTAAACCAATAAATCAGGTACAGGTTTGCAGAGGAAAAAAGAACCACAAAATTTATCTAATGCCAAAGTTCACAATTCTACCAAAATTCAGATCTGGAAATGAAACTAAAGGTTTCACATTCCTAGGTGGGAGCCTTAACATTTAGACATCTCTATGCGAGAGCTCTTGTTCCTGTGTTAAACACCGCCAATTAAAAGAGACCACAACTGACTCCTCCTTTTCATGTACACATGAAAACACATCAGTTAACAACCTCCGTGTGTTGCCAGTATACCTGAAGATGCTTTGGTACTATAATTATAATCTCCAAGTCAATAAACTATGAGAAAGTCTGATTTATTCTAATCCTCTTCTTGCAGTAACAAAAAGAAAAATTAAAAATGCCATACCACTGCAGAGATGTCTGTGTCATCCGTGTCTTTATCCACAGTATTAATTTGGTTAGAAACATTTGTGCAGCGCACAAATAAAGAAAGGATTAAATATCTGGTGCAGAGATAAAGAACACAGGACTCCGTTTGTTCCCTTTGAATTTATAATCGCAAAGTGGTATATTTCAGCAAACATCCTCTATGATGCTTTCTCAGCTGGCTGAGAATGGATTATAAGGTGAGGATGCATAACTTCTCTACGGTCCATTATTTCTTATTATCATCCAGATGGAGCATGGCTATTAGAGCACCACTAAAAACTCTAATGAACTGCAATGGTTTAGATTGCTAATTCTTCAACAGCATGTTCGTGTATCAATAATAGACTGTAAAAACAACAACAATCTGACTAATTAGGCTAGATCAAATCTGCTCAGCTCGGCTTCCTGTCCCTCCTATTCTGTGTGCTTGTGTGGGTGTTCAATACTGATGCAGTTTCCATTAAACTTCTTCCAAAGCCTCTAATCACTCCTTACAATATTGCAAACATTTAGATGTCTTTAATGGCTTCTCTTGCTTTTAAGAAGCGTTTAAACAAAAACACACCCATGTTTAAACCATATGAATAATTTTCTCGCTATTCTGTCTGTAATGAAGGGAGTTTAAATCTCACTCTTTCCTAAGAGAGTTAGAGAGTATTTTGCTTGGGACACCCCCAATACGTATCATTAAGTCCTCTGTTTAGCAAAGCACTTTAGGATTTAATTCATTAATACTCTCTGATATTCCTGGGATTTGGTTTGGGGGAGTTTTTTAATATGTTACACAGAAACTTGATTTTAGTTTGTGCTTTCCCAGATTGCTCCTTTAGCAGTTGGTAGAATATGTAACACAGCTGCAGTGCTGGGCCCTGCTCTGAAGCTTGGGAATTTTTTTTTAATTTTTTTTTTTTTTTTCAAAAATGCCCAAAGCAGGCTGTGGGATCTCTGAAGTCACTAGCTTCCTAAAATTGCAATCCTGCTGCAAAGCCCATCAGTACAACCCAAATACTGTGCATCTGTCATGATCCCTGAAAAATATTAAGGAAGTTCTGCCAATGAAGATTTATTATTTTGACATGAAGACTAATGCTTCAGATAAACATCTCTAATTCTGCCATTTAAAATGCCATCAGCCAATCTTACCCCTCAACTTCCCAGAAAAGACATCAGACCAACCTCAACACAGGTGGAACCATGGGCACCCTCCTGCTCCTACCTGAGTAATAGCAAGGGGACGAGGAGCTCAGTGGCACCAACCCCATCAGCTCCCACAAGGTCCCATGAGACACCAGCTGGCTCACCTGTGTTTCGCTTCTCATCAGGACCAGCTTTCAGCCCCTACTGCAACCAAAACGTATATGATAAGGCTCAACACACTGTCACTGACATGCAAGAACATCCACAGAGTCTTGCACGTCACTAAACAGACCTCTCTGCCAAAATGATCTTGTGCACGGGGAGAGGGAAGGTTGCCCAAGGACCCCCAGGGCCTGTGACCATGCCACGGGTCTTGCAGGCATCTCACACACTTGTCTTTCCCTTTTCTCCTCCTTCACTTTATTCTTCTTCAGACAAGGAGATACGATTACAAGTTCCTTTTTGCATAACCAATCTTCACCCACATTTAATCATTTCAGACTCTCATCCTCCAGCCCTTTCAATATTTTCTAATACGGCACTGAAGTCAATGGCTTTTTTCTGAACTTCTTTCTTAGCTTATTGACTTGCCTTCTTAAAAAAAAAAAATCTTTCAAATGCTAATGCAGAAAGATTGTGCTTGATTAACTAGAAAGTTACACTTCCTTTATGAAAGGTGGACTATCAATTTGGGCAGGAAACGTCTGCATTAACGAGGCAAGGTAGTACCTTCTTTATGCCTCAATTTCTATTCAAAAATAACAAGAGTGGAAGCATCCATCAGATTTTGTGCTTTAAAATGCTTCTGCTCAAGGAGAAAGAAGGGCAAACGAAGCTAGTCCTTTCACCATATAAAGCAATGACAGCATTCCCGTGTCTTTTCCAAGCAGGTGATCATTCAAAGATATCATGTAAAAATTAATTTGCATACACAGGACTTTGTTGATATGGATTTTGAGGTTTTACAATATGCCTACATGAATTTTAGGCATGAGACCTAAAGACCTTCAAACGGGACTTAGCTTCCTAATTCCCTCTTGACTATATTTGGAAGACCCCTCCCCACAAACGCTAAACATCAGAAATGTTCCTTTCGTTATGGCTTGCAGCCAGAAAAACACTTAAAGGTAAGCTCGCATTAAGCAACAATGAGGTCAGTATATCTATTTGAGTGCTTAAAACACATCATGGGTTTAAGGTCCCAGTTCAGGAAGGACCTGATTAAATGTTTTAAAAAACAGGTGAGGATTTGTCACACCTTGCTCTGCCCTCCCAGCCTTTAACCTAATGCCATTCGATCACACATAAGGCAAGAGAGATGAGAGTTAAAGGATGCAACACCTCATCCTAAGGCAGACAATATTTTCCTGTGTGACAACTCATGATGCTTTCAGGCTGTTCAACCTCACTAAGACAGTGTGAGAATTACAATTTTTCCCTAGTCACTACCATTACTGTTGGCATGTGCACACCCAAACATAAATTTTGAAGGGACACAGATATGACTGCTACTTCCAGTGTTCCATCTTCAGGAAAGATCCAATTTAAGGGGCTTTTACGTCAAAACTTATCACCTTCTGCTGAGGAAAACCTGACATAGAATTCGACACGGTGCCATTTCTATAGAACTGGGCTTTTTCCTGCAAAGGAATTCAGCCTCCAAGCCATCCCTAATTGTCACATCACCGTGTAGAAACCAATGGCAGATATTTATAACTCCTTTTCCATCACCTTCATCCTATTTAAATTCTGATTATGCTTCACAATAGAGCTTTGAAATACACTTTAACTTTCATGACACACCTTAGAAGAAATCAAGTATTCCACATGAATCCTTCATGTTGTTATGCAACAACAATGTAGACAAAATAAGATAAAAGCTTTCAACTTTTAAAAAACATCTTTTTCTATCTGCTGGACCCTTTTTCCTTTTACCTGCTTGCTTAGTTTCCCCTGGAAAAAGAGAAAAATTGTTGAAGATGAGAAAATTGACCCACAATCTCTCTTTTCTCTCAGTCATTAAGGAAGATTCTACTTCTATCGGTCTACAGTTCTTCCAGTGGGTAACACCAAACGATGTGGAATTTAAAAAAAAAATGTTTTAAAGGAATAAAGACAGGAAAAAAGAAGGGAAAAATAAAATTTCCAAGATGCAGTTAATATTTTCTCTTTCTTTAGTGTGTCTTTATTTTCTTAATTAAAAAGTCCTGATGCAAACAGTGAGGCAAGAACATTTAGCTGAGAACTGTATTTCAGTAACAAAAACCTTTAAAGCGAAAAAAAGTCAAACTCCTCTACTGAAATTAATTTCCCTCTGTTTCCTGTAGATGGACTTGATTCAGACCCACAGTGAGAACAGGTTCTTCTTCCATAGATAACTGAATCAAGATTCATCAGCTCCAAACAATGCCTTCCGTATATGTTAGAGAATATGAACATAACCATGCAGCCCTTGTACTTCAGAAAAAAGTCCACTAAAACTTTGTTTTAGTGTTGGACAAGCCCATTCACCTCTCAAACCTTTGCATTATTTGGATGATGACAGCATTTCCATGGGGAGCTGAACTCCCCAAGGATGATTGTACACTAGCACATGCGTGCACATTTTACAGTTCAAATATGGAAATGATAGAGGATGAATACACAGTGCAAGGATGCAGCCACTACACCATGGATCACAAAACATCACTACATGTTAAAGGATGGTCAACCATTTACAGAAAGTAAGCTTTGCCTTGCTTAGCACATAACAGATTTTCAGCTATAATTTATTCTCCCCGCAATATCAGAGAGATGTTGGGTTGGGAGGGGCCTCAAGGGATTGCCTGGTGCAGCTGCCATACTAAGGCAGGAGCAAGGATACCTGGAGCAAGCCTGAAAGATACTCATCGATGAAGTGGAGTCTACCAAATCTGGTTGTGGCTTTGTCCATGGTCTGAATCCACCCACAGCTGAAAAGTTTTGGTGGGCTGATGTTGGAAAGCTCCGTCTTCAACATCAGTCTTTCATTCCCTCCTAACTGACCTGATTTTCCTTCAAAAAACACAGAGGACCAACACATTTTTCCCCACTCCTCCCATGACAGAAGTCGATCTTCATGTTCCCCTTCAGCTTCCATCAGCTTAAACCAACGGCAGTTCCTCCAACTGCTCCCCTGAGATACTGTCTTGCAACAGATTTTTATTGATCTCTCTCACCAGCTGGTCTACAGCTGTCTTAAAGCCCTGTATTAAAACAAACAAACAAATAAAACCCCCCAAAACCCAAGATGTCTCACCAGGCCTAATCCCAGTGGAGTAAACGCTTTCTTCAGCTTGCCTATGACATTGGTCCTGATACTTTCCAGAGTGAGATTTACAGCTTTTAGCCTACTTTCTGAACAGAAACAACTTCTGAAAGAAGTTGTCCTACTTTCAGTTTGCAGTTGCCTATCACTTTCCACCCTCCCTTTTCCCCCAAGAACCTCTCCAGCCTCACAGCAGCAGAGCCAGTTATTCCCTGTACTGCGCTTACACATTTGATTTGCCCTCTTTACACGTGGTGCATTGCACTTGCCTTTATTGACATTCACCTTGCTGATTTCAGGCCGCCTTTCCAATTTATCGGGATCATTATGGATTCTGATGCTGTCATCTAAACCACTTGCAACCTTTCCCATAACTCTCCTGATGTACTCTCTCTGTTCTGTCACTCAACGCTGCTAATGAAAGCATTGAATAAAATCAAGCACAGGGCAAAGACTTCCCTGGCAATTCCCTCCAGGTTTGACAGTGAAACCCTTGATTACTTTATGAGAGAGATTTTTCAATCAGTTTTCGCCGACTTTGTTATGACTGTGTTGAGATCATCTTTCACTCGTTTGCTATAAGGCCACTATGTAGAAAAGTGTCAGAAGCCTTTTAAAAAGTTCAGATATATCGTATGTACTAAATTCCCCTTATTCACTAGGCAGCTATCTTGTCAAAGAAAGAAATCAGATTAATTTGCCATGAACTCATCTTGGCAAATCCATGCTGGCTGCTGGCCAGCGGAAGAAAACTAGTGTTAATCATTCATGACCAAAATATTCCTCCTGAAGCACAACTAGATATTTTTTTGACTCAGCACTGTCAGGGATGCACAGCAAGTACCCAGGGGAGAGATGACGTTTTGGATGCTATCCTGTCCTTCCTCCAAATTGAAAGGAAAGGGGTAAAGCCTTTTAGGGAGGAACCTGCAGCCATACTCCCACATAGGATACGCTTCTACCAGCGGAAAATTTCTCCTGATTCTACCAAGGTTCTTGCAGAAAAAGCTGCAGGAAAGACGAAGGAAGACAAGACACATGCAGCTCAGACCTCAGTGCTCTCAGCATTTTCAAGAGGAACATGACATTGTGCTACTTCAGACCTACAGAAATGAAGCAATGACAAACCAAAAACTAGTATCTGTCATCTTTTATCCAATTACCTAGTATTTCTTAGTACAGTACCACAGGCAATAGTGCAATAATGGAACCTCCCAGTGATTTGGGCTTTTTATTTCTTTTACAAAAACACCACAAAACCCCCAACTCTATCAGCCTCTTTGGATGTGCAATGATGTCACACAGTTTTTCAGTTCTGAAATTAGAACTAACAAAATTTAGGCAAGGAAATCTCCTTGATTTGAAAAAAAAAAAAATTAAGGCCTGAATCACTGGTATGATTCAAATTTTCTAGAACAGGACACTTCCTAAATAACTTGTCTCCTGACTCCGCTGCCCATCTTAACAATTTTCCATACCCTCTGGTTGATAAACCATAGCACTTGTCTGCAAGTAAAGCTAGGCCAGTATTAAGGAGATTTAACAGAAAATACCTGGTTTACCCACTGAAAAGAACAGCTCCACAGAAATCAGGCAGGATCTACCCGGGTAACTGCCCTGACTTACTTGGGTAACTCTCCCTTCTGAATGCCTGCCACACACAGGTATGATCTCATGAGTACACAGAATTAAGATGTGCAGATTTCCAAAGATCTCTGTGCAGAAACAGGCCTAGATCACTCACTTGGCTTTCTGAAACTTCAGAACAGAAAAATACGAACAATCTCCCCAGCCCCTTCCTCCAAATAGTGTAATACCTTGGGGGTTATCTTTTATCTAAGATTTGTTTATCCCTCTAGCACAATATGCTATAAAGCTGTACTGTGTTGTGAGCTAGTCAGATATATTTGCTGATCTAGTTGGATTAATTAAAACTTTTTGCTTCCTGAGAGATACAGATGTTATGAGTAATCCGGGACAACCTGATAATCCCTCTGGGACCCTCTCAGGTGATTGCTGGCACTGTATGTGAGCAAGAACACTGTATAAAGGTTGATTTTCCAAATTTACTTATCATTCATTTAATAGCAATTTTCCGTTGTTTTAAATAACATAGCTCAATAGCATGACATAACATTTCTTTCTTCATTCTTACCTCTCCCACTCACTGACCCATCTCTCTTGATACCATAAATTCATTTAAACATATCAAGCCAATGATAATAAAAGTAAAGCTTATATAAATACATGCTAGCTGTAACCTTGGGAAAAAAAATCCCATAAAGCTTCCCAAGGAGATTACTTTACAGTTTTAAAGCTCTTTATATAAAGATACATGTTTTCCCTTTAAACTAGAACCTGAACATCTAAAAATCTACTGCCATGTCAGAGTTACAGCAAAATAAGGCGCATATGCCCCACATGGTGTTTCTGCTGATTACCCTTGTTGTATCCACCCCAATCTCACTCTTAGACTGAAGTTTCATGAAAAACTGGACAATGTTAGATCTTTTACTCCCTAAGAGTAACCTGTTTTTTACTGCAGACTACTGATAACATTTATACTCTAAGACTTGTCCATGCAGCTGTTCAGAGAATATCAAGATTGCTGAGTTTAGTCTGCTCTGCTGAGACCAATAAGCCTGCCTGGAAACAATTCATCTGCTCCAGCTGTGAGACATAACTGAGATTGCTAATAATTAAAAGATATCGCAGAAAAATTTTGATATCCTTGCTTTGTAGAGCTGATAGCACTTGGTTCAGCAGTCCAAAAGCATCAAAATGCTTCTTTCAATGGCACTCAAAAGGAGAAATTTCCACTTGCAAGGCAACTTCATGTAGCTTTTTGTGTCACCTCCTTCTGTTTCTGCTGATGGGTAAGAGTAAATGAACAGTTTTACTCTCTCCCGATTTGGATGTTAAAGAATTTACACCTTTCTCATTGCCTCATCTGAAATGCTAAACTAATAAATTTATCCCATTTCACTTATAACTTGTGTCACTAACTTAGTTGTGCAGAAATCTTTACCCCTACTCTTCTAGGTGTCCTCCCGCCTTTTGAGAACCTTTCTTCAAGATTTGAAATATCAACACACTCACTTCAAAAACAAAGGGTAAGGGTGATTCACAGCTTTACTTCTGGTATTTTATTGAGTGGGATATTGGTGAAGAGGCCAAATGCCAACCTGCTCAGAACAAAACAGCTAGAAATACACCCAAATCAACCCTTCTGGGAAAATCTTTGGCACCTTGTCTCAATGCTTAATACCACTCTGGGTCAAGCAGTTCTTTACTGCAAGGCAATCCACACATCAACACCTCCTCTTCCATTAGCCCTACATCCCTTAGAAGTGCAATTAGAAACTAATGATCTCCTCCAGACAATCTCCACCACCCCTAAATAAAATGCTCTGTCTTTGAGACATGACTGTTAATGCACAGCTGAGTTTGCAGCAGCATTTCTGAGTGGGTGGATGTATGCTTGTGCAGAGGAGCAGGAGGGAAGCAGTTGCATGCAGAAGAGCTCCTAGTTTGGAAGCATCCTTGTGCCCTCCTCTCAGCTGCCTTGATCAGGGCAGTTTTGCCAAACTATGTAGTAGATCCACATTGTACAATGTAGAAGACCATGAAGAAGTGAAAAGCTGTTTCATCCCTCCTTCACTGGGCCAAATTCCATAGGACATTCAAAACTTCGGTAAGTCCAACCTGGCAATAACCTGCAAGCGATCCCTCCAGGGGGTGCAGGCTGTCACCCAGCTCTCCAGCCACTTCACACTGGTTGCTGTGGAAGCATCCTGCACCCCACCTGACAAACGCAGTTTGTGGGTTACAGCTAAAGCAATTAAGAGCTCGCTAGTGGGGCCACGCCCTTGTTCAACAAGACACGTTTCCCCTCACTAGCCCACATTTGATGAAACTGCAAGGAGCAGGGCAAAAATTGGCACAAGTCTTCTACTGCTGAAGAGGTCAAACCCTTCCGTGGCTCCTGGACAGGTGGTGCAGAGCTGTGTCTCTCCCGTATCCCACATCTCTGCAGGAAAAGAAAATGCCCTTACACAGGACTGACTTTTGTAGGACACCCTCAGGAGCTGGATTTCAACATAGCTAAACACTCAAGCCTATGAATTCCTACAGAGGTAAAGCCTTCTTGCGTTACTATCTGTTGCTGTGAAAAATATGACTTAATCTATGTTACTGGCAACGATTTTTGCTAGAAGGTGCTATTTTACACATACATTTTCCTCGGGATCAAAAATTAAATCCTATGGACTCCGGGGATTGCTGGTCTGGAAGTCTGCCAGACAAGCGCTTTCCTACAATTATACACTGTTGTGTCAGTGCGTGGGCTTAGCCACTGCTTAACAAATTTACTAGACAAACCTCCATGATTCATACAAACAGCACTCAAGTGGCTAACTACCATATATTGGCAGGGAACTGACGAACGTTACTGGAACAATGAAAGAACCTACTTGAATAATGAATTAGGTTTTGGCAGATCAATGGAGAGATCACTGACAGTCCACGACAGTCCATGTCACAACTCCAAAACAAGAGCTGAGCAGCAGCAAGGGAGGGTGCCACAAGCAACCAGCAGCTTTTCAGCATCGTTCACCCAATACAGGAGGTTTTAGAACCAGAGGTGGCTGGGATGAGAGCCTCTCACCCGATCTCAACAGGAAAGAGCAGATTCCTTTCTCTCCATTTAGTAAAATAAAAAGCAGGGCAGGGTATTGTGGCGGACGGATATGTTTTGCCTTAAACATCTCTTTGCCCAGAAAGGTGCAAGCTTTGATGATCGATTATCATCACCTGCAGACTCAGGAGCAATAATTGGCAATAATCACAAAGGAAGCAGATACCGACATCCATCTCTGCAGAGGCAGGACAGCTAGTTCCACTCTCAGGCCCCATGGTTTTGCCTGTCGCCGAACAATGGTGCCAGGATGCGCTGAGCTTGCAAAACCAGGCCCATCTGCCATCATCGAAAAGATGTTTCCTGGAACTGGGCAAAGACTTTGGGACTGGAACTGTATAAAAATGGTACCACCAGGAGCTTGAAGGGGGACCCTAATCACCAAAATACCAGAAGTGAAGAGGACAAATGGGATGCTGCTGCTGGTGATACCTGTTTTTCTCTTCTCTCTCTGTCTCTCTTCCTCTTGTTGTAACCTCTCTATCTCCTTCTATTTTTCTCCTTAGAAACTTACTGGAGGGGACTTACTTTTCCAATCCATGTTATCCTGTTAAGTAGTTGTTAGTGAGTTATCGTTCTTACCTATATGCCTTGTATTGTTTCTAGTTACATAGTTGTTGTTGAGTCATTGTATTAATAAATCATGAATTTGGTTGGCTGGTGTAGTTTCACCTTAATTCTGTCCAAGGGGATCATGAACTTGGTCGTTAGTCCCAAGGGGGAAAACAGCCCCCTTTCGGGCCGCGACAGGTATCAAGAGGAACCCACCGATGCTCTCTATCATCAGCTCTCCCTGAACAATAACAACTTGGGGTCAAAGCGACAACAACAATGCCTGCTTTCTTTTCCAACCTGTAAATCATCATCCTGGGTACCTTTAAGATGAAAAAAAGAAGTCAGCATTTCAAGCCTTGGAATTAGAAACTGAGTTTTGGAAGGGGGTGTCTAGAAATTGCTGCAATAGCTGGCAGAAATGACCAATGTTCCATGTACCTTGTATAATCACCACTCATACACAAAACCAGTTTAAATTAACAAGCCTGTCTTCACCATAATTTAAAATCAGTGATTGAAAAATAATGTCCCCCACAACCGCCTCCCCGTAAATCTGTAAGTAAATAGAAGCCAAAGCAAGATATGTATATAAGATATAAGTATCTCCCTAAAGCAAAAACAACAAAGCACTCTTTCTCAGCTTTTCTGGGGACTGATGGAGGACTAAGATTCTTGTGAGACTTTCACATCCTGAGAAGCAGCGATTTATTTAATATGCATTGACACTCTCACCTTCAATATCTTTTTCTGACCTTCCCTTGCAGCAAAGATCATCAGAGCATTTCAGTGACCAGTGGAATATACTGGATTTCTGTTACGGCTTAGATAAAGCAGGTAACTGGGTTGGGTACTGGACAAGTATGCCCAAGTAAATGCCATATTTATGAGGTTAGACTGACTCTGCAATCTGCTCATGTCCTTCAGAGCAATTTCATTGCTATACGTGGACAGGAGCAAACTGATTGCTCCACGTTACAGAGACCTTTTGAGCTTCACGCCGGAAAGCTGGCCACTTTTCTCCCAGTGGAGCACAGGAGGGAAGAAGGCATACACAAACTCTTGTCATTTAAAAATTCACACTTGTTTCTTCAGCAAACCCCATCTCTCCTGAATTCTGCAAGCTGTTTCGCCCTGCCATATTATCACCTTCCCCAAAACGCCTTTTGCCTTTTACAGACTTTCTGCTTGCTGAAGTCCTGGCTATGCTGAGTTGCAAGATAGTAATGGTGTATAAACCAAAAGTATCTTTCTGGCTTCTTTCTTAATCCATTCCTTTTTGTGCAAGGCACAAAACCAGTTAGTTTTACATCTACATCTATGTCTGTGCTACAGAAGCCTAAAACCTGCCCATGAACTGAGCTAGAGCAACACACAGCAGCACAGACCGAGTTTCTTGCTAGAGGCTGTGAGCTGACAGAAGACAACGGGAGGTTTACAAGAATGGTCCTTCCTGAATGATAAATGATTCCTGGTCCATTCAAAGAATCTGACAGACCTACCTATTTGTTCTGTCTGTGCCCAGAGCGGACGAAATTACCTACATCAACACAAAAGGAGCTACAAAAGTCAGATTTTCAATGCATCTTCAGCAACTCTAGGCAGCAAATGCGGAATAGGTTTTAAACAATAACCCTTGTAAAAACCTTGCTCCCTTGTCATACGATGCTTCATGTTTGCTATTTTTAGCTTTTCAAGTGTCAAGAAGCAACAGAAAAAATACCGCTGAACAGCACTGGACACCAAGAAAACGCAAGTGAAGCAAAAAGAAATCTGAAGTAAGCTCCACAAGACGAGGTTAAGTTATTCAAAGCTCTCTTTCCTGCAAGACAGGTGATGTATTTCAGCCTAAATATCCCACCTGATTCTGTCCTCAGTGAACAAGCAAATGACAAACTGTCAATCAAACTGAAAAGCATCCCCATTCATCTGGGTTTCCCCCGCCACCGCGTCGCACTGAGCAATGCTTTATCAGCAACTACAGAATCTTAATTTGGCTATTTTTAATAAGTACACCATTTTGCAATCCTGCCCACCAGAAGGATTTGCAAATCCCTCCAAATACTCCTCCCAGGTCCTGAAAACTTTGCCAGCGTGAATAGGAAACTTGCAGAACAAGCTGCTGCCAGCTGACAACGCAGTGAAGATTTTCTTTTGTATCTGCAGTTTGCATGAGTATGCAGCTGGGGTTGTGATGACTTACTATCTCTGATTCCAGTGCTAAGTTTAAGACATTCACTTGGCACAGTCTGCTAGAAAAGACGCTGCCAATATCAACTATTGGTATTAGCAAACTTCTTCAGGAAAACTACCAAAGGTATTTCACAGTCTGTCTCTGCTTATAACAGGAGTCATTTCCGGGACCATGGTTTTTTATTGATTGAACTGTAATTGAATTTTGCTGAATGATTATCTCAAAACACTGTTTCAAAAGAAAAACTAAAACATCTTGTTTTGAAAGCAATTTGAACAATTTTTGGTTTTTAGTTACACCTTTTTTTGGGGCCAAATCCTTCTCCCAAGCTCACTGTCCACTTTGCCTGAGAAATTGCATTTTGCATTGGCTATTTGTTGTGCCTTCCTGTCCCATTTTGGTGTTCAGGATGATGTTCAGCACTGAAAACAGTGCCAGGTTTTCAGCAGCTGGCACTGCAAAGCATGTTTATACAATCCTGCAGGTCTGATCTCTTTGCAGAAAAATCACAAATATAAAGCCCATGACCTGTACGTATACATTTGGAAGTTGGCATATTTTCTAACTGTATTCAACTAACCAAGCAATTCCTTTAGATTTCAGGAGCAGTCATCATAGTGATGTGCACGAATTGAAAATCTTCAAATCTTCATTTATATGTTTGCAAAAGATCCAACCATTTGATCATAATTAAACACTTTTACATTTGAAAATAATCAAAAAAGAATTTTTCTTCTGCCTGTAGCCTTCCAGCATGCCACAATGCTCCTCACCCCACTGACAGGAGAAGCCACTTTGATGGCATTATTTTTATGCAATAAGCAACTTAACTGCCCTTTTGCAATGCTTCTTAAATTTTAGATTCTACTTTTGACTTTGCCCAAAAGCCTAAAAACCTACTCATGGTTTTCCAACTACTAAGCTTACAGGTACCACTTATAAATTTGACATGTACATTTAATAATTTTGTAGGTAACACTTATGAAAACTATTAATCAGCCAGTGTCATATACATAGGTTGTTGTAAATGTCAACTTTGATACTGCTATGTGTACTCCCCATCTTTAACATGTGTTTCAGAGATGAAAAAGCAACAGTACAATCCACCTAGAACAAATACAAAGCTTACAAAGGTTACAAGCTCCATTTCCTTTTCAGTTACTGAGGCCATGTATCTATTTTGTTATTGCTATTAATATTATTATCATTATTCATTATGGTTTTATGGCTCTCACCCCACCCTAAATCATTTATCATGGCTGCTTAGTTTCTTCTACGGGACCCTCCTTTGAAGGGCAACAGAAGTCCCCACAAAAGATAAGGGAAGTAAATATTACAATATTTAAAATGTTCTACATCCACATTATTTTCCAAATCCCCAGCTTGCTGTAAATACCACCAGGGAGTTTCAACAAATGGCTAATCAGCACCTATAGGTTTTCTATGGCCTAGCTGCAAAAGCTTATTAATGGTCTAGCTTGGGCATTTGTTTTTTATGGGCTTTGAAATGTTTTGAAACACATCAACTCATCATATAAAGATGCTGTTCAGCAGAAATTTCATTGCACCACACTGCAAGCAGAGTCCTAAAACTGCAACCTCTCTTTTGAAAAAGCATTAAAAAGCTCAAAAAATCAAAAGGTTTTGTTTGCTCTCTTGTTACATAATTGCTTAGTGTTTGTATGGAGCTCAGAAAACAGAAAGCATCAGAGAAATACCAAGAATTACTTTTTTAACAGGAAAATAATTCTCCTGAATGATATTAACATTTTCAGCAGTCTTTACTATATTCTGAAGATTTTTGTTAACCTGGAGAGCTGCTCAGTGATCTAACGTTGGCAACGCATGAAACGCGAGACGTGCCCTACTGCTATTGGTTTTAGACTATTTCAGCAGACCTGCGAAACAGCAGGAAGCAGAGAAAAGGTGCAATATAATGTCTTATGATTTCCTTCACTTCTAGCTTTGCTGGTGACAAAGGTCACCACATTAAGGAGATAAAATCAGGACTTGTAAGTCAAACCAGTTCAATAAAGTACACAATCACTTTATGGAATCACTAAATGTTTCAAGAATTGCCTAAAACCACTTCAAATGTTTCCAAGCCCGTGCAAGTTTATAAGCAAAACTCAGACTACTTAAATTTGAATATACATTTCAGCTTTTAACCAAATTCCATCCAAGACCTTTCAAACACAATCAAAGCTATCTTTAAAGATAGCAAAGAAGAGGCCCTGAACTCAATGTAAAATTGTCATCAGGCACACTTACATACATACTACACTTAGTCTTGCAAACAATTTAAAAGCTACAGCAACTACACAATTTCAATTCCTGTTTTCAATAATCCCAAGTTCATTTCATGATTATTTACAGGTCCTTCAGATTTTTTAAGATGAGAGAGCTTACAGCGAGTGTGCTATGCAACCATCGTACTAGCTACATAGCTACCTTTTGCTTAAACACAATAAAATCAAATTCTACTTACAGCCAACCATCATCATGGCCACCGAAAAAATCTTCTCTCCGTCAGTGGTTGGTGCTATGTTTCCAAATCCTATCGTTGTAAGGCTTGTCATGGTAAAGTAGAGAGAGGATATGTACAAGGAGTCTTTACTGGGTCCTCCTTCCCACTGCCCTGAGCCAGTGGTGTTGTATCGATATGGTGTCCCGATACTCAGTGCCAACTGGTAGAGCCAGCTATCTGTTTTGATTGTGTTAGTGACTTCATCTATAACTTCATAGTCCCCGATGCTGTACCATATGCAGGCTAGCCAGTGGGCCACCAGTCCAAATACACACACCAACAGCACCAGTACAGCAGCACCATATTCCAGATAATGGTCCAACTTCCTGGCAACTCGACCGAGTCGTAGAAGACGCACCACTTTTAAGGAACTGAAGAGGCTACTGATTCCCTAGAAAAGAATGAAAATCGTTATTTCATCTGAAATATCCTGCTGGTTAACACAGAAGGCTGTATATCGATTCCTACATCTGCTTTAAATCCTTCTATACAATTTTTTCATGCCCCAGATGACAGAATACAAGATCAAACCCTCCTCCCCACCCAGTACTTTTGTCCACATCAAGGTATATCAAGTTTGGCACTCATTAGGCAGATAAATTACTTCATTCAAGCTCAGCCTTTCCAAGTAACAGAATAGTTCTGTGGAATCCAAAGTGAAAAATGGCATGTTTTTTACAAAAAGGAGTGAATCAATACTTTGCCAGTTTGAAGTAAACAGAAGACTCTGCTTTGACCTCAAGGAGGTCAAACATGGTGGAAGAGCCAGTCACAGATGGAACTACACCACCCAAGTGGAGTCTTCTCGAAGCTTCTCAGAGAACAGTATTCTATCAAATCCAAGCAGAGAATTGCTATTCCAGCCACAATGGGGGTCCACCTGCTTCAACAACCCTCAGCATTAACAGACACTCAAGAGAAATATCAGAAGGTAATTTTAATGGGTAACTACAAAGAAATCTGCTTATTGTTCCTCTCATCCACCAGAAAGCAGTTGTGTAACTTCCTCTAGTCCAACAGTCTCCACCTCATATTATCCTTCACCGCAGCTAATATAACTCCAGACATTTTGTTCTGAAATTTATATGAGGTCTCAGTGACTGAACATAGAACTAACAACTCCAGGCACATCACCTTTCTGAGTGAGGGTAATACAGATCACAAGGCACTGGCAAGAAAACCACATGCCTTTGCATACAGGGTTAACTTCATTTTCAGTCAACAGACATTGCAGATATTTTCCTAAAGCAAGTATTTGTGTGGTGGTTTTTTTTCATGCAAGATAAATGAAGTACAAATAAATGGAAGCACAAATATTTAGGGAATAGAAGCACAGGGACCATCAAAAAGTTAATAGAGACATCTGAGAAGGAAGAAGAAATGTGTACGTCCTCCTCAGTGCACAATTGGTCTGCATGTATTTTAATAGAGTTTATAGATGCAGAAAGAAGAAAAATATGTTCCTGATCTATTGCAATCCCATGATATACCTAACTTGTGCATTAAATTAATCAGTGTCTCAAAATAGAAGGTTTGTAAAGGAAGGTTGCTAATATAAAACATTCAAAAGCTGAAGACATTTAATTTAAAGTAGAAATTAAGACATAGAAAGCAATGAGGCAAACATTCCCAGTTACTGTGCCAAGATTAAATTGCCCTTTTCTATGCACCATTATCAAATCAGTCTAGTCAAAACACTGGCTAATTATATTATCAAACAGTAAAAGACTGGAGTTTCTGGAGTTTTCCATACCAGAAAACCATTCATCTCTCTTGCACCTCTGTTTCTCTTCACAACTAACGTCTGAAGGGTAACTTACATCTGATATTTCTAGTTGTAATCTGTTCGACAAAGTTCTTGTATGCTTTTCAAATCCTGTTGGAATTTGTTTCAGATCCCCAAATCCTTAATAAATTGAAGTTCTATATTTGCATTCAAGCTCTCATGATGACTAATACCATGGAGGGAAGTGGAATTTTCCCATTTTGATTTCTGTATTTTGCATTTACAGAGGACACAGATGTAGTTTATCATTCTTATTTCCATCTAAATGTCTATCTATTTATTCGCTTTGGGTTATACGCCTGTGAGGCACCCTGAATAGCCAACTTGTCCAATAAACTGGGAAGTCCCTCACAATGTTCATTACACAATGGACTGGGGTCAATGGACTACTGAATGAGGGTCACATCCCACAGAAACAGCATCTACATTAAAAAAAGAAAACTACAGAGCCTTTCTATAATGTATTTCACAAAATTAATCTGCGGTGTGCTTCAGTGAATTAACCCTGATTCTGAAAACTTACAACTTGCTGTAAAATCAGAGGGAGAAAACAGCAGAGTGTATTTTGTAGGATCAGGTCCTATTGCATTGGTCAAGAGATACGCGTTATTTCCATTTTACTTAAAGAGTCACTGCTCATTACCAAGATTAAGGCTAGGGAAGGAGTTAGAGACCTGGAATCTAAACTTGGGAATCCCCTTTTTGCATCCAGTAGCTTAGTTTGTCCCAGTAGCAAGGCTTACACCACACTTTCTACTCCACAAACCCAAACCAAAAGTCATCCCTGATCAGGAGAGTTTACAGTCTGACACCCCATCCTCCATCCATATTACAACTTCTGTCTAAGTTACGTGGACAGGTTAGCAGTTGTACAACTAATATAAAAATACAGCATTTATTTCAAAGTCTGGGAGAAAGTTTGTGCTGTGATTTGTTTTTATTTTCCTAAGCACAGATAACAATCACATCTCTTATGTATAAAACAATGAGAAAGGTTTCATTTTAGCTGACATTGAAATGTGTTCTTTCCAAAGAGTAATTCATTTAAGTAAGTTTCACTGTAAGTCAAAGCCAGTTCAGTCTGACCTACTACTTTAAGGTCAAAAAATCAGAGGTATATTTATTGAGCATTCATGTTTCATGTCTAATCTTGCAAAATATAAAGACAATATTGAAGGCTTTAAAAGCCTATTCCATAAAACACTGCCTAGGAAAGAGCAGTTAAGGGGATACACAATTGTTAATACACAAAGCTCTGCCTAAGATTCAGCAACGATCTCTTTGGCGGAAATTACGTGAAAGACTAACTACCTTGAATTAAGTTTAGGCTACTTAGAAATTCAGTGTTCTAAACTCAACTGATTGCCAGCTGCCTTTGTCCTGGTTTGAGCAACACAGGACTGATTTCTCCTCTAATGCTTGGGAAAACTGCACTTTTAGAAGACTCTAGTGTCTGAATTCGTGATTTACTTCATAGCCAGCTATGGTGCGTGGGCACTTGAGCCAAGCTGGCCAACAGGATTATTTCATACCATGAATGTCACATTCAATATAAATAAGAGGGTTTGCTGCAAAGTGCTGTCTCCCTTAACGGCTGCGATCCAGAGAATTTCTTTGTCCCAGTGCCGGACCTCTGATGCCTTCCCTTCCTCCCGAAGCCGTAGTGCTCACACTGTCTGACATTTGCTGTCCGCTGCTGGGAGTGCACAGCTTCCTACCGATAGAATGGGCTGAGTATAAGCCTTGCATATTTTATATTGGGATTGGGATCAATATTGGTTCTTTAGTGTTATTAATGTTAATTACCTAGTCCTATTCTATTAAATCTGCGTATATATATGGAAGAGGGGAGATTTAGATTAGATATTAGGAAGAAGTTCTTTACTGTGAGGGTGGTGAGGCACTGGAACAGGTTACCCAGGGCAGTTGTGGAGGCCCCATCCCTGGAAGTGTTTAAGGCCAGGCTGGATGGGGCTTTGAGCAACCTGCTCTAGTGAGAGGTGTCCCTGCCCATGGCAGGGGGGTTGGAACTTGATGATCTTTAAGGTCCCTTCCAACTCTAACCATTCTATGATTCTATGAGTCTATGATTTCAACCCTCGGGTTTCCCTGTTTTTTCCTGATTCGCCTTCCCAGGTGGGGAAGGATCATCAGGTGATAGAATCATTGTCTAAACAACAATAAATTGTTGTGGGTTTCTCAAACTGTAACAGCCTTGGATCTCATTTTTCTTCTAGCCGTATTTATGCTCCATAATGAATATTTTGGAAACCCTTCTACTAAAGGATAAGCATCTGCTCTAACTGAAGTAACCTCATAAATCAAGGAACAGAGAGGTGATTAGAAACCTTGAATGGAGCCTGTAATCCCGTTTGGCACTAGCATCATGTAAATAACTCATGTTTTTAATACTGAAGATCCCAGCCTTCTGGGATTTGTTAATCTATTGCCATATTTAGTCAGTTGGGCCAATTGTCTGTAATATCTGCTGGTCTGTGTTCTCTGACTGAGAATATCTCGTTATGTTATGAACCATCCAATTCTGCCCCTTGAGGCTTTGACTAACGTATTTGATCACGTCCTAATCAGATGAGGACATTCAGCTTGCTCATCTTCAATCATTGCATCTCATCTTTTAACTGAAAAACCACCTACTCCAGAATTGCATTTTGTCTGTCAAGTTTGGAATCAAATTCCTATCTGACACACATCATTGACTTCAGTGTTACAAGTGTGAGTCACAGGAGACTTTCCCAGTGACTTCCAAGTCCATTGGATGTGGAGAGGACACAAGCAGTAGCTCTGAACCGCCCCTTTTTGTAGCACCATTTCAGTTTAGCAGACAGCTGAAGCCACCACAAAGGATGTAGCTAATTTCAAATTTATCCATAAGGATATTTTTGAGGAATGGATGTACATTTTTGGAATTAAATTAGCCACCCATGATTAAACAAAGCCCAATGTTATTGACATAAGTGCCTTGCAAAGTCTGTGTTCTTAGATTTTCTTGATATAATAAGAAATGAGATTCAGTTTGATAGTGGAGGCACAAGTGATGACAGCACTCAGTCTGAAATGCAGAGGGACTGCTCCTTCTTATTAAAATTACCTGAATCTTGCCATTTCAGATCCTAGATGTTACCACATTGTCAAACTTCAGTCTTCTGCGATGAAAGAAGTGTCTAAGCACTTTGTCTGCTTCTAGCTAAACTTTCTGACCACAAAGCTGAGAAAGGTGTTTCCTGCAATTGCAAGACATGCCATGGGAACAAACCTCTGCACCTCGAGCAAGAACAGGGAGCTGAGTTCTCTTGCACTTAATGAATCCCTGATAAGCCAGGCAACAGGAAGGATGAAGCTATCAAAGTCATGTTATACACGGGCTGTCAGCCCAACATGCAAAAGGATAAAGGGAACGTTGTCACTAAAGGAAAATGAAGCTTAACGAGTGCAGGAAATTATTCAAGTTAGCGTTAGTGCCAGAGATGTCCTCCTAAACTAGGAAAGAGAGAGTGGAGCCTGTTCTACACTAAAGGAGCAACAGAATAGCAGAGCTGCATCTTTGTAAACGACTTAAAAGATTTAATCATCTGGTTGTTTGCTAATCTAATAAGCCTTTTCTGCAGTAGGAAATTACTACATAAATGTTTAAAAAAGTAAAATAGAAACAAAACCAGGATTATTTTCTACCATTTAAATATATTAAAATATGCTTAAACCTCAAAATTAAAACCCAGTATGCTGAAATGGTAAATTTTTCTTTTTCTATTAGCGAACAATGTGTTTTTAACTCTAGGCACTTTTTCAATTAGATTTCACTCCATGATTTTTTATTTATTTGTTGTTAGCTGTGGGCACATATGCAACAGCAACAAAAAAAAACAAAACAAAACAAAACAAACATACATTTTAAATGTGTTCTAAAACTAAAATCCTCCCAGCACTGAAAACAGGGATCGGTACTGCATCATTTAACAGAAAACACTGTCTTGGAAAAGGTCAGAGGAAAAAAAAGAAGAGCCTTTCACTATGTTTTGATGTTCAGCACATCGTGGTTTTGAAGACTTTATGGAGTGGCCAAGAACCGGAGCTAGGAACCTTTCTATGACATGCTGTAGGGCATGTTGCCACTGCAGTCAAACGTGTGACTGCAGTATATACAGACCTTCTTAAGCTAAATTTAAGCCAATATGCTTAGAGTTGCTAAATGCAAGCAATTACAGACACCTTCATTCTGCAAAACTAGCCATTGAAGTGATCAAATCTCTCTAAGGAGTTTGCAGCCCAGGCTGAACTCTTTATCTCCGTGCAAGAGCAAAACAGTTTCACGTGAGTTGAGGTCAAGCACACCTACACAAGCCACAGCCACGCCATAACCACGCTCCCGGGCTAGGATTCATCTCACATAGCGCTGCAACCTTATGGCCAACCATCCACTCTCTATGTGAATTGTCCAGCTTTTCTCCCTGGGGAGTGAAGAGAGGGGCATGTCAGAAGAGTGATTCACCCAATCCACCTCAGACAGCCGGAGAAGGGATGAATCACCTCCTGGAGCTCCCTCTCCCCTCCCACTGAATACAGAGAAGCTGAAGCCTATCACTTACACAGCTTATGTGAGGAGAAATTAAACCCATCCTTAGAAATCTGGATAGCTCGGATCAGGGGCAGCATCCCAATCTGTATTATGTTATTACAGAGATAGATATTACAGAGCTCTGCCTCACAATGTGAGACTTATCTTTCTTGATATGAGCTTGGAGAATAAATGCTGTTAGTAACAGTAGGCTGAGATTTTTTTGCAGGTGCAATAGCATGCTTTTTTCTTCAATGAATAGCCAACTACTCCACAGAAAGTGATGGCTGCACTACATTTGGTTCTGACAGGATTCTGCAGAAGTCCCCATTGGCTTGAAGAAAGAAATGAATCAGTTTATTAAAAAATGAACAATCTCAAAGTAAACTGGACTGGGGTTCTTGATCTCAAAAGGGCAAGAGCTGGTAAATTATAAATGATAGTATATTGAACTATAGACACTAATAAGCGAAGACAACTGAACTGCGAGAGATAGGAGAGTCAGACACCTGGCAGCAGAGGACACCTGGAATGTCCTTAGGTCCAAAGGTACAAAATATCCACAGGTTGTATCTCAAAGAAGGGGAAAAAACTTTTAAAACTGGGCATCAGTTATAAATGTGTAAATAATCCCCCAAAGGAAGAAAACAGAAACAGAGAACTGACAATATATAAGTAATAAAAAATTTATCAACACAAAGCCACACCTTAGAGGATAAAAAGAATAGGGACAAAGTGAGAAATGTCAAATGTCAGGGTGAACTTTTCCTTGTAAGGAATATTAAAACAAATTCGTAAAGATTCTTCACATTCATAAATGAAACAAGAACAACAAAGTGATCAAGCTGCAATGAAGCAAAAAATAATTCAGGCTTGGGCTAAAAATTAAATTAATTCTTAGCTTTAGTTTTCAAAGATGATGTTGGTGTTTTCCAGGAAAGCTAATGCATCAAGAAGGAAATAAACAGATACATTACCTGGAGAAATGTTAAGGGAAAGAGTAATTGGAAATGTTGAGATAAATCAAAATGCAATCAGTGCAGCAATAGGTTTGCTAAGCTTAGGTTAGCTGGGATCTAGCCAGGTTTTCCTGCTTTCCTGATAGCTTTCTCTGATAACAAATCCCATTTTCTAAACAAAAGAAATGCAGTATTTCAGTAACACAAGGGGGGAAATTATTAGGAAACTCAGAGAAAACAGGAACCACAACTGGGATTGTAAGGTGACTGAGAAACTTGTGAAAAGGATGGCAAAATGGAAACCATTAAAAGGAAGTCTAGCAAGGGTTACAAGCGGCAACTCTTGGTGATTTTGTTGGTTTCTTAATGAAGTAAGCAGAAATACTATATGGTCACAAAATCTGCTGTTGGCATGCCTTTGGAACACACTGTCAGTGCAAAGAATAATGAGGTGGGATAAAGGAAAATGCGATAAAGCTTAGCCATACAGAGTCTCAAGGCATCCATTACAGAGCAAATTAACAAAAAATTCTACAACTACAAAGATCTTTAGCTGAAGATTACTGAGAAAAAGAAATATTTGGGTATATGGGTTAATCCCACAGTGACTCAGAGCAATCAGTGGGTTGCACTTACAGAAGAGGTTAATCCAGTTCCAGGATGGATCAGTCGAATGTTTCCACTGTCAAGAGGGAAAGCCAAACCCCAATTACAGAGCAAAGATGAATTCTCCACCTGGACTAATACGTACAGCTCTGCCCTACAGAGAGGTATTCAAACTTAAATCTGTGCAGAGAGAGGCAGCTGGAACGGCCAAGAAAAATTTAATAAAATTTCACAAATGAGGTTTCTAGACAAGATCAGTTTGCTTAGATTAAGAAAAGGAAAACAGAGGTGTTTATGCTGGGGGTGGGGGGATGAATGTTCTTTCTAAGCACATCAAGGAGATAAACATGAGGGAAGGAAAAGAAATATTTAACCAAGAAGGCTGGCACAGGGACAAATGCGCGGACTGCAAATCAAGACAGACTTGCAGACACCATGAGTTAAGGTGGATCTTGACCAGTCTATGGGAAGGACGATACGATGAACCTGCCCACCAAACCCAATGACTCAGTGACTCAAAAGGTCCCTGTGAGTTTTACCCCTATTATTTTTTTCTGCCTTTTTTTTTTTTTAATCCTTTGAACAGTTGAAATGAGGCAGATACAGTCTCAAGGGGAGGATGTATCTCAGACTAAACTATACTGTGGAGGGGTCTGCATCTAAGCTAGTCACACTAGTGCGTCATTACAGTCAATGGTGAGAAACAGGCATTTTAGGGCAGGTGACTCCTCAGAGCTGTTTTGGAGATGCATCTTAGAACATGAGGAGCCATACCCTGAACATGCCTGTATCTCCTTGTGGACTATGCCTGGCCCTGTGTTTGATCAGATGAATCCCATGCTTAGTACATTTTGAAATACAGTCCAAATATTTTATTTAAAGAAGCATGGGCAAAACTTTCATTACCTTTCCCTCACCAGAAGTAATTATACACAAAAAAATTTTGCCCAAACAAATCACTTAGCTGGTTGTGTAACGTCAAGGTATAGCTCACCATTTGGTAATGAAGCAGTGAAAAAGGCACCATTTTTGTAAACCTTGGGCAATCTTCACTGAGCAGTTGTTACACAATGGTTCACAATGTAAAAGAAAAGCAAGTGCCTACAGATTTTGGGAAAAACTGAAACAGTGAGTCTTGCCAACACAAGCAAGTGAGCCTGCAAGCACATATCCAGAAGGAACTATTCTGTGCGGTGCAGGAGGTGTATCCAGGAGGACATACAGGCTGCTTGAAATTTAACCAGCAAACCATTCCCAGAAGAAAATTTTGAGCTTAGCTACTTAAATACAGCTTAGCTCTAAAATCCCTGTTTAGCTCCTTAATGCTTCTTTACTGGAGTTTATGTTAAAATAAATCTTCCAATATATCTCAGAAACCCTTCTTTTTAGGTAAACAATTAACATAATAAAGTTGCATAGTTACAAATCAAAACACTGGAATGAGAAAAATAAAAAAGCAACATTTCTGATTTATCACTGCTTTAAGAACAGAATTTAGGGTTGCATTCAATTATGTAAATACACACGGGAGTGAGGGCCTTTGCTTCTGCACAAGCTATCTGGATCGTGGGTCCGGATACAAGCATAATACTTGATCCTGCATCACTGGTAGCAATGGGAGCAGTGACTGCACTGAGCACAAAATTGAGCCCTTACAGCAAAATGAAAGCAAGTAGGTTTTCTCATACAGTCTCCAAAAGCACCTCTAAATTTATTGCTTGAGATTTATCTTTTTTTTTTCCAGGAGGATGGTGGAACTTTTCTTCTCTTTTTTTTCCCCTCTAACACAAGTGTCAATAAGCTACAACATTATAAATAAACTTCTAGTGAATTGTTTATGGCACAACGATACAATGTAATACATTTCAAACAGTGAATAATCGAGGTCATAAAAAGAAGGGCAATTTCAAAGTATTTCTTCTAGATTCAGGTTAAGAGGGATCTTAGCCATCTTGCACTATTTATTTGTTAGTGCATCAGTGCACCCAGCTGGGGAAAAAAGAGGACGATATAAAATCCAATAATTTTCACTTACTTAGGGAAGGTGGATGGAGGATGAAACGTGAGGGAGAGGAAGGTGTGTCACATCGGCTGGGACAACTTCTGAGCAGGATACTGAACTTAGCTGATAGCTTAATGCCAGCAACAAACTACAAATTTCTTATGCCAATATAGGAATAAAACCAGAAGAAATATCTGGAGGGAGTAACCTGAGCTGCAATGTTTCTGCAAGTACTTCTGGAACTACCTGATGCCTGATTCCAAGGGGAAGGCGTAACACCAACCCAGTCTTGAACAAAATACTCGCACCAAGCTACAAGGCTTTCTTGTTGGTAGAATATTGCTAATTGTGATGTTTGCCGTGCAGTTAGGTACTCCAGGGCTGCGCCTTGGCTCCATTTTGTGCAGAGCAACTGCCCATCCCTAAACCTGTGACTCGCTACCTCCCATTGATGGTTGAGTACAGCAATCTCAGTAATATGGATTTGTGCTACTCCCATCAGCATTATCTCCCTGAGTATCTAACCGGATTATTTCAATTGCCTCCTCTCCTTTGTAAGCCTTCCCCTCCTTTGCGAGCAAAGGGATCACTTACGACTCAAGCTTCCCTTGAAAGTACTCCACACACAATTTGCCCCAATTGGACTCTGCATCACTTAATGTGGCTCTGACTAAAGAATTTGATTTAAATGGCTTGTACCCAACATCTGCTTCCCAGGAACATATACAGCACATTTAAAAAAAAAAAAAGAAAGACGGGGAGGGGGCAGGGAAAGACCACTGAGACATATAATTAAAGTTCAGTTCGCCATAATCCGCATCAAAGCAATGCAGCAGAAGGTCACCAGGTCGCATCCATCATGTGGGACAACCCTGCCTTCCCACCACCCCCCGCATGGACTCTGGTTCAGGCCTTTCCTTTCACAAGTTGCCCCTCACACCAAGATGACACTAATGTGTCTCCACAGGGGAACCTGCAGAAATATCCCGGATTTTATACAGCATTAAAAAAGCTGGTAATTAAACTGCGGCAGAATTTGAATAAAGCCTAAGCTTCAATAAAAGCTAAAGAGACAAGGTACAATTCTGCAACTAAGTGCAATAGGGGTGATAGGGGTGAATAAGCGACGGATGAATATCATTGACAATCTATATAATATAGGCCTAAGGTGGATACATTTATATTTGGACACCATAACCAAGCCACTGTATTATTATATGGCAGTTTTCTGCACACTACATCAGGATGACAGTATTCTTCACATTTAATTGCCTTCTGACTGCATAACAAAAGGCAAAATGCCAGGTCCCAGGCCTAGTGCGTCGCTTGTTATATTGCTAGGAGTTTTCATCATAGTTAAACACTTGGCTGCAGCAGCAATTTAGTTCTGGGAATTTTTTTCTCCATGTCAGCCACCTAGATTCAAGAAAAGTAGCTAGCCAGAGAGTAATTCAGAGCCAAAGCCACATTCTTGAAACACGCCGATTTACCTTCACCTTGCATATGACACTCAGACTGGGGACTCTAAGCCCTTCTTCACATACCTTCTGTAAAGGGAATGTTTGCAGTAAAGCACTGCAGATGTGAATATGGCTAAACTACTAGTTATATCAGCTTTTATTTGCTTTCGATTTACAGTCATTGCTATTTCAGTTGCTATTAATTGCAGTGGTGCAAAGAAGTTTTTGCCATTACTGAAACAGACCTATAATAGTAATTAAAAGAAGATTACAATTACAAGGATTCCATTCCTTAATATGTCCTGCACAGATCACTAAATTTTAAAGGCCATTGGGTCTTGTAGTCTTACATTATTAAACAACAGACATGGAACTTCAGAGTTTTAGATCATTTAAATTTATCTGCTTTCACTTCCAGCCATTGGCTCATGGACATTAATTTTTGCAGAAAGGATGATCTTTTATACAACTCATTTGAAAACCATCTATTTTTCCAAATACCAAGGGGGGCTTTTTCAGCTGTATTCAACACTTTATTTGTGGAAGCATTTTCCATTTGGCCAAAAGCTTGTTCACCCATCTAGTCTTGGGAATATTTATCCTATATACTAATTTACAGAGGCTCACATAGAGCTCTCAGTGGCACTGTATCTGCGTGCCTACACCTGAGTGTGGGCACCTGAGGTCACTCCAGCTCCAGGTACTCTCCCAGTTGCACAGGTCCATGTGGGCACAAGAGCCAAGCCAAGCACCTGCACAACATCCTGGTTTCCCTGGGATGTAAATTCATGCATTTGGTCCCAAAGGGAGCTGTAGAATGGTCTGATCATATCTGAACAAGCAATGGGATCAGCATCCTCAAGCACACTGTAAACCATTCTGCTGACAATTCCAGCACAGTGTGACTCTGATAATTGTGACTTGTATGGAATTGATGGTTACCCATGCTATAAACAACCTTTTGGTAGCCCAAACTGATAGAGATTGGATATTTATCTCTCTCTAGTAGGCAGAACACATATAAAGGCTAAGCCTTAAGGTAACATAATTCTCTAGCTTCAAAAGTAGGGAGTCATGATTTTAGAAATATAAGTGACAGCGCATACTCCAATGGAAAGAGTTGTTACACACAGCGAAGTACTCAGGGGAAAAAAATTAGAATCACTACAACTGACATGAAACTCCAAAACAAAAATCAAACATCAAACCTAATAATAATGGGAAACTCATGTGACCAAAATCTTTGGATCCAAACAACATATCTGCCATTACCCCAATTTTTTTTCCTTTATTTTTTTAATTTACAATCAGAAACAGACAGACATGCACTTTTGGACTAAATCTGAAGTTCTAAAGTCTTTTACTTTAAAAAAAAAAAAATCAGCCTAGTTCCAGAGACTCTAAGCACACACATTCCATTCTGGTTCATACCCTGAAAATTGGCTGGATTACTCAGTATGTTTTATAGCGTCCCTTCTCACAGTACTATATATGAAAGGTCTTCTGTATGGCTTTGGTTTAGCCAGAATCTATTTCAGTGCAGGTAATGTTTCCCAATTAGAAAAGATGCCATGCATTTTTCTGATTTCTAGGACTATCATCCTACCAATTTTCTTAAATAAAGTATGTATCCCACTAAGGATTCCACTTTCCTCTCTCCTAGCTCATTTTTCTCCAGTCTATTTTACCTTGTTTTCCTACCCTTTCAATACCACTTAGCCACTTAATTCCTCATCCATCACATCAATTTAGATCACTCTCTGCTGTGTAAGGTATCTGTCTCTCTCATTATCTTACCTTTCCCCCTCCTTGTCATACATCCAAATCCCTCTGAGCAGACTGTAACAGCTTGGCTCTGTAACTCCAGGCATGGAAACCTACATCTCTGATTCTGCCTCAAATCATCTTAATCCTCCCCAATTCTCAATTTGTGTGTCATAATCTTTTTCATCATATCCTTCCACTGAGGCTCTACATCAACTCAACAACAAAATAACTTTGATTTGCAGTCATGTTTTTCTCAGGTGGGAATTTCACAAGACTCCAGCCTCAGCCTGATGTTGTCCGTAACGGAAGTGACGCAGTTCCTACTCCGGCCAACACTGACTCCATTTGAAGAACTCCAGCCCTCAGTGAGAAAACTCACATTTCCTTTTCTCAAACTCCGTTTTAAAATCTTTTGATTTATCTCCTTAATTCTGACATTATAAAATAGCACTCAAGCACATAAGGCATTTTATACAATGACTCAGCAGCCTCTGCGTAAGAACCTTCAAGCCCCTATATCACATATAGTAGTCTGCATCGACAACGGAGAGACAAAAACCTAAACTTCCTTGTCCATATCCTTTACACATGAGAGACGTACCCACATGGAGGAAAAGAAACTGCCTGCAATGGTGTCTCCCTCTACTCACCTAATTCCTTAACAAACAACAATGGTGCATTTGATGCTTTATGTGGAAAAAGGAGAGATGGAGGTGGGACACACAAAGGAAATTTCAAAAGACATCTTTCACTCAGCTGGCTTTTAGTGCTAATTCACTCTGATTTGGGTCCATCCTCCACCACCATACCAAGAACTCATAGAGCACCAGGACCTGCCCCCAAGGTCTTAACCACCAAGCTCTGTTTTTCTGTTAACTTTTTCTGAAATGCCACAATCGCCAACCTTAATGCTAAAGACAAATGCCCTTATTCAGCACCCAGGGGCAAGATAAGCAGCTAAAACCTACCAACATCAAGAACTAAAAGAACTCTTCTCTCTCCTACCTGCCTCAAGGAAGAAACACTCACCTACTGATGAGAAATACTCTCCTTTTAAACAATCAGAATATTTCTTCTAAATTAAGCTTATTTATTTACTACAAATAGTGTTTGAGCACACTGCTGCTAGTGGGCCAAAAAGTTAAATCCCAGAAAAGAAGCCCAGTTAAAATAAATGTTAAAAAACAAATGGAGATAAGGAGCATTAATAACTACAACCAACCAGAACACACCAACCAGTTCAAAAGACTTAACTGTCACAAATGAAGACATATCAAACAAACAAACAAAAAAAATCTCCCTGGAAGACAGAGAAAAGGGAAAATGTAGACCCAAGGAGGAAAGACTGACTGTTTACATACCTGTTTTCAAAATCACTTCAATTCTTTTCAGGCACTAGGGAAAACTGGAGTTGGAGGGGTTTGAAATCAAGTACATAAAGAGTAATACTCCAATGTCTGCTGGAGGCTCCAGGACCGTAACACACCATTTCATGAGAAAAACACGTTACTATTGGTTTTCTTATTAAAAAGAAGTTGATATTTTATTTGTTTGAAAGGAAATGATAGCAGATCTGAGATCACTAGAGCTCATGATACCTTGCTATTGTTATTATGTTTTGGTTAAAGTTTGCCACTTTAAGTGTGCCTCAATTTTAATGCGCTATGCCATTGATTCTCTTTGATGTCTCAAATATTGTCCCATGTACATGTTAGAGAAAGAGGTTAAGCTCATCATTTAAATCTGTACTGCTTGGGCACAGGCATTTTCTGTTTCTTTTACATATTAAAGCACAAAAATCTGGAGATAACGCTGCATTTTTATAAAAATCAGGTTCCTCTCAGTCTGAAATTGGTTATCTTGAAAAGCTGTATTATATTTACAGCCTTGATAATCACAGCCTGACTGTACAACCTGCTTCCAGATGGGCAGCCCTCATATGATCTTGAATTTAAGCTGCAAGTATTATCACTTCTGTCATATTTGCTATAAATAAAATGGAACAATGTCAAAAGACGGTACTCGGCATGGAGACCAGGATGGAATTTTAAAGGAGCTCTACGAAATCTGTACCAAACTCTGTATTAAACAGCAAGAATGTAGATTTTATATCCTGAGGATATATAACTGCAGAATTTGATAATTTAAAAAAAAAAAACAAACCACAAACAAAAAACCAACCAAAACTCCACACTTAACGTTGTTCTAAGAAAAAACTATTAAAATGTTAAAAAACGGAGAGGCTTTTTAATCTGTTTATGGCCCTAAAGATAAAAGGTGGTAGCAAAAAAATAAAACAAGTCCTAATGCCATTATAGTTTCATCTTAATAATGAATTTTCTCTACACTGACTTTTGCATGCATTATTTGTCATAGTTATTGCTTGTTTTCACTATTATCTTAGGCTGCAAGCTCAATTTCGTAAATGTTAATACATTTAGCAGTTACAAAGCTTTAATTCAGTGTTCATTTAAGATATTTATGTTCTCTCTTCTCAGTTTCTAAAATTCCAGCAGCTGAAGAACTGTTTAAAAAAAATGCAGATTAATCTCCCTCTTAATCAGACATTTAAAAAGACATCACAAAAAAAAAAAAAAGAAGAAAATTACAGCATGGTTCAAAAAAGTAATCCTAGGGCAGGATTTTAAAAATGCTCATTCAGAGGCATTCTCTGCTTTTGCATAACTCAGCAGCAAATTTGCCACCAGCTTCAGCCAGAGCAGATAGAGAGTTTTGATTATTTATGTCAAGCCATATTAGTCTGCCCTGCAATGGATTAGGACTGCTTAAAGGCAGTCACTGGGCCTGAGCTGGAAAGGGAGGCTGTGGCAGGGGGACATCCCAGCTGGTCCAGCCCATTTCGACACGGACATGCGACAAAACTTCTGGTTGACAAGCAAGTGGTTCTAAAACCCACACCCATTAATGTACACATCCACACATGGTACTGAAATCATAAGATACCTCTTCTCCAACATGGGATTGCTGCATAGGTAAAGCCCAGCAGCTTAAGGCCCTCCCTGCATATTTGCACACAGCTTCAGTTGCCTCTTACTGCTGCCAGATGCCTGGAAGCATGCTCCTAAATTAACTCCTAATTAAAACAATCCTTTTGAGGTGGGCTACGATCACTTACCTCATCCACATTCTCAAAGGCATTGATGATGTCATACGGTAAACAGGACAGAAGATCAATCACAAACCACGTTTTCAGGTAGTTCATCCTTATGAGTTTAGGATCAGATATAACCTCTCCACCGGGGCCAACAAAGGTTGTATGAAAGTTCAAAACAATGTCCACCAGAAAAATAACGTCCACAACACTGTCCAGCACGAGCCAGGCAATGTTGTTCTGTTTTGTCTTGAAGGAGACATTATACGGAACCATAATTGCTGTGTAGAAGGTTAGAATTAAGATGACCCAGTCCCAAGTGGTCTTAAAAGCACAATAGTGTAGTATAATGTGTGGTGGAGTCTTTGGAGCTTCTTGCTTGTACTGAGGAAGAATATCAGATCCCAGCTGTAGAACCTGTAAAAGAAAAGCAAATGTCACTGCTTTCAATTAATGTGATCCAACAGGGGTCTTACGGATTTCTGTAAGGAGCAGCAAAAAGACAGGACTCTGTTCATGGGACATTACAAGTCAACCCCCACTTTCTAAATTATCTGATTTATCAAGAATGTGTGAAAGCCACTATCACTCAATGAATGGGAGCAGCAGAGAATCTCAGGATTTTCTTGCAAAAAGAAAGGTCTCTGCAGGTGGACTGAGATGAAACCATGCCAATAGCAAGGGCAGGGGGGCTCCATAAGCAGGTAGCGGGTACTGCCACAGCAGCTTATGCTCTGCAGTTATGAACATGAGTATTCATGCATGTTTGGAAGTGTTACAAGACCAATTCTTTGTGCCTGACCTCTTTATTAAACCACTGTTGAGCCAGAACAATACCTCAGCAAAGGTAAACCAGACTTCAGCCTTGCTGGCTGCCCTCCTAAAAGAAAGCATCGCGTGCACAATTTCTCCCCTAACCACCTGGCAATATCATGCTTCCTTCTCAGTTTCTTCAAAAAGTTGTTGCTCTTACAAGCTCAATATCACTAGTGGGTTCTTTTTTATTTCTTATAATTACTTTTCTTTTTTGCATACGACTATAATCTTCTGCATGTGCACTTTTGTAAAATGTGGAACTGGAAGCATTGCAAAGGAACCAAGCCAAATTCACTTAAGACATTCCTCCCAGCTAATCTAATTACCTCTTATCTTGGTCCCGCACAAGAAACAAAAGCTCAAAGGAACGCACAACACGGCAATATATTGTGCTGACAACTGAAAGATTCATGTGTATTTTGGAACTAATAACACCTGTTACATTTGGGGATCTTGAAGTCTGCATGGGATAAAATAAATAATTCCAGCAACTTTAAAACTCATTTCAGCCCTACACCTGTCCCATATTGAAGCTGATGCACCGTATTTGCAGGGACAGTTGCATTTCAAATAGCAGTCCCATATGTGTAAAAATGATGAAATGCAGGATGCTTCCTCAGTGAAGAGGAGTAAATGGCTCTGAATAAACAGCACACCAAATAAGAATATGAACTCAAGTACCACAGACACGGATTCTCTGTTAATTCTTTGCAGTCTTATTTTTAAGATGAGAAAGCTGTTACTGAGATTAAACAGTAAAAGTCTGGCTCTACTGAAAATCCATTCTTCAGAAATCACCAAGGGACAACAACAGCAGCCTCTCTCACTCTGTGTTGGCAGATGTGGCTTCCCAGTATGTCCAATCTGGCCCAATGTCAGGCTGTAACCTGATGGGATGCAAACCTGCTTCTGCCTATCTGTTCCCACCCTCCCTAAGGTCAGATTTAGCAATCACGACCTGTAAGGAAAGTCAGTTAAACTGATAAAATAAAAAAATAACTTATTGTTACATTAGTTAGCCATTTGTTTTCTACAGAGTCAGCTGAGTTGCACAAATTTATCCTATGCCCAGAAAACCATGACCCCCTACACAGGCAGCACTGAAAGTGCAGCAGACACCTCCAGGAGACCATGGCTGCTCCCTTTGCCAACAGCCTGGTATCACACCAACTGTGGTGTAACACAAAGCCATGTGTTGAGCTGCAGCTGAACACCACCACACTCTGAGCAGTGCGGTGCCAATGACGCTCGTCAGAGACCCTCACAGATGCCAAACTCCTGGTGAGACCCATAAAAATATCAAACTCCAGGTGTCCCTTCGCTGGTGACCAGGACAAGACTCACTAACAGCATTCCTATAACCACCCAACAGGCAAGGTTCATCAGGCCATTGCAACACAGTGAACTCAGTGGTGAAATCATGGATCCTTCCCCGGGATAAAAGAATGATCAATACCATCTTTTTTTCACAGCAGCCTTTGTGCAAATCCATGAAACTTCTTTCAATGCCAAAATTGTTCTCTGCATTTAACAAACCATTTTGGCTTTGACTCATAATCTGGTTGTTATATCCAGATATCTCTTTGGACTCATCTGTGGACAACACTTTACTGTCATGATAAATCAAGACCGGGGCTTCTTTCCTTGGTTTCTCCAGACCTGTTTGTTCCCTGCCTTGTTCACTGGAGCAGGAACTGGAAATGGCCTCACTCTCTAGTTGGAATAATAAGCTATATTTGGCTCAAGCCGAATGCGATGAACATATGCTTGATAGTTCCCTATGCCTCTGGTCGTGTAGTGCTTAGGAGCTCCCATGATACTGTAAAAGCATAATTATTATTCTTAACATAGTATCATGCTGAGTTGGACATGGTGAGTGGGTGGCAAGTGGCTGCGGAGACCACTGAACTATAATGATTATTTCTTTCATGCTGCATGAGTTTTTAATTTTAAACCACTAAAGAATGCACAATATCTTGTTAGCCAGCTGCACTCATCACAGACTCTCTGAATTATTCTTGTATACAACTAGTGAAAACGGACGGTAAGTCTCAAGCCTGATAAAGGTGGGCAGTAAGTTCTGCAAGGGATGAGCTGTGATGATAATGCTCCCCCCCTCAGACACAGAAGTATGGAAAACGGGGCCTGCACAGTGATGGTGTATCTCCACTCAGTCTGCACTCCTCACAGCACTCTGCCTACAAAGCACTTTGCAGCCCTAAACGACTTGCAAGACAGGAAATTAGGAGATTGCACACGCTCCAAGCAGCCTGTTCCTAACTAAAACTTTCCCCCTTACATGAGCTTTTCCTACTGCCTGATCTAAATCTTCCTTGCTGTGACTTAATGCCATTTCTTTTTCTCTAGGTATAGTGTTTCTGGTGAATAATGTCCTCCCTCATTCTATGCAACTGCTTTAGACTTATTTGAATATTAGTACCGTATCTTCTCCACTCTTCCCTTCTCTAGACTAAACCAATAATGGATATAACTGGATTTACAGAACACTGAAATGTCATGAATTAGAAAAGCAAGATGGGAGAGTGACTCATCAGTCATCCAAGCTATTGGTATGGGATAATTCAAGGGAAAACGTCACACTGCCAACACCTGAAAACTGTGGCTTTCCATTCTGATTTTAATTAAGTAGAGTTTTTCTTAACAAAGTCCAGTAAAACGAGAAAGGGAATGAAAAAAAAACCCACAACATTTGAAGCTGTTACCAGTTCTTAGCATCAAACCCAGGACAAGCTCTCTGGCACAAGGTGGCTAGGGCTGTCATTTTCAGTAGCCCGTATATTTTGACCCGTATATTTTTCACCACCAATGGACATGAAGATGAAAGCAGTACCTCTGTTTCATCAGTTAACCTGAAGGCATTCACTTGTTGCACCATCTGCACTGTTAAGGAGATGTTTGCAACCTGCCAAAGAGTTTATTTCATCAGTTCTGAAGAAAAAAAATGATGAGAAAAATACTGCAGGGATGACTTTGCAAGAAAGTCGATACTAAGGTATATGTAGTCACTGTGCCTGTACAACCCCAGGGACCCGGAGAGGGATACTTCCAAAAAGAGGTTTCTCAAACAATCCCATTTCCCCAGGAGAGTAAGTGACCATCCACAGGGCTCAAGAACATAAAGCCTGGTTCCATGTTGCTGTGAGATAGCACGTAGAGGAGCACACTGTGTGCTCCAAGCTAAGCAACAACCAGCAAACTGAGAACTGCATGCACAAAAATAGGGCCACGTGAGTAAAAGTGATCTACGGAGACAGTTTTTAGGACTGAAAGAGCACAACCTGTCCCAGAAACGTGGGCTTGGCACACAGTGCTGCTTTAGGATGAGCAAAGGAAAGGTTGAAAGAAATCAGACTTGGGAAATATTTTCCACTAAGAATATTATTCATTAAAGGGAATTTGGGTTTTCTTTCCCCCCCATCTCTTCCTGCCTTACGAAGGGAGCAGGCTGGTGTCTGTCCCACTTACTTCGGCTAACCGGGAGTGTTTGTGCACCACCTCAGCCTTGTTCATCGGCGTTAGCTGCTGCAGGACGCTCCGGCTGTTCGTCAGGGCCCGCGTCAACCGAGCAAACTTTGTCCAACCTGCGGGAAAGAAGGAAATTTTGTCAGAAGTACTCAGACCTCATTCGTCACTAGTAAATCTACCCTTCATGTTCACTAAGTACACGAAGACTTGAATAGTTTCTTTAATTGCTGCACAGAACAGCTTCAGGCTCCAGGCTTAAAGACCTTGCAAAATAGGAAAAATACCGCTGCTTCAAGGCAACCACGAGTAAATCTGAATAAAATCAAAACGCTCTGGCTTGTTCTTTCTTCTGCCTTTTGCAGACATTGTGTTAGAGGGATCACATCGTGCTTTCAGCCTTCTGGGGAGTTACTCCGCTGCTGAAATCAAATTCTAAGCCACTGAAGTTAATGCAAAAGCTTCCCAAGTCTGCAAATCCTGCTGAAGCAAAATCCTCCCAGCTACAGAAAGGCTCCTGCTGATTCAGAGCCACTGGAGCAGCCCCAAAAGTTTGATCCTTAGGTCTTTACTGTTTCTTGTCCCAACTAGACTTCAGGGACAAAAATAAAACTTTAAAAAAAAAAAAAGATCAGCAAACTTCAGGGCTGCATCAACAGCAATGCTTCAGACTAAAAAAAAAAAAAAGAAAAATCAGTAAGACTTTTAAAGAGAGATTAAGCTCTAATTTTAAATGGCATTAAAAAATACATTTAGCTGTTAAACTCATGATAAACAGCTGCCTTAGTGGTAGCTTGAGACCCACACACAGGGTCACCCCTGGGGAATTTTTTGTGTAGCATTCAGAAAGGAGCAATCCAAGTTTATTACTGGCAGTGGCACCGACGTGGGAACGTGTCATCAAGTCATTCCTGCTGGAAAAACGGCCATACATGACAGCTGGCATGGATGTGTCAACGGATGACGTAGATCAGTGGTAGCAAAGAAAACGCCAGGGGTTTAAGCAGTGTAGCACCTTGGTGTTAAGTAGGAAAATTCAAAATTCAAATATCTGCAGGAAGGAAATGCTTCCCTGAGAGTACTGAAGGAGATGCTCAACATTCAGTTTAGCCAGGTACAACTGGATATTTTACTACACAGGTGTGTATAAAATATCAGACAAGTTATGGACAGGAAATGGGTTCAGGAGATGGTTGTACTTTTAAGTCGAATGCTGAGTAGGTGAAAATTGGTGGAAATGTCACATCTGAGAAAGGAAATGCAACATTTCTATGTTAGCTAGGTTTATTTTTAAATGTCTGTTGTCTGATAGGAGTCAGGGACTTGGAAATTTAAGGGAAGAGCTGGGGTAGATAAAATGAAGAGCAGAGAACAGCAAGACAATAAGACTTCAAGAAAAAAATAATTTACAGTTTGGCTTTGCAATTTACCACATATATCACACACAAAAATGTAAATCGATAGTTCATCATTCAGCAATCAGAACAGATCTAAATATTATGATACACCACTAGCACAGCACAAACCATTCGTGTCTGGCTATTTATATATGACCTCAAAAATGCACATAAAAATGCACTGTGAAGAGGTAAAAAATAGAAGTATTTTATTAACTTTTCAAATCTAAACCTTAAATTTGAACTTCGGATATGGCTCTTGCTTCTCAAGCTTACAGGGATATTCAATTAGGAACAAGCACTTTCTGTTTTAAACAAGGTCAAAAGCAACTATAGTGATCCAAGTATGAACTTGGATTTCTATAAATTTCTGGAAAAAAACCTTGTGGTTTTCTTTTTCGTAACTGTCGGTAAAACTGTGGCAAGGAGACAGCTTTAAGACAAAAGTCAGAACTGCTCTTTATCTTTCTTAGCCATTGATTTCAAAGAGCAAGCAAGCATGGCAAGACCATTGTGACAGCTCTGCTCCAACATTTCTTGTAATTGCTGGAGGCCATGGTGCATCTAGACAATTGCTTTTGGCACGCTGCAACCACACTGTAAAAACCATAGAAAAAAAGCAGTTCTCCTCTGGGAAGGTGTCACCCACCCCCAGACCCTGGGCAGGTACCTACACACACATCAAACACTCAGTGTCTTCTTCCCCTGGAGAGACACTTCCCTGTGGTCAATGGGGATGGATTTGGTCCAGTCCTTAAGCTTTAGTTTGTCACCCTGCCCCACAGAGCTGATAAGAGAGCGACAGAAAGGTGCTCAGCAAAGCCAAAACCACCACAGCCAAACTTGAATTCAGACCCAAACACCCTCATTTGTCACATCTCAGCTACTCCAACTCTGACAGGAACCTCATGAAGTTCAATAAGGAGAAGTATAGAGTCCTGTACCTGGGGAGGAACGACCCCATGCATCAATTTATGGCCACATGGAAAGCGGCTTGGCAGAAACGTACCTGGGGGTCCTGGTAGACCAGGTTGAACATAAGCCAGCAACATGTCCATGCTGCAAAGAAGGAGAATGGTACCCTTGGCTGTTATTAAAGTATTGCCAGCAGGTCCTTTACAGGCTGAGAGATCCCACTCACAAAAACATGGGTTTTAAAAATGCCTCTCCTCTTATAAAAGCAAAATTGGTAAGAAATCTTTTGTCATCATCTTAGGTAAGAAAAACATCTCTTCTGCATTAACCACAAATACCAAAAGCCTGGACAAGCTGGGGACGATGTAACACAAGGATCTGGAGGAGTAAGACATATACCAAGCAACAGCAATCCCTTTGCCATAAAAATAAAAAGAAAAGAAGAACTATGACTTTTTGAAGTATTTCTTTTCTACCTTGGTGAGATCATCGATGTCGGGCGAAAAAAAGAAGCCACACATTTTAGCATTCAGAGTTACCACTCTGCTCATCTGGTTTGACCTCTTCTTTTCATGGGGCAAACCATTTCATCGTGTCCTTTCTTCACCAAGGCCAAAGCTCTGCTTTGTGCTAGAGCAGACCTTTTGCAAAAACCCTTCCAGCCTCATTTAGAGACTTCACATTTTCGCATTTCTTTCAGCCCTGTGAAGCCCATGACTCTGGATGTTGGAAGTACAGAATATGCTAACATGACTTTTTTCTAATTCAGCACAAAGTCCAGCATTATTCCACCGGCTCCAATCTATCTATCTGCAATAGTGTGAAATCAACTTCTTTTGTTTCCTATTTACAACCCAAGAGAGTTAAAAACATAGCAACAGCAAGATGTTGGGCTCCGAGTGGGAAGGTGAAAACATACACAGGCTGCCTTGTGTCTGAAATAATCTGTACAGGGTACATTTCTCTGTTTCTTGACCTTGTTGTAGACTAGATAAGTTTGGAATTATATTTAAAACCAATGTGTATGTTTAAATAGACCAGGCAAAATTTGCATAGCTACCTACTGCTGTCAATGTTTCTTCAAAAGATTCCTTTCTTTTCCTCTATAGAAACAAGACTTGAAAAGAATGACAATTTTATCCCGTGTATTAGTGACCGCCTGTCCTCACAGATATTTTAAGTCTGGAAGGAGTAAAGGGGTGGCACAAATAGCAGGTGCAAGAGGGTAAAAAAAACGACTTGTGAGAAAAAGCAACAGTTCTGATGCTCTCTTCAGCTCAGCTGGATTGCGCCTTTCTTCCACAGTACCACTTAAAAAATAATACCCTGAACTTGCACCATTCCACTCAAATTCTAAGGAACAGAGGCAACATCATCAGATCACACACTAGATGAGGCCAGCAGCTGCTTCTCCTTAAAAGAAGTTAAACTAGGTGTTTCAGAGGAAGATGTTAACTACCTCAAACTGAAAATTCTCAAATAACATACACATAAAATGATTGTTCCCCCTGTTCTGATTCATGGACAAAACCGGAAGAATCTGTATCCCTGATTTAAAATAAACCCCTCATGATCTGCATTCATTCTCATGATCCAAAACATCAAGTGTACCCTCAGTAAGTTTGTAGACAACACCAAGTTGTGTAGGAATGTTGATCTGCATGAGCATAGGAAAGCTATACAGAGGGTTTCCAAGCATTGGAACAGGCTGCCCAGGGAAGTGGTTGAGTCACCATCCCTGGAAGTATTTAAAAGATAAGTAGATGTGGTGCTGAGGGACACAGTTTAGTGGTGGACTTGGCAGTGCTAGGTTAACGGTTGGACTTGATGACCTTTCTCTTTTCCAACCTAAACGATTCTGTGACTCTAAGTATCAAAATACTTCCCCATTCCTGTCCATTACTCAAACTAAAATTTTTGCATTCACAAAAAATTGGAAATGCAAGTTTAGCAGCTCCATACAGTTATGAAAACAGGACATGAAGGCAGCAAGCTTGCTGACGGACATGAACTAAACTAGTCTCTGCCTTGGCCCAGCTGTAATGCTGTCCTTCCAAGGATGCAACTTTCAACTTCCTCCATGTGTTTTAGTCACAATTAAATACTTTACATCCACAAAATATTCTCCACGTCTCTTGCTCTAATTAGGACGGTCAATTTGACAGCCCTCTGACTGTGGGGCTAGCAGCTGGGGATGTACTTGGTGGCATACTTCACACTATGGCTGAGCCAAAGGTTTTTCTGAAGAGAAAAAAAGGAGTACTAAATTAATTTAAAATAAATAAATTGGTATTTCTTTCAAACCTTAGCTGCTATGACATGAGTTGAAGCTGTTAACGTTGTGCCAGGGTACTTGAGGGAGTGCAGGAACACAGAAGGGAGGTAGGCAATAGCAAAGCAGAGCAGACAGAACACCTCCTGAGAGGGGGAAAAGCTTCTACATGGGTCTAAGATGCACACTCAGCCACTCACTAGATTCACACACCACTACAGAAATTATGTGGTGTCTGAGGGGGAAACGGTATTTCCAGCTTTCTTGTCTATGACCCCATATGTAGAGAGAATACCTTGCAGAGAGTTAATGTAAGTTTAGTCCCTTACAATTTGACCCTAGCATCTCTCCATCGTCAAAAAGTCCAAACTCTCTTTTGTGAAACCTCTCGCTCGCTATAGCATATGCCTTTCCATCAGCTACTACTCCAACAAGAGCAGTATTATGACCACACAACTTTCTTCCTGAGATCCTGAATCCATCATTGTGTTTTATACTGGACAGCTGGGATGCGAACAGCTCTGCAGCAGCTGCTCCCCTAACAGCTCCACTCCGACACTGCACTCACTGCTCACTCTGTGTTCAGGGACATTCTGCAAACTGCACTCTTGCATTGCCATAGGGACCTTTCTCCCTGCCCTTCTGGTCACTAATTTCCTTCCCATTAATACACCCTGCAGATCAATCCAGTACACAAACACTCTCATCCATCTCCAACACCTGCTCCTCTTCTCTGCTGCCTTCTCTAAGTAAGGAAAAATGTCATCCAGGTCAAAGATGCTGTTGCAGTGTAGTGTATGGCAGAGCGTAAAAAGGATGAGAGCAAAAGCTGTCCAAAGGAAGCGCAGCAAAGGAGGCTTCCCCAAGCAAAAGTGGTGGGACAGAATAACTGTTTGCTAATGGCTACCTGGAGACAAAATCTTTAAATCCCTCTGATTCTTCGCAAAGTCACAAAGGAGGCAGAGAACTGGTTAGACCTCACCCAAAACTGCGAGCCTTCTGAAGGTACTCCCACACGCCCCAAAGAGCAACTCCTGGTGCACGTCACACACGGACACTCCTGCCAAGGGACTGGGTCAGACTTGGGCAGTTCCCTCCGCCAGGGACAAGTCCCTGCACAGGCACAGGCTGATGAGCAAAAAAGACTTTGGCTCTTTTGCTCCACTGGTGCTTAAACCATCTTCCCTGTACAAACCTCAGCAGTCAATATCTTTGAAGGCCTACCCATTGCCTTCAAAGATAACAGCAAGTATTTTCAAATGTAAGTATTTGCAAGTGAGAAAACTCTTCAAATCCTCCCCATAATTTAATTAGGAGCTGAAAATCTGCACTCTCTCTTAATGGATTTGTGTACAGTTCCAATACGGATTTCACCACATAGCTAGCAGCCACACTGAAAAAAAAAATTAAAATCTCTAGTTCATAAATTATACTGTGTTATTTTAAAGCTAAATGCATATATCAGACTTTATGAAGAGTTTAAAAGTCTCAAGGCAAGATGTTAATGTTCTTTATAGCGCACTTGCTCTGAAAAATTTAGACATGACTAGTTCTCCCTAATAAAACATTAGTGTAGCTCTACTGGGTTGCAATTAACCTTTTTGTCAAGGTTTGTCTGGTCTTAAAAGGATCAGAAATAATGATGGCTTTTAAATCAGTGTAACAAGGAACTATCCAATATCTTAGACTGCAGTGAAAGCACCTGGATAAAGAATGATATTCTGTGTAAAAAACAACTGCAGAGGGTAATTACAGCAATGCTCATGTTGATTTCTGCTGGCAGGAGTATAAGGAAAGCCTCCGGACCATGGAAAGGCTGTTGATCTCTTTTCACTCTGAAGCATGGAACAGTTAATATACAGAATGCCTAAATAATACATACTTTATGACTTACCCACAAATGCAAAGAGCTAGCACCACTCAGAGTTAGGCAGTTTGGAATTCAGTTGATAACATGGATCACCCTTTTGCATCAATAGTTAGCATCTACAATTCTCAACTACTTCTAGACGTTCAGACAGTAAAGTTATTACAATGGCTGTCTGTTTGCTCTTTATTGCAGGTAAAGTATGGCTGAAAGAGCTCATTGTCTCTTTGAAAAATTTAATCATCCTGGTTTTGCTTTATTAGAGAGAGAGGGATAAATGGGATTCCTGAAAAAACAGAGTAATAGCCAGACAAAGCTCAATCACTCCCATGATACAGCAAAACTATTTACAAACTGAAGAACCACAGAGACTATTCAAATGTAATTCAAAATACTAAAATAAATGTCCCAGTTTGAAATTCTGTGCGTTCCACTGTCTGATAATGCACTGCACTCTTGGGATAATTTTTACATCTGACCTCTGTTTTTGCTCAGTTGTATTCCCAGTTACCATCCGCCCACTGCAACTACTGGGGAGCTCAAAATGGACGAAGAATCAATGGGTAATCTTGGGCATATGACTTCACCTCTCTGAGATTCAGTTTCTTCTCATTAAAATAAAGGTAATGCTAATGATCTACTTTGCATGCCATTTTGAGATCTAATGATGAGAAGTGCTAAGATTTATACACCACTAGACTATGTTTGGTATACAATGTATTTTTAAATTTAATTCCAACATGGTCATAAATTTACAGTGCGCAACTTCTTAAATTTCATGTTTTTGCAACTAAAGCTAAATTTTATACACACACACAGGGCCACCAAGGACTTATTTCCCATAAGTATATAAAAACAAGTGCAAATTTTGGAAAGAAAAAACAACACAAAAGAAGACTAAATACTGTAAATGTCAGTCAGCTGGCTTTTATGAGTTCGTCAGATAGCAAAATGGTGTCATTCAATGGTCAAGGAAAAAGGTCTACACCAGACAAAGGCTAAGGGTGAGAAGGCAGGCAACCGCTAAAAATGAAAAAGCAGTATACAATAAATCACACAGAGATGGGAAGAAAGAGGTAACAAGTAAGTATGTGAATGAAAAATTATGGCTTATGAGAATGGACACAGAAAGCTGAAGACATACGGGAAAAATCCTTCTCTGGCTAGATTTTTTAAAGTAACAATGAAATTTTTAAAGAACTTGCAGAGTATGACCAAAAGGCTTTCTGCACCAATATGCAGAAAGGGAAAACAGGTTTCTCAGCTTCATCTCAGTGCCAGGTAAAATGAGATAAAAGCTGATCTGAGTTTCAATGTGTTTAATAAAAAAGAAAAGGAAAGGAACATAATGAATGGCTGTCAACATGGAATGATGTAAAATGCCCCAGAATGTTAATTTCATTATTTGATAAGAGTATAAATTTGATTCAGGAAGACAGCCAAATGCCTTGACAGAACAAGCTGTAAGCCAAATGCAAAGGCCAGCCGGAGCCACAGCATATGAATGATTACACCAGATAGATACGAGCCAGGGCAACTCCCCGAACCAGTGCTGTCTTGCTGGGGCTGGACTGGCAGCAACATGGACCATGGACTTGAAGACGGCCTCAGCAGCTGCCCCTGGTTTGCTCCCGCCTGCAGCCAAGGACCTTCCTCTTAGCAGCTCCCAAATCAGCACAGCCACAGTGCTCATCCCATAACATCACCTCATCCTGGTGCTGCATTTGAATCACCCAAGAACCACACATTGGCCAAGTCCTCTTGTAGAGTAATCTTCACTGAATTGACACTGAGTGACACTCTCAACAAAATACTGAGACTATGTAGTTCAGTAAATTACAGGTTAAATGGATGAAGAACTTGCTACCTGGCAGATATCCAACAAGGAGTAGTGGAAAATAATAAAAAATTATTACTGAGAGCCTTCTGGACCGCAGTGAACAGGTCCCCTTCTATTCAGTGCTTTTCTCTATGGTTTGAAAGTCATCCTAAAATGACCGGTAAAATGCCTAGATGACAGGAAGATTAGAGGACTGTTAAACAGGAGTGAAGGCAGTTGTGCAGGATGATGTGCTTGATAACGGGGCATGTGTCATTAAAATGTGTTTTAAATGGAAATCAGAAGCCTAGGCAAAAGCAATGCAAATTGTATCTCCATCATGGGTGGGGGAAATATCCCTAGAAAAAAACAGTTCTGAAAAGGATCCAGAGGTCTTAGCAGATAATCGATTCAGCACGTGGTTTGATTTGGCAAAAGGTCACCTACTCCTTGGATGTACAACAGTAAGAGGAGAGAATGGGCAACATTGGGGAGTTAGCTGTGAACCCACCTGGATACAGTAATGGCTGCAGAAACTCACGTGGGACCTGGGAGGCTGAAATCCATGCAACCACGTCTTCACCCCTACTGCCAATGAGCTGGATTAAAGTGCAGCTAAAATGTTTGGGTATCGGCCGTCAACAGACCTACAAATTCAGGCTAGACAGAGGTTTAAGGAGCTCAACTCATTTACTTTATCAAAAGAAGGTGGAGTAATGATTTGATATATAAGGTAAGTTGGACATTTTTAGTACAGTGGAAAAAATGCATAAGAAGATGCCACTGCAAGAAGCCGAAGCCAGGTTAATTTAAATATGACACTTTTTTTAACTCCAAAAGTGTAATGAAAAAGCAAGAAAAATATGAAGGAATGTGGTGGATCCTCAGTCTCTTCAGACATCTAAATTAATACCAGATGTTTCTCTGAAGGGGATGGTTTAGTTACACACAAGTTCATGGGTTCAGCAGAGGAGTAACTTAGTGAAATGTAATGGCCTCTGATATACAGATTAGACTCTCTACTATATTTATACTTATTATTTTATATGTGGCTTATGAGCGTTCAATTTTCTGCGTAGAAAGTATATCCATCTACAAACAGTTACTGCTTTAAAGATCAACTTCCAGTTTAATTCAATCTCTCACAGGGTTGGATTTGATTTCAATGGGATTTCTTTTTCATTGCACATTAAACTCCCAGAAATCTACAGACAGTTAATGTGCATTGTGGGTTGCTGATGGAGCCCACAAAGGCCTCAAAAGGCAACACCAGATTTAGAAAAGTACTTGATTTCTGTAAAGGAAACTGAACAGCCCTGGATATGGAAATTATTTCTTCATTATGGCAGGTCTCAGACAGCAGCAAAGCAAAAAAGGCAGGGGGAGGGCAGAAATAAGGCCTCAGAGCATCACCCCTAGGAGCAAGGAAACAACTACCTCTGCACAACTGTTCAGCCTTTGCAGTATCTGCTAAAAGTGCAACCAGCACGTCACTGAAGACAATAACGAGGATGCTTGTCCTGCAGCAACAGGAGCAAAGCAACCTTGGAAGGACTTCCTGATAATGAGCAAGCTGTGGCCATCCAAAATGGATGGTTTCAAATACCAAGAGACCATATCTTAGCATCATTCCTGAGTTGTCGGCTCTGACACTGGAAGCCCACCTGGTGTTCTGGCAAATGACCGCTTCTCTTGTCATCCCCCACAAAGCCCTTTCTCAGGGCCCAGGTGTCCCTGGATGCTGCACTCTAGACCCAGGGAAGAATGGAGAGATGTCCCTGGTGCCTGAAGGCACTGGGGGGTGAAACGCTGCACATCAGAGCAACAGCAAACAGCACCAGAACAAGTGGCTCTCTATAGCACCAAGCCCCTTGTTATCACAGGCATGGCAAAGAGCAATAAAAACATGGTAAGGATATCCAAATTGTGACCTATTAAACTACTGTTACGGATTACTGTCAAGGTGATGTATTCAACAGGGTACACTGTGCTTCAGCTAAAGGTAGAAACCTCATTTTCACGCTCTAATCCCTCCACCCACCTCTTCTATTATCACCAGGATTGATACCCCCTCAAGGAAAAAAGTTGCCATGTACAACTAGTTATATATGCTTAATAACTTGCACTTATTAAAGACAAAAAAGGATCAGAATTATAGGGTTAGCAAGGATTAGCAAGCATAAGTGCGTATTTCTGCAACTACTACACTTTTTATAGCCCTGTCACACTCAGAGATAGAGTTGTATCATTATATAGAGTTATATAACCATAAAGAGTTATATCACTGGAAACATTACAGCATTGTCCCAGACAGTCTTGATTATCAAAGTCTGGCTCTATCAAGTGAAAAAAAACCCCAGCTTCAGGATACTGCTGTGCCATCTCCTGATCCCATCTGTTAACAGCACATGGTCCTGAGTTGTAGGGGCCTCATTAACACATCTTTGCATCCTAATTCAACATCCCATCAGTATTCACCAGAACTTCCCAATCACCTCCAGCAGGTGACAAGCCTGATATTTCACTCAAAAGAGACTCAAGATAACCAGTGAGAATCCCAGCCAAAAAAAATTTCCAAGTTTACCTGAAGGCCACATTTTTTTTCACTGATGATAACAAAGGGAATAAAAGCCACTGCACAACTAGGTGAAACTCCAATATTAGCCAAAAAATGCTGGCCTTTTTTTCTACCCTTAAACTCTCAGTTCAATATAATCTACAGCACTCCTGGCATCAAATGGTGTTAACTTTTTAAGTGGCCCTTCTGATAGTTAGGGCCCAGAAAAATAGCTTTTTTTTTTTCCTGACAAATACATAAGATTATTACCACTGTGTGTCTTTGGAGGGATTGAAAGTCTTCAGATTTTTTTAAAAGACCATTGGGTAAAGACAGAATAAAAGCACAGCAAGCTGATAGAAGCATCCAACTGTGACCCTACAATGGTACAAACATTAAAAAAAAAAAGATTCTTTGAGTTTTATTCTCTGAAAGAAAATACATAATACAATCTTTCATATGCTTGTAAAGGCCTTCCACCTCTGCTGTGTAAGGCATTCAGCCAGAACACCTGGGGATCTGACCCTCCACCACCACAGGTAGGACCTATTGCTTGGTACTGAATCCAGATCAGACAAATGTTCGTATTACCAAAGAGGAGCAGGAGATGGAAAGAAAGAGAGACCAGACAAACACAGCACAGCTACGTAAAAATAACAATTGGAAATATGGCATTGGAAAATAAGGCATTGTCCCAGTGACGACCATACGTGGCCATCGTCTCCTGCAACGTCACTAATTCTCACGCTTCTTCCACACTGCCAACATCCACAACTCATCCAGCCACTGACTTAGGAACTGGGGCTCTAGAAACCATAAACCAAGTCAACAGAGGGTGTTCTCCCCACCTTCCAGACCTGCACGACTGCCGGTGGCATCTTCATCCAGGAGTGAACACGTCAACCAGGTGGCTCATGTTCCTTCCATTATCATCTTTGCTGCTTCTACTTATGCTGGCAGTTTTTATACCTGTGCATGGTTAGACACTTTTCAAGTAATTTTCCACTTACAAGGATCCAAGAGTACTTTTTGATCACTGTTACACTGCTATACATCATAGGTCTCCTGCACATTGCTCAGCAATAATAGATACCAGCATGGGTAACAAGAAAACAAGTCAGTCAAATCTTTAGTGTCGAACTGCCTGTACCCTCTCAGAAAACAAGGGTTTTGATCTCTGCCACTATATTTTATTACAGGAAGGTAGCTTTTAAATATCCCTTCTCTCCAGTCTTGCTTTCAGTCCAGTAAGTTTCAACAGCTTTCTGGACTGCAACAAATTCACAGTCTCCTGGGTGACCCGGTAAAATTTTTCATTACTTTTACTCCCTCCTGCAAGCAAAGCCCCCTCCTCCTCCTCTCAGACAACATCAACACACAGCAAATGGTCAGCACACAGGTAAGCAGAGATACACCATCTGTCACAGTGCCCCAGACCTCCCTAACTCCCCTAGCTCGCACGGGGCTAGTCCCCATGACGTCAACCGTATTTTTTATACTGAGCCTGTAAACAAGCATAGTTTTGAGTCTATACTGGACAAAAAAACCCCCAACTCTCCCTTGCAATGTGCTTTGTAGTAATAAACCTATTTTATTTTATTTGTGTGTCCTGTTTTCACAACTGTGACAAGCTCCTCAACGCTTCTGAGCAGTTCTGCACCCTCCTGACCAGGGCACCATTACCACTTTCCCAAAACTGCAGCTGCCCGTGCAAGGTCTGCACAAGACACGAACCATGGCGCAGCCGCTGCAAGAAGATTTGGCAAATCCAACCGTTTATTGCCAGGAATAGGACACACAGACACCCTGCAGTGTAGATACACCCATTGCTATGATACAAATCCTTGTACCTCATAAGACTGTGATATACTGAAGCTTTGCAACAAAGCAACATACCTTCGAACAGCTCAGAATATATCGGTATGGAGAGATTATTGCATAATGGCATCAATATTTTATTTCTGATGAATTTTTTATCTCAAATTTACTGCTCCCATAAGTAATACACAGTAACTCATCTGCACCATAGTTACTTATGTATTATGTATTGCATGGTCCTGGCAGAATTTCGGAAGAAAAATCCTTATTTTTAAAAGAAAAAAAACCCAGCCCTTTCAATGACAAATCCCAGCACTCAACAGCAGTGTTTTACTGAAATGCTTTTTACCAAAGTTTAAAAATTCTCCACTAAATTGTAATGTATATGTTTACTAATCTCATAATTCAAAAAGAAAGTAGCCTGACAGCTTCTAAGCACATTGTAATGTTATCTGCAAGGACAATGAATTATGCATCTCTCACAGCACTACGTCTGACAAAACAATACTGATCCTGGTGCTGTGGGATCCCACAGATCCACCCAGTTGATACACACAGGGTAATGCAACAGTGCTATTTTCCCATCCTTGTAGTAAAATGGTGCAAATATTTGAATAGGATTTTTTTAATATGAAGAATATAAAAAGACAAGCTCTAATTTATGCAAAAGGAGAAGAAAAAAATCAGGTCAATGGTTTGTAATTATGGAGCTTGCTGGACGTATTGATCAATTTTAATCAATGCTCTAATCAAAGCACCCTGAGTAAATTCTTAAGACTCCTACCATATGCCTTAAAAGCACTTGAGAGATGTGGTTGAACTGCCTTCTGCAGTGTTTTGGTTTGGGTTTTGGGTTTTTTTTTTTAAAGCGCGACTTTGACAGAAATAAGTGCTCTTTAAAAAAGCAGGCAAACCTCCTGGGCTGCTGATGACAATATTTTGCAATGTTCATAGTCAATACCTGGCATTTTAACTAATGGCACCCTTCACTGGAGAACAGCAGTACACAAGTTGCACACTTCACAGCTATTGCTCTTTCCCACAGGAACATATATTGTTCCTATAAAGGATGCCAAATGTATTCTGCTCCTCCTCAGCCACAAGACGGGGAGGGGGAGAGCTCAGCCACCCCAGCACATCCCTGCCTCTCCAGGGAAGGCAGCAGAGTCCTAATCTCCCAGGCCAAGAGTCCAAAGGAGGCAACATTCACCATTTCCGCATTTGGGAGACATCTTCTACATGTTCTCCCAGTCCTGCTGCAGCCACACACTCCTCACTGCAATTACATACTGCGGAAAGTGGAGCAGAGCCCGTGAAAGGGGGTGGGTTTCAGGGGCTGGTTCCATATGAGATACACCTTGGTGCCCCCAGAAAGCATCAAATAGGAAATCCTACAAAAGGATCTTGCAAAGACTGGCTTTTTCCTTGATGAGCTCCCACTACATATTATATGCTGCAGCAAGGAGCCGGTCTCCTGCCTTCAGACCTCTACAATTAAAGTCCTTTCAATTAACTGGCATTTATCCTAAAAAATCAGATTATTTCCAGGCAGAATTTCATATTATGGAGCTGAAGTGAAACAAAGGAACATTTGCAGGTTGCTAACTAAATTTGTGAGGCAGTAAAGTTTATGATGGCTAAGAAGGTAATTCCTGTATCAGGATCTTATAACTTCACGGATGATACTCTCTAGACAGAAAAATTCTCATATTTGGTGTTAGCCCAAAGAGGGGCCTTTTGTTTTAAGTCTGCTTTTATAAATCTACTTTTCAGTGATGCAAACACATATAATAAGTGCTACTTAGATTATAAGAAATTAGTTTAAATCCTGTTTGCATTCAAATGACACCAAGTTCATTCTAAAGAAGACAGCTTAGAGCACACATGGCTCTAGGTGAGAAATCAAGCCTTCTCCAAGCGTGAAGAGAAAAATACAGCAAGGAATTAATCACCAGAAGGCAACTTCCAACAGAAAATGGAACATGGATGCTGTACTGTAAATGTCCTTTACGTAAGTGCATTATTTTACCCAAAGCAATACACATATGAACCTGACATAAGACTTTGGTCTCATAACCCAAGCAGAGAATGATGCCAGATCCTCTGCACCTTTCCCCACCAATCCTCTCTTGGGCAAGGCTGCAGGTCTATTCATGGGTTATTAGGTGATGAGAGCATGGCACATCTCAACAAACACCATCACCAACAGCTGCCAAATAACAAGTACAGTGCCCACTGCCATGCAGTCATCATTGCTGGCCAGTAATAAAGGGCCCAAATGGGCTGTTTCTTTTGCATTTCATCTCCAAGAGTGAGAAAAGGAGGAAACATCAACATCTCAGCACAAAGGAGCTGAAATACTTTCTTTCTGAAAAGACACCAGTCCGTCAGGAGAAGGGTCCCCCAAAACAACACAGCATTAAAATAAGTTAAAACTACGTAATTTTTAGCAAATGCCAGCTGTGGTGAAGAAGTACTGAAATTACAAAGAGAAAGGAAGGCTTGTGACTCTGGCAAAATGTTATTAAGGAATTTCCATTCATGGTGATTTACCTTCTATTTTTAAGCAATAATTTAGGAGAATGGCATTGAAACTCCGACAGGTCACAAAACTTTTCCTGAATTCAAGATATAAGCCACAGGCATTACATGTTCCTCTCCCAGGGGCTGAACTCAAACCTGTACTTTATCACTTACAAAAAATAATAGTGTCCGTCATATTTACCTTTTGTTGAATCATCTTCAATTGGTTGTTTGAACAAAGTGATATCTTTAAAAGTGCACAGGAACAAAACCACTTTTTCATGCTCATTTCTTATAGGTGCAATTTGCATGTAGAACCAAACTGGGGTTCCTGAAGCAAAGAAAAAGGTGACATTGGACTATGCTGTAGCACAAACCTTCCCCAGCCCATACCCAGAATATTTCATAATTTATATGTTATTATAACACACATACAGTTTAGGACCATATCTAGATATTTCCACATCTTCCGGATCTTTCAATTTTACCTCCCCAAAGAAAAACAATATATTCCCATTTTTACAGATTCATTAAAGTGAGGAAATGCTACCAATTTAATTAGCTGATAAGCGGAGACAGCAGGCTTTATAAATCTCCATTCTGAAGTAAAATACATTATTCTTCCCCTCTTGCTCTTGGTTTTTCCCAGCATGTCTCACAAACTTAGTGTCTCCAGGGTAGGAAGGTACGAAAAAATGGATGGATGGTATCTTTGAATCCTTCTCTACATAACATGGAGCTATCAAATCCAAAACTGATGGACCACACTGTCAAATGCTCCAATTTTGATGCTACTCCACCTCCTCACTGTCCTGCTTAGCGGAGCACTCTTCCAATGCAGTTATCTCTATTTAGCTGTTGAAATAATTTGAAAATATTTTTCAAATCCTACCACTTATCAAATAAACAGCCAAAAAACATCTGCAGTGTTCAAGTGGATAGCATGCTTTTTGGTAAATCCTCACACAGGGCTCTCCGGCAGGTGCTCAGGAGCTGAAACTGCCCTGTTTCCTCCTAGGCTGAAAGGCACAAGGCAGTCCCCTACACACACGCAGGTCCCCTCTGTAAGGGGCAAAATCCTAAAAGACTTTAAGCAATTTGCTTAGAAACACCCTGGTCACCTGCAGAGACATGAATGTCAGAGATGCTTTCCATCTGGCAAAGCTCCATGCCCACGGCCAAGTCCCCTCCCTCCCAAAATTGCACCTACACACACTGCACTATAAATGCCTTCACAGCCAGCTAATTACCTTTGGGATTTGATGTGCTTTCAGCCAGTTGACATAATGGCTTTTCTCCTGAGCTGCCTGAATGCCAGCCTGAAAGCTGACACATTAAGAGAAGCTGCTGGCCCACTGTTATCCTACGGGCACTACTGCCCCCCCCCGCCCCCCCAAATCTCCTCTAATGCACCACGTCTGGGAGCTGTGCCAGGAACTGCAGGATAGATGCCCAGAGGACAATGGAACCCATTTGGAATAGGACTACTGTGGGGAAGGTTAAAATCCACAAGGGTTCCTTACAAAATCCAGCATTACTGAACTGGGATTAAACCAGTAACTCACTACCAGTAAACTGGAGAACTGGGAGAGATGAGGGACTGCTTTTTGTGATAGTTCCAAAGCCATTATGCTGATTACTTGATTATTTCAATTCCCGGTTGCTAACCCAAGATAAAAGACTCTTTTCATAACTTCTAAAAGAGAGTGCTGCAGCTCTCTGGAGTAATGCTGTACTTGCACTTATACCTGGCAACTCATCGGCACCCTTTGAAAAGCTCTGAAAGTGAGCAGGCAAAATAACCTGTACAACAGCAACGACAAAAATCAAAGACCGAGGCAAAGCGGCCACTGCTGTAGAAGTAGCAGTCTGGGCAAAAGCAGGCAAAGAGATTTCCTGAGTATTAGTATCAATATATATACACACACATATACCTACATATGTATACATACATATATACACACATATACATACACATGTATAAATACACACACATATATCTATCTCTCTCTTACCAAACATTGGAACAGGCTGCCCAGGGAAGTGGTGGAATCACCATCCCTGGAGGTATTTAAAAGACGGGCAGAGGTGGTGCTGAGGGACATGGTTTAGTGGTGGTTTTGGCAGTGTTAGGTTGATGGTTGGACTCAATGATCTTAAAGTTCTCTTCCAACCTAGGTGATTCTACGATTCTATATACAGGCATGCCTAACGTGGTTGCTAAATAGCTGGGTGGTAGAGTTGAGGACTGTATGTGAAGGAATGCAGTAAAGCAGAAGAAAGTTGTAGCAAAATTCCAGGCCTGAACCTGAAACCTGCTATCTGGGTTAAAATGCCAAGGGGGCATGTGAAGTCAGCAGTTGTATGGATGCTGCCAGAGAACATCAGCTCTTAAAGATCACCTCTGTGACGATGGAAAGAAGGATGGGAAAGCAACTTGAAAATCTCAAAATCTCCGTCTGCCCAAAGGATAAAGGAATGGGTGAGAAAGAAAAGATTGTGCCACATAATCAAAAATACACAGCACCTCTGGACCTGCAGTTTGGAAATGTGAGCAGGAAGGTGCTCTGAGAGAACTGCAAGCTCCATGCAGGAGAGAGGCAATAGGCGAGGTCTCCGCAGGTGATAACACAAGCCCTTCCACAGAGTAAATGTCTACATTTTGCAGAAGCATATTCATATATATGAATATGCAGAAGTACATTCATTCATACCAATAGATACTATTCTTTATTTCTTTATCTGCTCCAACATTCAGCCTGAAGGATATGAAAGATAATACGCAGGCAGTTTCTTGAAGAACCTTCTTCTGCAAGGCTCAGAGTATGAGAAACGGAAGCAAACCCAGGGCAAACCAGATGCTGAACTGGAGCCAAAAGGTGAGTCTATTAGTCTTAGCAAGAGGCTAAAGTTCTGGTCTTCAGGTGTTGGAGAAGAAAGCTGACAACAGATGTTACGGACAGGAACTTACTCAAGCCTGAAAAGAAATATGAGGACTTTTCCATAAAGTGCTTCTATAATCCTGCATAACTTATGGAAAGTATAGGCTTGGAGATCTGGGCAAAGGTGAAAATTTTATCAAGGCAACTGTAGCTCAATAAATCTCTGAAGCATCAAGTGCCAGCAGGCAATCCACAATGCAAAGCAAAAAGCAACTGGCTTGTTACAGAAAAGTCACCAAGTGAAAGCTTTCCCTTTTTTATATTTAAATAAAATAGAAAGGTATTTAGTTCAGGACCGGCCCGCGCTACAGCAGGGGCTGCCAGCCCAGTTAATAAGAGAAACCAGGGTCAGGGAGAAGACTGGGTCTCTGGGATCCTCTCTAGAAATTGCATGGACACAGGGCATGGCAGTGCTGGCACCACTGCCTGCAAAGATACCCAACACAAGCCTGTCCCAGGAAATTCCCCTAATGTGAGGGGACGTCCAGGTGACCTGCACAGGAAATGGGCAGAGAAGCAGACAATCTAGAGAAGAGACATATCCACACGCTGAGGAACTGAAAAGAGGTCATTTGGAGGGCTCTCCTGGGCACCTGCAGAAACAGCTGGATATCAGAGCCGCTCTTGCTTCTCTTTTTAATTAAAGTGTTGGCTAAAATGCTTTGAAGTGGGCAGAACTGGAGAAATCTAAAGACATTTCCTACTGTTTAAGTGCACATACAGGAAGATTTAGTCTAAAAATGGAAAGTGAAAATAAAGCATAAAGCATGTGAGTTTGTTTCAAGAAGACGAGGTATCCAGGATGCTCTCTTCAATGTCATGAAAAGTTTATGTGAGTTTGCAGAGAAATGGGGCAGTCAGGCACAGTCAGCTCTTTCTTGAGGCACACCATTACCTTCCCTCAGCCACGGCATGCAGGGGAAACCTCCAGCCTCACCCCAGCAAGGTGCTCCATGCCACCACTGAAGTCCATCCGGGGAGGGGGCAACATGGCCTCAACTACCAGGGTCCAGGCAGCCAAACCAGGGGGAAAGCTCCCCAACCCCACAGGAGCTGCATCTTGTACCAGCCAAGGAAAGCCAAAGCAAAGAAAACATCTCCATCAAGATTGCTCTTGGCTTGTATTTGACATGGCCCCCAATGCAGTTGACTAGACTTGTTCTGCTCCATGCAGAGGAACCAGCTTTTCTGGAGCATGTTACATCTGACAGTGTTGGCTTCCTACCTTGGGAAGACGGCCTGTGCCAGTGGAGGAGGCTGCTCAGCCCCACTGACAACAGCAGGAATGTCAACCACAGGCCTGGGAGAGATCTCCACACCACACAAGCCCAGTGTGAGACCACACAATGGTGAAGGTTTTGCTTTGCGTGTGCTATAACGTTGATAAGCCAGAAGTACGACCCACATACATGACAGGACAGAAAAGGGGACTGGAGTGACTCACGGTCAAGACAAACTGAAGAAAAACTCCCCCGGTTCTGGCAATCTCCTGTAAATCCAAAGCCCCCAAGATGAAGGGACTTAGGTCCTACATCTCATTAAGTTACAAAATTCCCTGTTTCTCTAACTAATCCCTGGGTTACGCAAAAAATCTAGTACTCTCACTAGAGCTCATACATGTTGGTTTATACACCACGGAGGCACTGCCGGGAGCATCCACTCGCGGCAACCAGCGTCTGCGTTCTCACTTGTGCAGACATGGGGGTGTTTCCTGAGGGATGTGGGGGAACCTCATTCAGGATTTCTTTTCACTTAACCAGTCAGTTTCCCTTCAGGGAAACAATCCTCAAAACTAAATATATTTTAGAAAGCAGGAGTCAGGCTAGAGACAGCAGGGAGCAACTATTCTCGGCAATCTGAACACTTGTCCTGAAAAAAGAACTCTTTTCTTGAGCTGTGGTGACCAAAATACCCATTTCTTCTCCAAATCTTGCACCAAAATTACCCATATGTCAAAAGGAAAATTTATTTTAGTCTATTATATACTTTAAATACGCATTATCACTCCCAACACCACACACAAATATATACATACTGTTTTTCTTGTAGAGGAGAATTTCAAAGCAGTTTGATTCATAGTTGTCAAAAGTCTGTCTGACTTTTTCAATGGTCTTCTTGTCTGTCAGTTCACCATACATAAAACTGAAAAAGAAAAAACGTTTCTCTTTTTTCTAGACAAGCAGCAACTTTGTTACAGTCACCATAAATGGCATAAGCATTGGAGATGCTATTAACTGTCATTTACCAAAGTTTAATTATGATTTACTCTTCATTTAAGTATCTAGAGTGTCACAAGGAAACCTACAATAGTGAGTTACCATGACCACCTTTTTACTGTACATTACAACAAATAAATCTACTGTAATGTTTCATTCAGTGCTTTTCTGAGCATATATTTAAGGATACATGGTTAGAAAAAGAGCTGATAGCCTATAAAACCGTTACTGCCACAGCTGCGGGCCATGAGAATACTGCTGTCAAAACAGAGAAAACTGAACAAAACCTCTAAAAACTCCCAAATTTTGTTCCATCCTCTTGAAAATGCTTCTGGAGGAGGAATCAACGCTACTACAGGTAAAGGCTGTTGTCTGAATTGATGGCTACAAATCTAATCTTGTCAAGATACATCTGGGACACAAGATAATTGGAATCCTTTTCCTAAATACCGATTACAAAAGGAGGGGGGATTTAACCAGTAAGAAGCGATGACTGCAATGCCCTGAAAATTCGGCATGAAAGCAAGTGTATGAGTGTCTCAGTGTAGCTACATCTACACTGCTACCAAACATAACCAAATTCACCCCCATTTTCCCTGTTGTATACTGCATTTCTTTTGATATTTCAGTGAAAATATGGAAAACATTAAAATGCTTTTGGAGACTCTTCCCCCTCCAGACTGAGAATATAAAAATATACTTTTAACTCTGCTATTTCTTGCCACTTGACCATCTCATCTTTGCATTCTTTTCCAGGCTAGGGTTTCAGCTGGTATAAGCAAACCCAACCCCCTGACCTTACTTCGGAAAGCCTTTGTAAGGAAACAGCTAGGCTCTTATTGTTGTTCTTCCCTGGATTAAAAATAAGCGAAGATTACTCTGTGCAAATTCCCAATTACAGAACTGAAGGAAAGTGGAACACGGGATAAAAGCTTTCAGACACTTGGATGAATACAGTTTTAATTGATCAGCCTTTTTTTTTTTTCCATTTTCTTTGTTCACAAACAGTTGGGGCTTCAGCTGAAACCTACAACAGACAACCCTGAGAATATGAAAGAGAAAAGCTATCAGTGCCTCTGCGGTTTCAATGCAGCTTCTCTTTTATTGATCAACAGACCTCCAAAGGTTCAATAAACATTTATTTTATGTCTACTGTTCTGAAAGAAACAATAAAACAGCATAGCTGTTAGTGACTCGGCAAGCATTAAAATACTCAATGAAGGCCAGACCGTGAATCTTTTCTTTACACAGCCAAGCAAGGGAGGTAACTGGGCTGCTCCCGAAAGAAGGTGCTGCCCAGCACAGGTGATGGAGGCAGACACGGGGCATCAGAGTAACTACAACCTCTGTAGTCACTACAGGTGCTTCTTCACAGGTGACACAGGGAGAGCCATTGATAAATGACACGTCATAATTGTTACCTTTGGGACAGCAATGTAACGGAGACTCCACTACGACCACTGACGTCAGGAAATGGTTCTACCAGGGCACAGGGCTCTGCTTAAGGTTCTGCTTATCATTAACATGCACAGCTGTCTTTAGCAAATGCAAAACACAGCCTACTGCTCATTTTCAAACGACCTGCCTCTCTTTCCCGAGTTCAGCTGATAACCTTTTATACATTTATACGTGAGGTGACAACAAAAAGAGTTTAATTTTTTTTTTTTAATCTATGCCTTTTTAAGGCACTGATGAGGTAAAACAGATTACTCTCCTGTCTGCAAGACAAAATAAGAGCTGGTAGTTTTCACGCAGCCTGTTGTGCAACTGAATTTTTTTTAATTTATTTTCTTGATATTTAAAACCGTGTTTTTCTCAGTCCTGAAGGAAAAAATAATAGAATTTTGTTAAAGTGCTTGACTCTACATGGCTTATAATACAGAAATTCATCATTAATTAGTGTTAAAATGACAAATTGTTGGTGTACCAAGGGGTAGACTATACCAGCTAGCACTGCTGAATACAATCAATCAACGTTATGTTTTAAATTAAAGGCAGCTTATTATTGCAGTAAACCTATAACACTCAAATCCTACATTATTTTCACCTATAAAGAGACATTTTAAAGGCTTGTGGAATCATAATAACATTTTTCAGGAGGCGATTTTTAACAGCACTGAAGAAACCTCAAAGCCGCTCAGTGCACAAGTTATGTAAGATCTTTGCTTATCACAGGTTTAATTTAATTTAGTCTGTCCTCTTTTGTACACATGGAGGGACTCCTACTTCTTCAGTCAATCACTCTGTCTTTTTCTGCCTCATGTTTTTCGTTATTTAGTGCTTGTCGAGTGCCTTCAGTGCAAACTGTACAAGACATAAATATCAAAACCACTCTGCTACTGGGAATCTTACTACCTAGAAAACAGACTTATCAAAGAGAAACAAGACTTTATGAAATACTCAGAGAAAGGCACAATCTTAGATAATTTTCCCATCTCTGAAACAGACCATTTGTCATTTAAGATGCCTGGACTCCCGCCTGCCTTTGAAAGCATCCCTTGGCACAGAAAAGCCACATCTGAAGCTTTGTATCGTGCTCTTCTGTCCTTTGTCAGGATCCAGAGCAGCGGCATCAGAACAGCTCCAGGTCTGCCGTGTGTGCCAGGGCGGTATTTAACAGCTGTTTGTGAGGAATTATCCAGGGTAGGGGACAGGTGAAGCACAGAAGGTATATGATCCTGCATCCAATTTACAGCTCTGTTCATCCAAAAGCGTTGAATGAAAAGGCATCAGTTACAACAAACATCTACACAGGAGGAACAGCAAATACAGGTACACATCAATAGCTTCAGAATTTTGCAAATTAAGGAACAGGCACCATTTCTAAGGACAAATGGTGAAGTTCCCTGGGTCCTACTGGCACACTCAGCAAGGGGTTTTTTTGCACAAGCTTTGGCAGTGCAAGGAGGCCTTCTCACACACACAAAAATCAAGTCACGGAGGAGATAATCCCAGTATCAAATCTAACCCTTTTCAAATCCAGCAGTGTACCCAACATGCAAAATCCCATTTCTTTGAACACGGTGGGAATTTTGCCATTAGCTTCACAGGAGCCAGGATTTCACTCTCAGACTTTTTTTAATCCCGCTTGAAATGGCAGTAAATCAAAACAGGGGAGAGCAGAGACGCTGCAAGTGTCTTAGTGGAAAAGGTACCTGTAAATAACTGCTTCAGCAAGGAGATCCAATTCTTCCCCTTGTATAGCTGGAAGGCTACAGCTAAATGGTGCCTGAAAGCAGGTTTCCTCTTTGAAAACAAAACCAGTAACCAGCTACTCACAGCCCCGTACAAGGCTCTCAAGTGCAAGGGAGGGTGAGCAAAGCAAAGCCTGGAGCAAATGCCAAGTGTAAAATGCCAGGGTAGGTCTACTAACCAGCCACCCAAAGATACCCGCTCTTCTGAAGGCTTGCCAAGAATACGGAGCTTGACTGACAAGCAACAATATTTAGAAAACATTGATATTACTTGCAACATTAAATTGGGGTTTAATGTTTTATAACTGTTTATTCTTTCCATGTATTCATGAAGACATACACAGTCATGACTGGGGGCAACTGGGCATGAAACAAGTGGTTTTCCTGCATGCTGGCTGCTCTATCGGTGCACCTCCAGGCAGGGTATTTTGCACGGTTAATTGAAGGTTAGAGGTGTTGCAATTGCAGATGCCCTGTTCCTCCTGGACTGCCACCTCATTTTCGTTTGGCACAGGAACACTTCACCAGCACACAAGTTCTTCCACCTAAAAATCCTGCACATTTTAGCACTCACTTATAGCAATTATTCTATATATCAGCCCCAACTACACATGCAACTTTGGGTGAAAGAACACACGTTGATTCCCATCACACAGTATTCATGTAGCCTGACCCCTATGCACACTGGGCCTTCTATACAGTGTCTGTGAAACTAGGGAGACTGGCACTTGTACTGATGTATTTCAAAGTGATTTTCCTGCCAATGGGCAGATTGTTGCTGACTGAAAAGATGAGAGAGGTGCAAAATCAAAGGGATTACCAGCTTGTCACAGGACTAGCTTGTTTCCCGAGCTGGAACAAAAATCACTCACACCTCCAGTGCATCCACGCCTCCCCAAGACCACCTGAGACCAAATATAATGACAGCATATGAGCTGCCCCAGTGTAGGGTACGGGGCGGAACAGACAGAAATAGGATATAGTGAATACCTGCTGGACTACCCTGGAGAAAAGCATGGGTGAAAGCTGATTTGAAGGCACTGTATCTTATAGACAGGGGCAAACCAACCAAATATTGAGAAATTTTTTTTTGTCCTTTATCATACTCATGATCAGCAACAATAACAATTCCAATCAAGGGCTAGTTTTACATTGCTTGTATCTGCGTGTTTTTCTTTGGTTGGATTTTTTGCACGAAAAAGCTGTAAAAACAGACCCTTCCAAAACCTGCAATAAAGGTGTGGCACCACAGCACTCTTATCCCAGAGCACTTGCCTTAGAATAGTAAAGCAAATTTTATATATAAAGAAATTCTTATGAATAATATAATCTCGGTATAACATAACAAATCTGGACCGACAGCCTCACTCTGAAAATAATATAAATAATGGCCCCAGATATAAAAAACTTACAATGACATTCTGCTGAGTAACCCTAAGTAGGCACCACTGGCCTCGAGACTGTTTTCCATTCCATAGAGCTGCACAGCTCTTCATTAGAGAGCAGCTCCAAAGACATTACTCTGGAAGGTCACATGCTGCATGTCAGACCACGCTGAAAACCTCTCCAGCTCTCCTTTAATCTGCAAAGATTGAAATGTCTCCTAGGAAGCAGAAAACATCACACTGCATATATAACTCCACCAGCTAAGACCCAGGCACAAAAGAAGTGCTGGCCATGCTTTGAGTGCAGAGAAGTCTCTCCAAAATCCAGAGATGTATATATAGTATACTATGCATATATAGTATATATGCATAATAAAAGAAATATATATATATCTCTGCTACCAGTCCCATTTTCGATAATAATTCCTCCTTGAATTTGCATCTGTATGATCTACTTGAACGTGGTCAAAACAGTATCCTTACAAATGGTAACTAGAGCCCATCACATTCACAAAAAGCGCTCAGATGGAATAAACCTTTTGGTCCCCTAAGTATATGAAGCACAGGGGAGTCATTTTCAGAGAGGTATTGCTAAACCTTCCCTTCCTCAATCCCATTCTATATTTGTAATTATTTAAATGTACACAGACTATACCAGTGCTGCCTCACAGGAAAATTACACAGTTCAATACACAGGATAGGAGAGAGCAAAGGGGAAAGCATGTACATACTGTGATAAGGCTGGTTCTTTCAGCCCCACTGAGTATATCGACTCTGTTGCTACTGCGTGAATGAATATTTCATTTCAGCAGCACGCGCCCATCTCTTCCCCACTGCCCATTAGAGGACACCTGGCTGCTGAGAGCGACCTTGGACCCCCAAGGCTTCCTCCCTGTGTTGGAAGATGAGAGCAGCAACCACACATGAAAACATGTTGCTTTTTGGAGTAAGCGATGATCAATGTCTGAGGGCAGGCTCGCTGCTGGCCCTGCTCCTGCCAGCTGAAGCATCAGCTGATGATCAGTGTCTGGCAGCACCCAGATCCCAAAAATCATTGCTGTAGATATGCAGCCCCATCCTCCCAGCGTCTTGGAGCTGGTTGCTTCCTGAATGCATGAAGGGAAAACCTATACAAACTTGTATCTCCGACATTCCTTGTTGCCTCTCTCCCTGGTTTACTTTGCTCAGACACACATACATACACACACACACACACACACGCATTAGGGATTTAGTTTTTCCCCAAAGCATCTCCTTTTAAAGGATGCAGCAGACAAGGCGCAGATGCACGTCTAACCATAAATCACAGCTGCCTGCTCCTGAAAGACCACCGACAAAAGGAAAAAGCCATAAAGCTTCAATGCTCAGAGTAAATATATCATCAGCTTAATCGCTCTCTTAAGAATAAAGATGCAGTTTGCACATTACTGTGCCATGTCTGTGTAATAACAGGGATCAACATGGGCTACAGAACAACCCACCACCTCCTGGCGTGGTAACAGGAGAATTGACAAAAATCTAGTAAAAATTCCTTTGAAATGTATTACCTAAAACCCCATTTTCTTTATTGGATCATTAGCTAGAGCACATTTGTACTCATATTAGCCAGGCTAAATTTCAAATGAGAGAAAAATAACATCTAAATCCTTACAATATTTATCCCCTCTTTTGGGAGCACCTGTAGTTCACCCTCATTCACTGCTAAAACTTTTTTAAAAGCTTTTCCATCAAACACTCTTTATTCCTGCAATGCAATGCAGTTACCTGAAGATGACAGGAATTTCCAAGCTGGGCAGATTTGGCTTGCTTTCAAAACAGATTTGGGTGAAATATATTAAATCTGTAGATGTTCTAAATAAAATTTAAATGAAAAACCTTAACAATTGGAATTCAGCTTTCTTTTATTTAGGATTAAGACTTACAGGATCCTAAATGCTCCTTCAGATTTAGCAAAGGACTTAACATGAAGTATTTGAGCAGTTTGTTAATCCTGCTGGAACTAACCGTTGATTTTACTGGAAGTTAGTCAACAATGTGCTTAACTGAATGCACATGGTTAAGTACTTTACCGTGTCCTGGATAAATTGCTGGTGTCATTCATTTAAAGCCTGTTTCAAACCTTTAATTTCTGCAAAACAATGCTTTTCTTACATTAATCTTTTGCCAAAACCTCATTGTTCTTCCCAGATTATAATTTTAAAAGTGCATTGAATGGCAAGAGACAGACAGTCGGCATACCTGCAAGTGCTACTCTTCTGCATGACGTCAGCTCGATGATATCCAGAGAGTTTACAAAAACCGTCATTACTATAAACTACGGGCCAGTCCACAATCTGAGCATTTCCCAACAAAAAACTGGATTCTGAAAACAGAAAGAGAAGAACAGAGAAAGGGCTGTTGTCAGTGGCAAAGTACACTTAAATCCTTTGTATGTGACACAGCAGATGCAGTTATTCACGATGGTAACTTCTATTGAGAAGTATCAGAGGGAGCGAAATCAAAACGGGCATCAGAAAAGAAATTGTGATGAAACAGGGTAATTCCTAGTAATGTAAGCAGCTTCTGGCACCCCAAATACTGATATAAGCACCAATGCTTTAAAAATTTAGAAAGGATTCATTTATTCACAACATCTGGGCAAGGTATCACGTTTGATTCTCATTTTATATGTATCTTGGAATCAACCTTAAATTAACTTGCAAACTGAGTTTTAAATGCTGAACTGTATGCGTGTCCCACGTTGATGGCGACTTTCTTGCCTAAGACATGTGAATTTTTCCTCCTAGCAGGTCCCAGCCTGTTTTGCAGGACACAGCCAGCATCCCTGGGACAAGGGACACAGAGTGGCCAGGAGCTGCTGGGGAGGGGAGAGATGTGCCCATGGTATCTCGTGGTGAACCACGAGCCACATCATGCCTGGGAAGGCAGATAGGAGGTGACCCACATGGAAACTCGGCATGATCAGGGAACTAATGAGTGACAAAGGGACTGACTTACACGTTGAAATAACACAAAACAGGTATTGAATTTCAGTGGCAGTCTATTAAAAATGCAAATAGGTGGGTTTGGCTCATCCTAGTAACATGCATCCATTGCTGTAAATATAAAACACGGGCAGGGAGTATTTCTAGGAGGCTGAACTCAGGTTTAAATATCGCTTCAGTCATCTGTTCTTTCAGTCAGTGCCTACAGTTTATACGCACGGACTGGCACCAACACATTATGAGTTAGTCCTAAAATAGTTCTATTCACTAGTTTGGAAAGATACTTCCAGCCCTGCTTTTAGCCAAGGCATTTACAAAGAAGGAAATACCCATTTTGCTTAAACACAGTGTTGTGGGATTTATGTTCATCGACACCGTAAACATTCCTAATTTTATTTCAGAAATAATGTTCTTTCTTAGTAGAGGTTCTAAAATTGTAGTCTGTGATGATCTTCAGAGTTTTTTTTATTTTTCCTGTTAGTTTTTATATTTCATTTTGACTGCAGCTATGGAACTAACTGGTCCCATTCATTGATGCTAAAAAGCTGTTAAAGTAGAACTATTAACAATCACTGCTGTATAGAAATTACAGGAAACGTTCCTTCCAGCAGTCCTTGTGGGGCAAAAAAAAATTAAGGCGATTTTTACAAATTTTCCTCATAATAGCCAAGAAATGGCTATGCCAATTACTTACAGACCTATACTCAGGTGCCCACATTCATTTTCACATAAAATTTACATTGCGTTTGCATGAGCTACACACACTTTTCTCAGAATATTTATAACTGCGACTGGATTGTACATTATGCAAACATTATTCTGTTGAACAAGGAAAGTGTAATGAAAAAAGCAGTATTTCTTTTTTCTTTATATGCATGAATTTGGAAAAAAAAATAATCTGGAGATTATTGGATTTTCTACAGAAAAGCAGATTGAAAAATATTTATAAGCCAACCAATGTGAGAAATAGAAGTTTAGATTCTGTGAAATCTAACACTTTTAAACTCAGAGAATTAAATTGAATCCATCAGAAATATTCTTAAGCCTAAATGCCAACTTTAAAAATTTGCTTTCCTGCCCAAAGGGAGATGCCCTTGCTACAAGCAGCAGCAGACATGGAGCAAAGCCTGAGCATTACATAAAATCTCCCTGGCTTTCCGCAGCACTTCCTGCACCGGGGACTCAGCCCAGCTTTCCTCAGCAGAGCTCAGATAAGAACACAGGGGACATCCTAACCCCCTGGAAACTGAAGAGTTCACTGAAGCTTATCCCGTTGTATTGATGCTCCCCCAACACCTTGCATCTTCTCCAGTTTGGAAAAGGGGAGACACCACCAAGACCCCTAAGCCCATCAGGTTCCCCCTGTGGTGACCACCACCGCACACCAGCAGCTGGAGGGGATGGGGGCATAACCAATTCTTTCTTTCCCATCCCCCACAGGGAAACAACCAGTATCGTAAGTCCTCCGGTTAGATTTGGAAAGAGATTTCTTTATAGGATTATCTTTTGCCGAAGTTTTGCTCACATATCTAGATACAACGGGGACAACCTGGGCGACGGCAGACTGCAACACCAAACTCATTTGTGGATGCTGTGCACATCTGGGTGCCCCCCAGAAGTCCACAGTCCAAAAGCAGATAACCCTGCTTCAAAGCTCCCCATCTGACAGACATAATCTTGATTGTGTGTTCCCACCATGTAACTGTTTCAGGACACAAACTACACAGAAGAACATACATGTTGCAGCCAGCAGCCGACATACAGCGTTTAATGGTTATCTTATATGGATTTTATACGGTTTTTTGTTTGTTTGTTTGTTTTTATACACGAGGGTTTTAAAGTATTCAATAAGGCATTCACTAAACTTATCAAATCCACCAGAAACATGGGAGGGAACAAAACATAAAGCCAAACTATTGACAGCTAAAACAAAAAAATCCCATAAAACTAGAAAAAAATATACACTAGAAGTACCTTGGTAGATACTAGAATTTGTAAGGTTAGATCAGATATATAGTATATGTACTAGAAACTTGACCACATATTAGAATATGTTTTCTTTTGAGCCCATGGTTTTCCCTTTACTAACTGACTTTTGTGCCCTTGTCTCCTAAGTAAATAAGGCTTATTCATCCACGTTCAGCATGTGAATACGTATGGCTGTGCCCTGTTCCAACTGAAGAAAAATGTTGAATCAATGTTTGCATCTTGTTAAAGACCAATGAATCTAACTGCAGGCAGAAAGCCATAGGAATCCATGTTTCATTAATGCCGCTGCTCAGTGAGCAGCTTGGTACAATTTAAGGAAGAACAGGTCAGCATTTGACCCTTGGGCTTCATCGTGCACCCAAGTCTCAGCATCCATGGGACTCCATGCCTACCCTACATTTTATCAGGAGTCATGTTATTTTCTTCAGACACATATTAATTCTTCACTATTTCTACAATTTATCCAGATAAAACCTCCAGGCAGATTTAAGTTTACATTAGCCAGTCCGTACCCAAAACAGGTAAATACCCAAATAAATACCCAAACTAAATAAATACCCAAACTGTGTACTGGATGACAGGACACTTGGAGAGAACCTTTTTTTTTTTTTTTGGCCATAATTTCTTAAAATTGCAGAGTGCGAAGGGACACAGAGGAGTTTTTGCTTTGAGTCCTCCGCTCTGACTCCTCGTATATATTCTAATATGCCTCCATTTTGGAGCCTAACCTCGGTCAACAACAAAGACTCCTTAATAGAGAATACAACCTTAAGGTCTCTAGGAGTTGTGTTTAGTTGGAGAAGAGACTACCTTATACCACAACATCACCACTAACCACTCATGAGAGTTCATTTCTGCAGTTACCTCCCCTGAGGGAGGTAACAGCCAGTCCTGGACTGAGTCCATCTGCATGCCTGACTTCCATATTTCTACAACTCAATTACATGTTTTCCCCACTAAGAAAGGTCAATCACAGTTGTGTCTTGGGTTAAGATTTCCATCTGTCTGGCTACGGCAAATTCCACTCTGTTCCATTTCCAGCTGGCTGCTTGAATTTGGCGTAAGAGACAAGGGTTGGAGAAACCTCCTTTCCTCTCCATCTCCAGTTGCCATAGGGCAGCCTAACACCAATGATGAGTCTGTTCCCTACCAAACACAACTGGCTGCACATTCCTCCTGGCCTCCTTTGCCAGGAGCTCCAAAGCAAGAACCTTTAAGTAAGTCTTCATTCAAGTAGATTGGGTATAGCAAAAGACAAGTGTGCTACAGACCTGCCTACAGGCTGCCAACTGACTTGCTCCTTCCTGAGAGACATCCATACTCATTGCACGCAACAGGGAAGAAACACACCCAGAGCACCTGTTTTCACCTGATGGCAGCCCAAGGACGCGACCCACCGGCATTGCTGCAGGCAAGCCCTGGGTGCACCTCTGTCATCACATCCCAGGTTCATTCCTGGTCCTCCCCTTCCCCTGACAGCCCACACTGCGTATTGGTTAGTTCATACAAAAGACCTTTTCTGGAGTGAGCCAAAGGACTTTTGCACAACCACTGTCTTCTAAAGCATGGGCGTGAGCCCTGCACTGCCATACACCAAGGACTGCCTCCCCCAGGGCAGATGCCTTCTGCAAGACAGACCCAGGCTCAGACTCCCTTCATGGGACAGGCAGTTCTCCTTGCCTGCTCTCGTCTTCAACAGATAAGACTGGTGTTTTGTGCCTTTGTCAGGAAAAAAAAGAACAGGAGCTAACAAAGGTCTGTGAATTGCAGGGTGATGGGCACGCCAAGGATACCACCATTGGGATCTCCACAGTTGTCTTCCTGTTGGATTCAACGCACAAGAGCTATGTTCTGCAAGCTAGTTTTTCTAAAGAATATATTATATTGGAGGCATTCTCAAGGATAAGTATTTCTTAACAGGGTTTAGCTACTGATAACTGGACAAAACCAAATTGAGCCACTATGCCTACACCGGAACGCCTGAATTTACTCAGTTTTTAGGTATACCATAACTTCACTGAAAGAACGGTATCACAACAGGGATTGCCAAGGATAGACAAAGTTACAGATGACAATGCATAATTACAGCTCGCATTCTGCAGTAAGACACCAGTAACTAAAATTTGTGCAGTATCTATGCTGTGGCCCAGAAAGGACAGTCTCCCTCCACATACCGCAGCACATAGTCTCACAAGTATTTTACTGTGCAGTCTGGGAATTTGTCCCCTGGTTTGCTAGACGTTGGCCATTGCTGGAAGAAGGACAGTAAATCTGACAGACCAGTGGTTTGGCCCAGTATAGGAAACTCTATGCAACTGTGACCCAGACTACCATGTGGTGACATCTCATACTCTGAAAACACTAACACGCAGCTAACTTCAAAACTTGCATGACAATTAGCCTGAAATGTCTGGTAATGCATTCATCCCTGCTTGGATTTCTCTGATGCACTGAAAATACATTTCCACTTCCCATTTCCTTAGAGATAAAAGTAAATTTTTATTATTTCTATGATTGTCTTGATGTCGTTGCCTCCACCAATCATTTTTTCTCCATCCATCCCTCTTTCTAATATTTTGTAGAGAGCCCAAATCACAAATCTGTAAGTTACATAAGTCCTTTGACTAGACATGTCTTAACACCAGCGTCTGTCTATAAGAGAGAAGGGAAGCCAGGCTCAGCCAGCCAGCTCACCTGTCTCAGAGTTCCTAGATTCCCTCTTACGAAGTCAGCAGGGTTTTTATTAGCTAATATAATTCTCCTATTTACAAGGTTTAATATTGATGGCATGGAACTTGAGTATTAGAGGCATATCGTTAGCAAAATTTCATGTTGGAAAACACAATTGAGGAAAACAACTGTGAAAGGCAGTGTATTTGTTGTCGCTGCGCTTCTATTTTGTAAAAAGGCTCTTTTGTACAAAGGCAACCTATGCTGTAGAGCACCAAGCCTTTAATCTTACTCTATCTTGCAGTAGCTAATACTCAACACAGCACCAAGCCTTGTTTTGTTTAAAAAATAAAAAATAGACCACAGTGTGCAGGCAGGCAATTTTTTTTTAACAACAAAATGCCCAAAGCAGTGTAAAATTCCTGTTATGTAATCACAGGAGAGCAAGAACAGCTAAATCATTGCAGGAGATATGCTTAGCCAAGTCAGAAACGTTGTCTCTAATCATCTTTTCTCAAGAATGCTTGGGTACCACTTGTAACCAAAATTGTTTAAATCACCATTTCGGAATTCCATTTCATCTCAAGAAAAGAGGCAACTAATCTTATTAGAAAAGTCACCATTGAAAAGATGTTTTTTAAAAAATGAAGCAGTAGCATAACACAAGTAATAATAATTATAAGAAGAAGAAGAAATAGTGTCTCCATCCAAGAATTCATAACTCAAGCAACTTTACACAGAGCTGTCCTTCAGAATTACCACCCTTCCATTGCAGAGCAAATGGAGCCCAGTCCTGACAGGGGCTGTGAAGCATCTGGAATTTGCCTTTTTTGCTAATGTTGTCTTATAAAAGCCCCAAACCACTTAAATTGCTGTCAACTGACTCTCCTTATAACTACACAGTTTTGGCATATTGCTGCAGTCTTGTTTAGACCATCTTAGAAAACCCGTGGGGCTCCTCTGTGTGTGTGTTGAGGAAGGGAGTCCTAAAAAATTTTCTCATTTGTTATTTTCTTTTAGCTCCCCTTAGCAAGTCTTGGCCCTGATAAATACATATTTCTGCTGGTGGTGTTTACAGTGACTCCAACCTCATGCTCAAGACATACCGCATCCCCACAGAATACAAGGGAAAATTCTAAACCCTTTTGGAGGGCACTGCCCTGTGAAATGAGCCTCAACGGCACCAACATCCCTCCAGCTCCAGGGTCGGCTGCAGACAAACCGCTGTGCTTGAAGCGGCAACCTCCACCAGCACTTCGTACTCCTTACTATAAAACCACATTGCTGTTTTCTAACAAAGCTATTATTTCCCCGGTGTCTTTAAAGCATGCAAAACATCAGTGTCATTCAATTTATCCAGCACATTAAGTGTCGCTTGCCTGAAAAAAAAAACTCTCACGAAGGACTAACTCTTTACTTCACCTTTCTGTACCAGTGTTGTTCTTATTTAATACTCATATTATGAAAATGCAAAGAGGGCTAAACCCAGAGCAAAATGCCACCATACTGACTAGGCTAAAATGAGCTATTTCCTGCCCCAAATAAGTGCTCCTCAAACAAAATAAAAGATAAACAATCCCGCATTGGCTGAAATATTAAATCCACATGTAAGTCACTTAGCTGGGAACACAGCAGCTTTCAGCAATTTAGCAAGGAAGCTCAAGAAGAAATATTAGAGTCTGCCTGGAGTTTACCTGCTGAAAACTTAAAAAATTAATTTTTATCATTCTGAATGTGAAAGCCCTCAAACAGCACAGTCCCCTGCCTTTACTGCGGCCCAACTTCATTGACCCCAGGAAGAGTTTCACGCCAATAAAGACAAGAGAGCACCCTGAGTTGCCTGTGAAATGACATTTCATACGATTCTGATCACAGGTTCTCCCCCACACACTCATCTATCCTAGAGCTACACTAATCCTCACCTATCCCAGTTATCTTCCAAATGCCACCGCTGAATCTGTTCTCTAATAAATTATGCAGAACACAACGTAGATGTAGGGAGATTAAATGTAAACTGGAGCACACTGTCGCTCTCACCCAAGGCACACAGGCACCCTCAGGGAGCAACCAAAAATCAGATTTCTAGTTTTATACAAACGCGAGCGCTCGCTTCATGGCCCCAGATGAGAGAGTTGTGGTAAGAGTAGCAGCTCAGACACGGGGGCTTCTCTTGCAAACACCCCGCCTGAAGCTAGTCCTGGCGGCAGTTTCACAGAGCCTGGCTGCATCTCAAAAAACCCCGTTCTGGCAGAAAATGCTCTGCCTCTCCCATGCCCCCCTCTTTGTGCAAGTGGCTGGAGCAAAACTCCCAACAGGACGGATTCCAGCCCAGTACCGAGGTGCTGCTTCAGGCGAGTTTCCTAAGGGGCTATTCACAAGCCAGCAGCCGGACTCCCTCCCACTGCTGTGTGCGGGTGCAGGATGGGGCCCTGGCTATCTGGATTACCCAGGGCTTCGCATTTCAAACAGCCAGTCACCAAGTGTGCTGATTAAACAAATACCAGACTTTTTTTCTGAAAAAAAAGGTCACTAGAGTTCTAACTCCCAAATTGTCTTCTATTACTTACTTTCTGATTTATCAAATCAGAAAATACTCTTCCCTTAGCTTTCCAGAAGAACAACTTAAAATCCCGGCTAACCACCTAACAGTACCATGTTAAACAGGCTAATTAAATGTATTTCCACAGCTCACTTAACTTCCTGACATTATTCTTTGGCTGCATACTCCTTCCAACAGCAATAAAAAAACCTGGATGTTTACTCTACAAAAAAAAAAAAAAAAAAAAAATAAAAAATTTCATTTTTCCTTTCTCGCTCAGATTTAAACATTAACCTGGGAATGCAACAACTCTTGCAGTGACCTCTTGTGGCAAGCGCTCAGCAGCGCTCCAGCTTCCCCCAGAAGAGAACATCTCTCCTGCCGCCCCATCCCACCACCAGCCCTATGCACAGAGAGAAACATTAGAAAGAGAAGACCCACAATTTATAAAGCAGCTCATCAGACCTCAAGGAAATCCAGCTATTCCTTTAGCTAGCAATATGGGATTATTTGGGCTTCTTTATGAACAGAACGGTATAAAGCTGTCACAACCGTTTTGGGTTTTTTTTTAAATAAACCACATATAAAATTAAAAAAAAATAGACCATGTAAAACTCCCCCGATTTCAGTAGCATTCAGATATGCTTAATCTTTCAGCATTCAGCAAACCAACTTGAAAAGTAAGGAAAGCAGGGAACTTGCAATCGAAAACTCCTCACAAATGTCATCTAGTAATGCTTCTTAGTGTAAAAATCCACTTTGCGTTGATTTACGTATCAGCAGGCCCCCTGCAGTCATAGAAATTGCAAAAGGAACCCTGTGCCTTCGAATGCCACAGGAAGCCCTAATGACGTAAGTTCCTTGGCCATCCCTTCAGAAAATCCTCCACAGTAAACCGAACCAGAGGACGGAAACTTTCATCACACAGATTATAGCATCTTTATACAGAAATTCAGGGAATTACTGAGGTCCACATTTTTTCCCAGAGGATCCTCAATGACAGACATCCTGTAAACTTGAAGTAACTTGCTTTAAAGAACTTTCTGCAGCGTGTAACTTAATTTGGATCAGATGAAAATACAGCTTGTTTTAATTTAGGGGAGAGAAGCCTATACGTACCACGTCCCATGAGAACAATGATGTTTTTTCACCCTGCCTGTAAGACATCAGGTACACTACATGGGCTAGGAAGAAGGCCAGGAGAGACAATAAATACTTACTTTATCTATAATACCAGTGTAATAAAAATGAAAAGGTGTCTTAGTGCTACAGATGTGACACTTATTTCCCTCCCCCTTCCCGAGTAACCTGTCTTGACAACAGTCACCTGTAAACAGGGTTGATCCTTTCACCCATCAAAGTCACAGGGACCCAGCAGGGCATAAAGCTCTGTCTGACGGAACTGCCTTGTAGGAACGTGCCACAAAGCTGAAAAAGGCCAGAAATTAAATGCTAGCTTCATTAAACCTCACAGTAAAATTCCCATGCAAGCTTTACGGAGCCAAAATTTCAGCCCAAGTGTCAAAATACATTTGTAAAAGACCTGAAAGACCCATTTTCCCCAGGAAGCTTCTAAGAGATATTGCAACAGAAACAATAACCAATAATGATTACTCTCATCATCTAGGTAAGACTATATATAGTCTTTCACTAAATTAAGCCCCTCTTTCAGACTGTTAGCGCTCTTTATTGCGTATTACTGCAAAGTCCCAGAGTTAACCTTTTCCCAAACTCATCCTCTACCATAAAAGCAAATTATGCCATTAACACAAGCTCAATGCTTTTGCTGCTAGAACATGTGAAGGGTGAAGATGGACAGGCAAGACAGACACTTTGCGCCTGTGCACGTGGCTCAAGCCGCTGGAGCCCTCTGCATGCTGGCCAGGTCCACAAATCCCAGCCCTGCTCTAGAGACTTGCCCAATTCTGTCCCCGTTGCACCTCCGCAATGCTGAGCCGAGGTCAGCATCAGCAGGAGCTCTGAGTGCACTGAAGAAGCAACCAATAATATTAGTAATAACGGGCACAGACTGCTGAGAACATCTTAGGAGAGAACATTGCCCTAAGGAAGGCCCTTATTAAAAGTCCAAAATACTAATGGCAGTAAAAGGCAGTCACCTAAATGTGATTTAACCCAGGGCTCTCACAAAACACTTCTTTCAGCTCAGCAAAACACCTGGTGTTCTTAAGTTCCAGGGCACAGTCAAGGCTGTAGCGAGATCGTATCAATCTTTGCGAGCCTCAGATAAGACCTTTACTCGATGTATTTTCACCATGCTTTAAAAGAAAAAAAAACAAAGAAAAAAGAAAAAAAAAGGACAGCAGAGAGCACACTGAGATTACCCTGAAGACAGGGCTGCGTGTTCTGAGGGCTTCTCCCTTTTTACCAACCACAGTAGTGACAGATCCTGCCTCTCCCAGCAGACTTTGTCTCTCCCCAAGTGGAGCATGGCTACGGTGCAGGCAAAGAACCCACAAAGCAGCTTGAGGGGCACAATCCACCACAAAACCCTCTGGGAACCACCTGCAACTTGATGCTGTCCAAAAAGCAAAGAATGCTGCTGCACTAAAACACTTCACAAGCTCCAGTGTGTGAAGTTGCCTCCAAAAGAAAGGTTCCCCAGGCAGAGGGACACCGTGGTACCCCCCCACATCAATTTGGCAGTTGCTCCGTCTTTCCCAACCACATTGGCTGGGAGGGGAACGTCCAGCACAGCAGCCCAGAAATCCCACCCCTCCATGCAAAGGACAGAAGAGCTGCAGCCACCCCATTCCTTTCTGCACAGCTCATGACCGACACCCCATGAGAGCTTCTCTCACAATTTTAACCTGATTTGTAGCCAAAGCTGGGGTGAAAAACAGAAAATATATAAATAATGCTGAAAAGTGAACATGGCTTTTAACACTGCTTTTAACACCAGGCTGGCCACCACACTAAATCCGCACACACCGTTTTACCACTATGCGAGTTCTGACTTTCCACATTTTAAAATTAATGCAAATTTGTCTATAAATCCTGTTCAGATCCATCTCTGGCAACTCTGAGTAATTTGTTTCATTTCTTTTTGAAAACATTGCTTCCATTTCACCTGAAGAAGAGCCTATATGCCAAAATACTTGTCTAATTTTTCCAGCTGTACCTGTTGCCTAATAGAAGATATTACTTCTACCTACAAACCTTCTCCTGGATGGTAAGAAAAGATTGATGGTCAAGAAGTGCAATGGGATTGCGTAAGTGTCAGAAATCTCAAAAGACAGCTTTCTCTAACCAGGAAAGTCGATAGAAGGGCTTTTTTTGAGGATTAAAACCCAATCATTGGCCTTCCCTTCATCCCATTCCTCAATTTATCAATGAAAAATCCCTTGGAAAGGGGTGAATCCAAGTATAAAACCAAAACCCAGCACACAGTGAACAGACCAAATCCTTGCCTTCTACCAAGCAGTGGCAGGAGATACTCGAACCAGATTTGCTCTATTGGACACCACTAAATTCAGATTAAACACTGCTGAATCCAATGAAAATTACTATTTCTATGAAGGACAAATGAGGTTACGTCCTGGACAACAAAAATAAGAACTAAGCATGTTTCAGGGCACAATACTGACCACTTACATGAGTTAAAAACAAATTCCCTATCCAGTTTTTGCTTTGTTGTCCAAATGGGGCTGATTTGCCTCTATAGCATCATGCTTAGGCATCATCAGTGGCAGAGAAAGCATGATTTATGCTCCCAAACCAGACCAGGTTAAAAACGGGAAAGGGGTACGTCCTTTTATAGTATAATGTTCAAAAGCCTTCTGAGCTTTTCCAGGTTTTGACTTCTCAAAGCTTTACTGAGCTTTCACCAGGGAGGACGTGATTTAATTAGAGCATGATACAAAAGCATGGCAATCCCAATCCGTGTTCCCAGCCCTGCCACCGACTTGCCGCATGACCTTGGGAAAACAACTGTGATGCCCCGAGCCCCCTTTTACGGCACAGTTCTAAGAACAGGTTGGGAATGCCTCTGTGTGTCCTCTTCCACAAGGAGCTGTGAAGTGTAATTAAATTCCACCCAGCGCATTGAAATTGTCAGAGGGAAAGTGCTATATAAACCCCTATTAATTAAGCCTGCATTCAATATTCTGGTAAATAAGTGCACTACTGCAGGAAGATAGCTCTTGGTGACAGAGCTTGACACAGAGTCAGCTGCTGAACACAGAACAACGTGAGAGGGCGGAAGCCCCCCAGAAAGGGTCAATGGCTTAATACAAGGCTGGCATTTTAACATACAACATTTTAAAACAAATTGCAGGTCCTCATCCCACTCCCGCTCCCAGGGAAATCAAGGAATCACTAATTCACTACCTGCCATCAAAATCAACTTCAAGCCAGCACAGCAGACCATGTTACCACGAACGGGAGGTAAATCCACAACTGTGCAATAGAAAGGTGGAAGGGAACACTTTCCAGCAGGACTTCACAACACATTAGTGTCTTGATTAATAATACATATGGCAACTTTCCTCAATGCTCTTGCCTTGCCCACTTTTCCCATTTACATCCCCAGACACAGGCTGGCACAGCAGCACTTTGGCATGGCAGGGTTGCCCTAAACTTGGGCTGTCCAAGGAGATACCTTTGAGCAGATGCAAAATCGAGGTCTCTTGCTGGACTTCATTTGTGCCAACACTCACACGTTTCAATAGTTATGGGCCAGTGCAAAGACTATGTAAAAAAGGAACATAACTAGCACAAGACTTGCCCAAAGCAGCACCTACGTTAACATACCTAGAGAGATGGTCTGCAACCACATGGAAACTTTAATGGAGCTGTATATGGTACAGTGCTTTGCACTGGATGAAAGGGTAAAATTAACTCCAGCAGCAAGGAATAATTTGATAGCCATGGGGTCCTGAACCAGTCCTGTAACTATCCACCTAACAGAGGAGCTCTAAATGAGCAACCACAGACAGTTCTTTGCATATTTGCTCAGTGACAGGATCACCATCGTCCAAATCACAGTCACTCCCTCATCCTCTTTCCCGGTACCTTTACCACAGACTTTAAAGTGTCACAGAATTGCAAAGACTTTGAAACGCTGAATGACAACAGTCACAAACCCAATTATTAGAGAACTAAAGAACAAGAAGAGGGGGAAAAAACCGACCCGACAAGCTGAGGATATTAGAAATGTAAATGATGACTACTTATTTTCAAAAGCGGCTCACAAAAAACAAACAAACAAACAAAAACAAACAAACAAAACCCCCAAAATAAACAAACAAAAAACCCAAAGTGGGGGGGAGGAAAGCTACACATTCATAGCACCGCTACCGATGTAAGAAGAAGTGAGGGGGGACAGGGAAAGGACCGCTGAGGGCTGGCTCCAGCGGAGTCCGGCGGGGCACAGCAGCCCCTCACCACGGGCAGACCCCGTTCCTTGAAGGCGCCGCTTTGGCACAGACCCGGCAGCGGGCGCGGCGGCTCCGCGCCCCGAGGAGCCGCCGCGGGGACGGAGGAATGGAGGGATGGACGGACGGAGGGATGGACGGACGGAGGGATGGAGGGAGGGATGGACGGACGGAGGGATGGAGGGACGGGATCTCTCACCGCTTGAGCGCCGGACAATGTTCTCCAGGAAGGTGTTCTGCGGTGCCACCAGCCCTCTCTTGCCCCCCGGCATCCTGCAGCGCCGGGCTCGGGGGCCGGGGGTGCGCGGCAGCGGCGGCGACGGCGGCGGCGGGGGGGGGCCGGCGGCGGCTGGT